>JAAVUH010000035.1:0-110630 GCA_014899045.1 Fusarium palustre | reverse complement strand
TGTCAGTACCTTCCGGCTTTATCTATATATCTATTCTGAGGCTCATGTCAAATACGCTAAGTTAATATAAACCGGCTATTAGTGCGATGCAAAACGCAGACTGGCCATTAGCCTGTTGCAGACTATACCTTACTGCAGTTTACAGAATTCAACCCTTTTAGAGAGGCAAGAGCTAGAAAAAGATATACAGTGAAATACCTTTTTTACCTAAACAGGCTCTCTCTCTCCTCTATATGAACTGGAGGCCCGGCTGGCTTGGGCCACCAGTCCGTACAGAGAGGAGCTGCTGCCAAAGAAGAAGAAAAGGCCTAGAAGTAAGACCTATGCCCAGGCCGACGCTTTGCCTTGCCTAGGATAACTGAGTCAACATCAGGGTCTTGTAATCTAACATTGACATTTCCCTCGTTCTGCAGTTCTAAGTCACAGAAGGCATGGCTCAAAGAGCAACCTTGTTCTCACACGGTACAAAAGCACTGCTGAGCTGCACTTTAAATTTACACCTCAATTCGACCGATCTGATTGGTTTGAAAGCCTCATATCATGATAGAGAGGTAGAGCACCTTATGTCAGAAAAATTGACCGCTCGACGTGTAAGTGAAAAGAATAGTGGGTCAGCCTTCTGCTGTTTAAACTAAAGGTTTAGTTCATTTATTTTGTACCCTAAATCTTAGGTCAGGTTATTGTTTCTGCCGTCCACTAGGTAGGCACCGTGACCAGACGGGTGCCCGTAGATAAGGCTGAGTGCTTTCACCAATCAAGGGTCATGTACATTGTTCTCGTTATCAGGTCTCGCAGTGCTTTTGCACTGTACGAATAAGGTTACTCTTTGTGCCCTGCATTGTGTGATACATCAGCTGTGTGTGTAGCGAGGGCAGGGTGAGACTTTAAAGATCGCACCATAAACCATCAATACATCGTTCTCGGAGGCACTATGCAACAACGATATAAATTGTATTCGCCCCCGAACCAATACACCGAAGCACGCTCATGTACTTTGGTAATGCCACCCTATGAATGTTGCCATATGCTCTGATTCTGTTATAAGTGATCCCTTTCCCAAACGCCACCCCAGCTACACATGCAATATCGTCTTCCAGGTCATGGAAGGTAAAACACCTGGCAGAAAATCCTGCCTCGCAACCTTTAGGCTTTCCGATGAAACTAAACCTTTATCTAATGCCAAATCCCAAGCTCTTGGTTTCCCTTAACAAATTCTTCCATGTTGACTAGGGCGGCGTCGGATTGGCGGATTTGGTCATGCGCTCGTTTAGCCTGAAGGCAGCAAATCGCTTAGCAAGGGGTTCACCCGAGTCGCGAATGGGATCTTGAAAAGAAGAGGACGAGGAGGGCGAGGGAACACCGCCGTCCTCCCGCTGACGCTTGGGGATTCTCTCACCAGTCGATTGAAGGATGGCCTGAAGGGTCTGCCAGCCCTCGGTAGAATGAAGCTGAAATGTATCGGCAAAATCATGTTGGCTCGCTACACGACAGAGCAAGGCTTCTTCGTCCTGTATGATATGTTAATAAACTCTATCGCATCGAGACCGACGCGCGCACCTTGGAGAGGACACCCATCTGCTGAATAAAGCAGAGAAGGTGGAAGTTGGACAATTCTTGTCCAGTGGGCTTCTGGTTAGGCGATAGCTTGATAAATTTGGACAGAGCAGAGTGCTCCTGGCTCTCTCCGACATATTCTCGATTCTCGATAGGGAAGCCTTGCTGGGTGAACATGGGTTTGGGATCGGCAGGGAAACCGTGAGTTAGTGTGACGAACAGATATTCGACAGGGAAAGACGGCTTCGCGTTCTCCTGAACATTGGCGCCGTACTCGTTGACCCTTCGGTAGAAGACCTCAGGGATATATCGTGTACGGCTGACTGAACCATCATCCTCTTCCTCATCTCGTACAAGCATGACGTTGGGATCAGCGGAAGGCTCAACAATATCTGCGCGAACCATCTCGACAGATTCGTTCGACATCTGGTAAGACGAGATGGAGATTTCACCATCCTCGTTACCAGTGATGATGCATGTTACAAAGTTTGAGCCAAAATTGCCGGTATCGCTCCACTTGGAAGCCTTGGGATATTGAGCTTGCAATCGTGACGAAAAGCAGATTTCGAGAGAAGACAGGAAGTAAGAATCGGCATGACGCTTACAAACCACAGATCCATCCCCGTTACCAGCATCAAGCAGATCAGTCCAGATAACACCCACCGGCTCGAGACCACACTGCTTGGCTACCTTGTCGACCTCCTTCTGAGACTCCCATGCGTTCATGGTGATGCCGTCAAGCTCATCAACTTGGGGAGGCTCGTAAATGGCCTCGACAACAGCCTTAACACCGAGAGGGACTTCGGTATATTCGACATATTTTCCGTAAAGATAACCCAGACGCTGTGACCCAGTCTTGCGCCAAGTATCGATGAAGGTATCGATGATGGAAGGCGAAGAGAATTCGACGTGGTCGACCATTCGAAATTGCTGTGGCTGCAGAGTAATCGCACTGGGTTGACACTTTGTGCAGATACCCTCAGGCCATGCGGGATGACCCGAAGGGCAATCATGCCTTACTCGATAGAAGGGCTCGACTAGAGGAGGAATGTACGAAGCTCCGAGTTCGGGCTTGTTCGTGGCGGCATTAATCTTTCGTAGGTACGAGTGGAAGGACAGGTACTTTATCTTCTTTTCTGCTAGGTATCCAGCGTCAAAAGGGTCGAGGGGTTGGCAGTAGTCACACATGCCCTTGGGGCCATGGCGACACATGCGATCAATTCCCCGAGGAATTTTGCCATTCTGTCGGTCTAATCGATCATCCAAAGCTGACTGGCGTACCACTTCCCACGGCCTAGAGATCCTCTCGGGTTTGGGGTTAATAGGAAGGTCTTCGACCGGAAGTACTGGCTTTCCGTTGAGCCTGGCAGAAGTGCTTGATGTCCCGGGAGTTTCGTCATCGGCGGCGGCGGCATCGGCATATTGGTAGGTGAGAAAGATGAGATCGCCGTGCTTGAGACCAATCTGACCAACTTTGAAGTTGATTATATCGCCTAGTCGCTTCGAATCACCCCCGTTTGGCGCGTTGGATAGAGCTATGGTCTTGGGATCTACAGTCTTGGGAAGTTGATCGAGCAGCTGGCGACCTCAGATGTTAGTGAGAATAGGGACAAATTGAGCAAGAGTGACGACAAACCAGCTTCCCCAAATCTCCAAAGGTAGTTGTTGGCTCGACAGTTAGACGAGCCATACCGTCAGGGCCCCGAAGTCGCAGCAACATGGTGGGCGTTGTTCCAAAGAGTTGTCGCTAGTAGTGATGGTCTTTGGTGGGGGTATCAGCGTACTCTCTATCGCCTTTGTATGCGATGTCGATAGTGTAAAAGGCAAACACGACAAGGTCCTGACGAGGAGTTGCTGAGCTAAAAAGGTGAAAAGAATAGAAGAGGCTACAAAGTGAGGACGGAACTCAACGAAGCAATAGCATGGAATAGAAGAGAGAAGTAATGGACCTCAAGCTCGAGCCTGTCTGTGTACGTACCTTACCTAAGGTCGCTGCTCAAAAGAAAGCCCAGCGTCATCCCTACGGTGCCTGCCTGCACTGCGTTTGCGAGTGGAGAAAGAGCTTATCTAATACTTTAGTGACGTCGCACGGCAGTCAATTCCAGGGCCCATCTGCCTTGAAGGCTACACCAGCTAGTGGGTGGCAGAAAAAGCAGCATCTAAGCTTTAGATAGCAAAAAATAAATGAACTACATTCGAGGTCTAAATCGCATAAACTGACCTATTAATTTTATTACTCATAACTCGCGCGGCCAACTTTTCTAGTACCTAGTGTACCAGCCACGATTAAGCCGCCACACCAAGCAAGACAGAAACGTTATCTGGCCTAAAGGTGCATGCGCCACATCACCACCACTTTAACTAACTGTCTTACTGTTGTACCTTTTGCAATCTGTATTCGTGTCGATTAATCAATCCCACACTCTCAGTCCACGGCCGGCTCGAATTCTTTCTTGACACTCGTTTTAATTACAACACGCAAATACACCGTGTTTTTATTTTCATAAACCTCTTTTTCGTCATGTTGAACATTGATTGGAAGGGCCTTGCCCTTCCCTTTGCCTATGTTATCGTCCTCGGCAGCGCTCTCATGACATTCTCGACTATCTACCGGAAACGACAGGCTGGTATGTTCTTAGCAAATACTGAAAGAAGGAGATAGATCAAACGGTAACTAAATGTTTTGAACAGCTGAGAGCGCCAACCTGGCCCCGTGGTTCGGCCCCCATCTCCAGCGTAACGTTTACCTGTCCCTGCTACACCTCGAAGACGGCAGCGAAAAGAGCCCCAAGGTTCCCGAAAGTGTTCTCCGCGCTGCCTTGTTGCGACGCGCTGTCGAGGATATACGTCGTCTCATCCAGATCAAGTCAGCCAAGCAAGCCTGTGGTTCTTTGTTGGCGAAAGGCAGTGTAGGCGATGATCTTTGGCAGCGGTTCCAGCGCGCTGAGAAGGAGATGGAGGAAGAGTTGAGAGATGTTGTCACAGAGGTATATCTCCTAGTATACTCTGGCGCATGCGTCGGGGGGTGATATTAAGAACGTCTTGCTGATTTCAACATAGGCCAACGCCCTTGCTCCCAATTGGGGCCAGTCCATCTTCCAATCCGCCCACGAGATGACCGCCAACGCTGCTATGCGCAGCTCAATCGAGGAGATTCTCTCCCAAGCTGAGTCGGAGAAGCAATGGTGGGAGAAGCGCCGTGGACAGATCCAGACAGAGTTCATGAAGGAGCTCGACTCTGAGCAGAGCTCTTCCGCCAAGGCCACCAGCGAGGAGGATGCTGTTCTGATTGACAACCCTTAAAGTAGGGAGACAATAATCAAACAAAGGTGGAGTTCCAAGGTGACGGGTTGCAAGAATGAAGACGTCTTTCCATACACAAATTTGAACCGGTTTCCCCTTTATGGGTTTGTATAGTATACCACGGGTCGCTTATGTCACAGAGGCAAGGCGCACAATCGGTGTGCATTGGGGATGACGATGAGAGGAACCAACATCAGTCGGCGTTGCGGGTGTTTTTTTTCTTTTTCTTGAAAATAGTAGCATGGGCTTCTTCTCTATTGATATATGGCTTGTACTCCTATGAAAAATGCAATAATGCGCGCTGGCTAGTTGGCCATGTCTAGCAATGCGACCTCCTAGATGCAAACGACAAAAGTCGAAACCAGAACATATGCAAAACTCCTTTAAACCTAGAAACACCAACTAACAAAACAAAATAAAAAATAGACTATTACCCCAAGATACCTAACCAAACCAACGTCGGTTGTCCCTCGCTTGTTTTAGATCAGGAAAAGGGCTTGCGCCTCCAAAGGTCCTCCTCAGCCGCGAGTCTCGCTCTGCGTGCCTCGGCCAGGATCTCTTCCTCGGTCTTGAGAAGGATTGGCGATTCGCAGCCTCGGAGGCCAATGAATTTGCCCATCTTGCGCCGCTTCTCCTCAAGAGGCAGATCGGATCGCCATGTGACGGGGCATGGGTATTGCTTCGTCCAAGGGCTGGGTGTCCTCTGATGGTAGAAATGGGCGAGAGACTCGAGCTGCTCATCGGTGAGCAGCCAGAAGTTGAGGACGGTGGTGGGAAATGAAGGATGGACATGGCCTGTGTTGAGTTGGACCAGAGGTGCCAGCGGTAGAGCCATCTGTTCCAGCTTGCGTTGAAGACTTGGGTTCTTGGCAAGTCGTCGCTGAGCAAATGCCTGACGGTTCCTGGAAGGAATCTCGCCTCGCATCATAGTGGCGGTTTGGTCGTCGTTGCTGGTAAATGAATGAGAGGTTGGTCGTTGTAGAGTTGAGTAGAATAGCCTCAAGCTTTCTTTTTGTAGATCAAGAGCTCCAGTCTCTTGTTGCCTCCCAAGATGAACACTTCTGAATAGGAATAGTCCTTGCAGGTAGGTGATCAATGGTCAACGATGAGTGGTGATTGTGAATTGGCTTTGGCGGGGTGGCTATCGACAGCGGTCTTCTCCGCAGTGTAGTCCAGTGAATGACAGCACCGACTAGAGTTTTGAGTTTTGTAGTCGAACCCTTCACTGGTATTTGCTATTCGGACTATCCGCAAGGCTTGCCTGGAACTGAGGCGAGAACTGAGAGACTCCGGGCAGGTAGAAGCAGAAAGTCTAGTTAGAGACAAGGAAGAAATAGAAAGAAACGGAACGAGGCGTCTTGTAGTTAAGATGCGGGATGCTATTGCTCTTACTCTTACGGGCGAAACCCCGCCTTCTTGTACGGAAAGACATGAGAAGCTAGGATCGCGAACAGCCAGTCGAACGTCTTTGTGACCGGAAGCCGTTCTTGCTCTTGTTCTGCTCTGTTCTCTTTTTGGAAACAAAAACCCAATGCACGCACGCATGCGCACACCCCTTGGGCTTGACTCTTTCTCCAAGAGCAGCTGGTCTGGGCAAAGCGGGCTTTGACAGCTCAGAGACCTGAAGTTGGAACCGCTTTGAGCTCTTTAACTCTCAACTCTGTCTGGCCTGACTTGGTCTGCCACACTTCGACTCTTTGGAACTAAAAAGCCTTCCTGCCAACGCAGAGAGTAGACGGACCCGGCTCCAGGTAAGACTCGGGGTTATATTAGTGGGTGTCGAAACTGAGACAGACAAGACTCTGCTGCACTACCTACCTTAGTACCTAAGTAGTTACAGTGTAGAGAAGGGGCCAAACCAACTACATTAGGTACCTATGTACTGCCAGCTTGGACCAGACGCAATCGGGTTGGTCTGGAGGCGCTTGGTTCACCCAAAGCAAGAAACATCAACAAACGATGGCGTGGAATGTGACTGATGGTCATGACTCAAAGTGATGTCTCGGACAAGACAATGATGGGGTCAAGATAAATCGAGTTTACCGCCTTTTTATTAGTATCTCATTCTTTCTTTTGTTCCATTTTTGATTAATTCATTGACCGTCCATCCATCAAAGACTCCCATCCATTCATACATGCATACCTGCCTACCTACTGTAGGTAGGCATCATAATTAGCAAAACTCACATGATGCTTTGTCCTATGCAGTTCGCTCCGCTCCCGGTGTCTAGTCTTGTTCTACTGCTGCATGTCTTGCATTCTGCTGCGTTGGCTGTGCTCTAAAATCTCCAATTGCAACCCTTCCAGCCACCTGGTGTCTTGGACTGACGACACTTCTTTCTTCCGTGGCTATTAACTCAACTTCGGTTTTCATTAGACGCGAAAAACATGAGCACGTGAAAAAAAGCCTGCTCCTGAGACATGATTAATTCCGTCCCTCCCCTCCCCACTATCACCTACAGAGAACCACCTTTACTTGCGGTTGCAGTCTCCAAGTGCTCATTCTTTATCGCCATGTCTCTCTTTTTACAAACTCTGTCAGCCAATTGCAGATGCAAACATGCTCAGAGCCACTTCAGCTTGGCGATATGGTCCGCTTTCTTCTTGCTTGCTTTGACGAATCCCAAAGCCCTCAGCTCAGCCAGTGCACGGTAAAACAGGACCAGCGATTTGCGTTCGTCTGTTTCCTCGCTGCTGATCGAAGCGGAAAATGCAGCCCACAAATCTGCCACGTTGATGAGGCTTCCAGTCTCCGTGTATAGGCGGTATAAAAGCGCAGTAGCTGGTAATGTTGCTGGGGTTTCTCCATCCCCTGGCTTGCAGCATGAACATGACAAGTAATCGTGGGGTCTTGTGAGGCTGCGCTCTAGGACGGTCCGTGGGCGAGGCACAAACACATCCCGCGATGGTGCCCGAGAATCGTATAGCCAGCTTTCCGACAACAACAGAGAGCCGGGCTTGGGAGCCTGAACATGCTCGATAAGCAACGCTGTGATACCGTTAACGATCTGAGTAAGCTGCTTGTCCTCCTCTGTAAGTGCCGCTGAATCGTGGCTCAGCTGAACTCTTTGTGCAATAACAGTGGTTCGTACAATCTTGCTCTGGCCACTATACTTGCTTCTTAGCGTGACGCCGTCTTTTTGTGCCTTTGAATGCAGCTGTTCCAAGCTGATGAGCTGCCGTGATAGTTCGTTTTGAAAATCGATATCTGCCTGCTTTGTTGCTGGACCGAGTAGCAGATCATTATCTCCGTCTTGCAAAATTGCCACCACCTTGCGAAGCAGAATTAGCAACTCGTTGGTATCCATACGTTGCACCGAATCGACTGCTCTCGAGCTTTCTGTTATTGAAACACCCTCGTCCATAGCCTCAACATAAGCTCTTGAAAATTCAATGTCCTGGGATTCTGCTTCTCTGAGAATAAGCAGTGCCCTCAAGAAGTCTTCGATATGCTCTTGTCGAGCGGTAAGGCTATTGCGAACTTGCAAGGCAAGAAAGTCGTTATTTTCAAGCAGATCCTTGGCATATTGTACGTTATCCAAGACTCCAGTTTCTACTGCACTCTCAACATTTTCTCTGAAAGAATTTGTGTGTCGAATTGCTTCAATGTGCTCTGCTTGGAAAGATGGCGCATGGGAAAGAACACTGAGGGGATTCGCGTAGAAGTGACACATGTAAGCGTACTATCGCTCTTAGTAAGAATTCAGTTTTGTGCCAGCTGTGTGGAACTTACCTTCAAGGACATGGTAAAGGTTTGGATGCCTGAGACCTGGTCATGCTGTCGATCCAACATGCTGTGAAGAAGCGACGCGCCCAACAACACAGGCGTATCAGACGCTGCCACGGCGGTTTTGAAGACGGTCTCAAGAATTGCCGAGGTCTGGATGACGTCGAACTGTGCTCCGTAGATTTGCTGGCATGCAGCCTTGAGAAGTCTGGCTTGGAGGAGCTCGACTGATGTGGCGATACCAAATAGGAGAGTAAAGGGGATACGTGGGCGCCAAGAGCTTGAAGGATTAGCAGGCAAGAAGGGCTTTCAAAAACGGAAAACATACTTGAAGAGGATGATGAGGTCGGACAGCAGACTACTGTCAAAGCCTTCGCTGTCCTGAAATGCGACAAAGACATGCTCGCAATTCTGGGACTTGATAAATGCGTGCAAGGCCTCAAGATCATAGTCAAGATACCTTCGTCCCTGTGAGATGTGAGAATGGTGTTGATTCCGTCAAGTTAGGTGACTTACCTCACGACCATCTCCAACTTGGAGGTCATCATCCTCATCGTTGGAGACTTTGGCGGTAACATCTCGAATAACCTTCTTCAACGTTGCTTTGAGAGTTGACGCTTCTGAGGACCGCAAACCGACAAACTTGCTCGGCGTTGTTTGCTGCAGTGTCTCTGATAGCTGCTGGAACAGAAGGTCCTGTGAAGCAATGTTGGGTCCTGTGATGATGAAAGCTGATGGAATCCTGTCCCCACTGTATGAGAATTAGGGGCTGCGTGCACATGTATAATCTCTGGGCTGGGTTCTTACGAGTCTGTCACTGCATCCTTGACGAACTCGCTGACTTCGTGTAGAGTTTCCAAATTCGAACTCTTGAGAATTTCCTAGTCCTGCGTAAGGGTAGTTTCATGAAAAGAAGTCTCATGCAACTCACCTGTATGCGTCCATCAACCTTGGCCCAGCTCTCCTGAAATAAGGTCTCCCTTAAGTGGACAAACTCGGGCTTCTCAGCACCGTTGAGCAAAGGTACGAAAGGCGATGAATCTTTAATAGATTCTGCATCTTTCTGAGCTTGCCGTGACACTCTTTTTCGCTTAGCAGACTTCTTCTGCGTTCCATCATCTTCAGGGTCAAAAATGTAGGCGACCTGTCTGTTGTATCAGCGGAAACAGTCCATGAACCTTGAAACAGGGTTATTTATTACCTGATGATCCTCTTGGCTATAGGCTTCTTGTTCAGCTTCTTCACGTGACATGATTAATTCTTCGACGACGCTGATAATGATAAAATTCTAGAGATGAATCGGTTTAGAAGGTATTAAAGGTCAACGCGTTTTCAGACGGTGAGCGCGTTCCATGACACTGTATTACGCACTGTATTCCAGCGACGGCTAAGCATATAAACATACTGACTGACCCTCGTATCTTTCTTTACCCTGGTAGGTATTAATACTTACCAAGGTCTCCCGCTCGATAGTGCATAGGAAATAACAGCACGACTATTTGAACCAAAAAGAAAAAAAAAAAAAGAAAAAAAAGCAAGTTGCCATAGTTTCTTGAATATATAAATTTCATCCTCGAGTACATCTAGTTCTTTGTCCCGTTCATCATCTGTATGCCATTGCTCACCAAGCCCACCGTCGTCCGATGCGCCTCCTCTCAGATTTCATCTCATCCGCTTGCTTCGCATCTCATTCCTTATATCACCTTGACGATGTGACCTCTTCCTATCCTCTGGTTCAAAGAAACCCATATTAGACGAGGCTCTGAGTCCCAGCATCCTCAGTTTTTTGCCGTTTGTACACCCCTGGAAAAGACATTTCTTGCCTCCCATCCCTGCCAAGCACATCACGACTGAAGCGAGTCGCGGCGCAGCTCTGCCACCAAATTTGGCAGATATTCATACAGATAGCGAAAAAGACGCGATGAAGTAAGTCACTTTTACCACAACTGAAAAAGTTAAGACCGTAAGAAAAGGTAAAAGAGACGGAAAATACCAGTATTGGTAGACCATAACCTGACGCCACGAAAGAATTTGTTCTAAATCACAATGAGCCTCGCAACACCATAATTGACCTAAGCTGCGGTTTCAACAGGCTCAGGAGGAGCGACAGTCTTGATTCATGTTAGTAAAGTGGATTCCGGTGAGGTGGGCGTAAAGGTTATCACTTACATCGTCCTTCTTCTCTTCAGAAGCCGAGGCTTGTGGTGTCTCCTCGATCTTCTCCTCTTCAGACTTGTCGTCCTCATCGGGCTTCTCAACCTTGGGCTCTTCGGTAGTCTCCTTACCGCTGTCGTCCTTCTTCTCTTCTGGCTTGACTTCCGTGTTGCCGTTCACGCCGTTGGTTGACTCTGCAGCGGGAGCTGCGGTTTCAGCGGTCAAGAGCTTATTCCACTTGTCCAAAAGAACTTGCGAACGATCCTTGAAGTGGAATTCGTCCTCACGCGGGATTGACTCCAGCTTGAGGATGGCCTTGAGAACCTTGTTGATCTTGGTCGTGCGGATGATAGACACCTCCAAATCCTTCAATTTCTCCAGCATAGTGACGTACTCGGACATCTGCTCCATCTCTGTTACCTGAGGCTGTTGATCTCTGGTGAGGAGACCACGTTGAAGCTTGTGTCGGAGGTAAAGTACCTCTTTCTATTCGGTAATTAGCACTATCCGAAATCGCGGCATAGATTGTATCTCCGTACCTCTTTCTGGTGTCGTCGTTCCTCAGGAGTCACCTTGGCCTTCTTGTTGCCTTCGGCCTTCGTATCAGTAGTCTTCTTAACCTTAACCTTGGTTTTGGCAGCAGAATCTTTGGTCTTGGGAGTGCCGTTAGCAGCCTTAGGGGTGGACGTGTTAAGCTTGATCTTGGGCTTCTTAACGGATTCGGGCTTTTGTGGTGTCTGGTTCGGGAACAGTTAGCATCTTGATTTGAGACAAGCATATAGGGGTCGTGCTTACGCTCACGTCATCATCGGCCTTGCGCTTCTTGGACTTTGACTTCTCCATTGTGGTATCGTCGACATCCTCCATGTCGACATCTTCGTCAGAAGCCTTGGCCTTTCCCTTCTTGGCCTTCTTGGGTGTTGCCGCTGCTTGCTGCTTTGCAATGTATTCCTCTTGAAATTGCTTTAGCATTTCTTTGTAGGTATCGAGATCATTGTGCTCGGATGCGCGCGTGAATGCCTCCTTGAGATCCTTGCGCATCTTCTCGGTAATAGTTTCCAAAGCCTTCTCAGGTGTGAGCTCCGTAAGTAGTGTGTTTGGCACCCAGCCACTGTAGTCAGGTCAGAGAGAGCCCAGAATTCCGTTGAGGGGGGAACCTACAATTCATTTGTGTGGAGATACATGACAGGGAAGGTTCTGTCGTTCACACGTTTGCCACCATCGGCATAAGCCTCTGTGTAGGTGCCATCAGGCCGCGCTGCAGCTACGGGGCGACTATCGACCAGAGCTTGTGGTAGCATCGACTCATCGCAGATAATGGCAGGCCAAGCGGGGAATCCCTTGAGCTTGACTAGGAAGTGGTCTCCTGGCTTGGCGTCCAGATGCGTGAGGCGCGCCTTGGAAGCCTTCTTGCTCAGACTCTTGCGGGTGTTACCACCAGTTGATTTACGTCGGTTGTTCTTGCCTTTTGCTGAGGGGGTTTCGGTGGTAGCGTTTTCGGCCGCTGTCTCGCCATCAACAGATGGAGCTGAGTTTTCTGTCTTGGTCTCCCCGGCAGCCGAGGTCTCGGGCGCGTCCTTCATTTCAATGTCGACACCTTCATCAGCGGGCTTCGATGCTTCGGTCGCGTCTGTGTTTTCGGCCGTCTTCTCTGGGTTTCCAGATTCAATGTTTCCTGATTGCGCAGCATGGTCAGCATGAGTCTGACAGAGGGAAGGACGCGCCTCTGCCAAAGAGCACGCGAAAAGTCGGGGCGCGATTTCAACAGCAGATCAACCAAGCGCGCAGTAGACGCCGGACACACCATAGTCATAACTTACCCTCAGCGACCTTTGTTTCCTCCTTGCTCGCTTCGGCATCGGCCATCGCAGCGTCGTCTCCGGTTGATGATGGCTCCACAGGCTTCTCAGCCGAAGGAGCTTCCTGCGCGTCAGGAGCGGAAGCCTTAACTTCAGGCTTCTCGGTAAGCTGATCCGACATTATGAAAAATGGTTATGATGTTTCGCTGGTCAATGTACACAACAGCTAGAGATAATCCCAGTCGGCAAAAGACAGGCGAACGCGTAGCTGAAGACGTATCGCGCGCGTCAATGGAGCGCAAGATTCGTAGCGCGATGAAGGGTTGTTAATGAAATTGTTGCGCAATTGATGAAAGAAAGATGTTTCGTCGAGATGCTGGGGTGTTGGAGGTGACGAAAGAAAAAACGCTGGTACGAGTCAACGGGTTTGGCCTGAGCAAGGGAAGCACTTTCAAACGTCACCAGAGGATGAGGGTCACGTGATGAGTATATGGACAGCCAGGCGGCCTGGTGGGTAACAGAAAAGTCTTGCGGACACAAAAATAAACAGTCTAACAGCTCGGTATAAACAGCATAAGCTGACCTACTAATTTCGTCTCCTGTAGTTCCTGTAGCCATCTTTTCAGGAACCCTGAGGGGCCTGGCGGCGTCATCAACAACCCAACCCCAACCCCAGGCTCTTTTCTTCTCACACGACATTAGAGGCCAAGCGCGTAGTTGACGCTGATTCGACGCCTAGGTATACGAGACCAACTGAAGGGCGCGTCCCTAGTCTCTTTCCCCAGCGTCTTCGCTCCCTCCTCCCCGGCAAAGTCACGTCGTCGGTCTGGCCGTGACTAGACGCGTTTGGTGTTGTGAATACTTATCTCAATCCTTCACGCCTCTTAAACTCGTGTGGTACCATTAAACATCCACGCAACTCAACTTGTATCTGCATAACTCCCCTCAAAGAACACGTCTCAGTCACATACAATGTCCCAGGTCATCGTCCCAGTTGATAGATTCGAATATTATAACCCTAAATTCGCATTCGTAGTTCTGCAGTAGTGTACAAAGCCAACGCTGGTCATCGCCGTAGTAATGGGGGTCAGTGATGAGATATTACTCGTCTTCGTCCTCATCCTCCTCATCGTCGTCATCCACGTCCATACCTTCGGCCACTGTAACCGAGAACCCCCGCTCTTGATCAACTCCGACATAGCTGTCGCTCATTAAGAACAGCTTCAGGTCATGCTCACCCTCTGATGGCACAGTGTACTCGAGGCGGACGTTCAGCTCCCGCCCAATCGTCACTCGCTTGATAGCCAAGAGGCTCTTGGTCTTCTCTTCGCCGACAACTAGCCACCAGTTCTCCATCTTCTTGGATGGATAGAATGGTGCGTGGACAGTAGAGTCATATTCGCCATCTTCCTCATCCAGATTGCGAGTAATCTTGATGTTCAAGTAAGCGGGTTCACGAGCCCTGATTTCGTCCTCATCCAGAACCTCATGCTCAAGTTCAAGGTCGGGGTACTTGTCATTCGTGAAGTTAGCCGCCTCTGCCAACTGGTTTTGGGACATGCCAAGTCGCTTGACAAGCTTGTTGTAGTCGGCGTTCTCTTCCGGATTCATGGCCTCCATGAAATCAAAGATATCCTTGATTCTGCAAAGATTGTTAGCTGATGCTTCAATTTCGAAATCACGACATTTTACATACCCAAACTCATTAGCCACCTTAACAACCTCTGGAGAGAAGTGAGGAATCTGCTTGAGGGGGCTATCACGGTCCCACATTGCTTGGACGATCATTTGTGACATCTCCATGGCACTCATAGCATTGAGATGACCCTCGGAAGACAAAATGTCGACCATTGCGCTGAGAAGACTCAAGACCTTGGTCAGCAGAATCTCTTGGTCCTTCGCCAAGTCGATTGGCAACTGCATGCGGGAGAAGTGAGCCTGGAGCAGAACGAAAGACTTGAAGTGAGGCGAATCGTAAACTACTTCAGACATCTTGACAGGAACTCGATCATAGATACGTCGCAACAGGCCGTCCTCGTGACGTCGAATTTGGATCGTCTCAAATTCAGTAGCCGAAGTGACAATCTCCATAATGCCCTTGAGCTTTGTACGGGCACCCAATGAGAGGATGAAGGTCTGCATGGTGATGTAGGAAATGTTGTAGTAAGCGGCAATCATAGCGGCATTCTGAGGTGCCACAGATCCATCATCTTCGTCAAAGTCGATGATCTTTGACTCGCTAAGCTCGCGCAGAGTTGTTTCAACCAAATCAGACATGTAGTTGCTGAGGCCTTCGTGTGTTGTGCTGGTCAAGCTATAGTAACTAGGATTGGCGAGCAGCCTTCGGTAGAAATAGGTAAAGGTGGTCCAGTTGATCGCATCATCACCAGACTCAATCATCTTGGTGCTGATTTCCGTAACGAAAACATCATGCAAGTAGTTGTGTAGGTGTGACTCGACGGGAAGAGCCTCATTAAGGAACTTCTTGTAGTACTCACGCTTAACCTGGGGTAGCATGAGAACACCACGGCCACGACCATCCTTGGACGGGTGAAGGGCTTTGCCAAACATGTGAAGTACTTCGCTCAGAGGGTAATCAACATATCGGTGTTCACGGCCCTCAAAGTACTGTGTACCCATAACTATGACAAGATGGGCGGTGCTGTTCAGCTCCCAGCAAACATCTCGAGACGCGACAAGCACCTGGATAGCACCATTGTCATAAAGGTGCTTGACAATCCGCTTGTCACTCTGGCTAAGAGCCTCGTGGTAGTAGCCAACGCCGTGTGAGAGTGCCTCGGCAAGCGCCTCCTCGTTAATACGATCAAGCAGAGGTTGCATTTGTTCCACCTCAGCATGAAGGAAACGATCCTCGTCGTCGTCAGCAAATGCTGCGGCCAGTATATCGCGGGCGGTTGCTCGGGTCTGCTTACGGCTGGGTACGAAGACCATAGCAGGCTTGTCGGGAGACATTTGAGTGATGGCCAAGTATGTGGGTTTGGCCATTGCCAGCATAAGAGAAGGAAAGTGGGTGTTGGTAAATGACTGAAGGTGGAGCTCTAACGGCACTGGTCGAACATGAGGACTAAAGTTGTAGATGTCATGCTTCTTCGCATCAATCCATTCACCGATGTCTCGGGCATTTGCCAGCGAGACACTCAGTGCGATAATTCGCAGGGGCAACTCGGTTTGGGTACGGATGTAGTGCATACGAGAGACAACAGTCTCGTACACATAGCCCTGGGAGTCACCAAGCGAGTGAAGCTCATCAGCGATGAACAGCTCAACTGTCTGGACGTTCTTGCGTCGCTTCCATTGCCTAGACAACACATCCCATTGGGTGGGCGTCGCCAAGATCAAGTCACCCTTCTCCAAGAGCTTGAGATCTGTGGCTGTTTCGCCAGTAAGCTTAACAATCTCCTTGCCACCGTTCAGGGAACCGAGCCTCTTCTGCCAATCCTGCAGACGACAGTCAACAAGCGATTGGAAAGGGGCAATGTATACGGCACGACCGGCCTCGCCCTTTGTCCAGTGTCTTAGAAGAGCAAACTCGGCGCACACGGTTTTGCCGCTGCCAGTGGGAGCTCCAACAAAGATGTTCTGGTCCGTCTTGTAAAGCGAGTTAAAGGTTTGTGTTTGTATTCGGTTGAATTGCTTCCATGAAGGATAGAGGCTAACGTATTCCTGCACCTTGAGAGCGGCAACGGGGAGGGGCTGGAGTTCGAGAAGCTCGGTATGAGGAGGGAACTTCTCAGGCAAGATAAGCTTATGAAAGGCAACAGGGAGTCTAGTCTCAGCATGCATCCACCTGTCGGAAATAACCGAAACGAAATAGTTAGGAGGCATAGGATCCGTGATAGGTACTGTAAAGTCGACGATATGCTCGTTCTGCTCCGATTCGGCGTATTCCTTGCGCAACAAGAAGGTGTCATGGTAGAGAATGTCCTCTCCGTCACAGTCCTCAACCAAGATCCAGAAGCTCTCAGCAGCACCATGAATGGAATCGTCCCATTCAAAGTTGGGGGTGATGCTGAGCTCCACACGCAGCATTGATCTGGTCATAGGCTGGACCTGTGCCTGAACCTCAACTCGCGGGAACTTGGAAACTAAGCTGCAGACAGTTCGACCAGCTCGGGGTAAACCAAGAAGCTCGCCCATGCGAGGGGGGTCCAAGTCGAAGTAGCTGCTCCAAGATACATCAATCTTCTCAACCTTCTGGAGAACGTCCCTGGGACAGGAGGGGAATTGGCGCAGGGGAGACATTGTGGGCCACATGCGCTTCTCGGCCATTTTGCAAAGGTCCAGAGCTGTCTTGGCAACCGACGCCCAACCCTTCTTCAAGGCGATCTCGAAGATAGCACGCAGAATTCGACCAGCGGATTGTGTCACATATACCATATCGGCCATCAAGGCCAAGCCTTCTAGCTTAAGACGTGAGATGTACGCTTGCAAAAGCACGTTGATCTTGGCATGAGGTTCCTCAATACTCTCCTTGACAGGGATTGGCACTCGTCCCAGTAACTTAGCCAGCTCCAGCTTTTCATCTTGTCGAACCGGGATATACTTGAACTCAGCACTGAGAGCAAACACACGGAAGAGCTCGATGGTAGTGATGGAAGGCTGAATGAGGTTGTTATATGTCTCCATAGATCCAAAGGTAATGTAGTAATGAGATGCAATACGACCCAGCTCTGTGGACTGTAGCTTTCCTGTCTTCTCGTCGTACTTGATCAGGTTCGACTTGCGCAGAACCATAGCTGCCGAATGAATCAGATCAACTCGTTTCTGCTCAAGAGCTTCGTCGTCTTCATATTCTGCGCCAACCTGATAAAGACCAGGAGAGCGCAGCATTCTCACAAACAGATATGTGTAGCCTAGCCATTCGACGCCCTCGTCGCGGGTCCTGACGTTGCCAAGTACAACCTCGGCGTTCAGGTTGTCCACCAGCTTGCTGACGAACTGACTTTCGATTGGAAGCTGTTGATTCAGAAGCGAAAGATAGTACTGCATTTCACTTTGTGTTGTGATGATGATACCCTCACCATACGTGTCATATTGGGGTCGACCAGCACGTCCCAGCATCTGGAGAACATCCTGAGGGCTGAGTTCGACCCAGCTACCCTTTTCAGGAGAGTAAACCTGCGTTCCCTTGATAATGACGGTGTGGGCAGGCAAGTTGACACCCCACGCCAATGTAGCGGTACACACCAAAACCTGGATAGCACCACGAGCGAAAAGGTCCTCAACATCTGTCCTGTCAGCTCTGCTCATGCCAGCATGGTGGATACCGAAGCCGTAGGGCAGGATGTCTTTCAGATCCTGGTCAGTCGCCTGAGAAGATGCCTCCTCAAGAACTTCACGGCTGCCAGCATCATGACGAAGAATCTGATGGATTGTGTCTGACTCGACGGCCTTGTCACGAATGTAGCGGGCAGTTTTGGCAGTCTCCTTTCGGGAGTGGACAAAAATAAGCATCTGGTTGCGGTTCGTGCCTACATGCTCAATGACCTTGTTGTAGCAGACATCGTTCATGGTCTTCAGCTGCTTAATGGCTTTACGATCAGTGACACCAACGAACTCCTGTCGCAGAGGACAAGGTCTGTAAGAGCCGTCGAAATGGAAGAGGCCTTTCTTTGTGTCAACTCGTAAGAAACTTGCGACATCTTTGTAGTTGGGTAGAGTGGCAGATAGACCAAGAATTCGGACGGGCTCGCCGGTCTGTTCGGTCTTGCGAATAGTTCGGCTAACAATACTCTCCAGCACAGGACCACGGTCGTCATGCAGCAGATGGATTTCGTCGATGATAATAAGGCGTACAAGATTAGTGTAGGTCAGGTCGTTAGACTTTCTGGTAATGACGTCCCACTTCTCGGGTGTTGTGACAATGATCTGAGTCTCAGCAATTTGCTGCTTGGTGAGTTGACGATCACCCGTCAACTCTGCAACCCTGATACCATATGGCTCAAGTCGCTTGCCTAGGTTGCCGACCTGCTCCTGGACAAGCGCCTTGAGAGGGGCGATGCAAACGATCTTGAAAGCATCGAGGTCAATATCGCCGGTCTCGGGGTCACGATGCTTGCCAATCTCTCGAAGGATCGTGAGCATACCAACATTGGTCTTTCCACTACCAGTAGGGGCACAAACAAGCATATTTCCGTCATCCTCGAACGCAGAAGGGTAACACTTTGACTGGATCTTGTTCAAAGACTGGTTTTGGCTGAAGGGGTTTCGTGCCCACTCGGGCATATCGGAAATGGGCATCAAGACATCACCGGGTTCGTTACGTTTCTTGGGTGTTGGGATGTGGATCTCCTCATAACCCTTGAACGTTCTCTTTGTTGAACCCTCTGGTAGTCGGACCTTGGGGTTCGTCATAAGATGATTTCCCTGGTCGAATACCAGATTGTCGAGATTGATGAGCTTTCGGGGCTGAAGTCCGCCAACAAGCTGGCCCTCAGCACGTTCAGTCTTGGGTGCTTCGGCTGAAAAGGAGGCCGGAACGTCAATGTCCATCTTGATATCCATCTTGCCCTTCTTGCCGTCGGCAGTGCTCTTGCCTCGAAGCTCGTCGATAATCCACTGTAAGCCTTCGGAGACCATCTCCCGCTCCACGTTGGTGCGTTCTTCGGGTGTCTCTGTTCGTGCCAACTTGGTAAGCCAAAAGACCTTTTCCCTGTTCTCGACCAGCTTCTGTACCAGCTCGTGATGCTCGAAGTCGAACAGTTCCATGAGGTCGTTTTCAACCTCGCGCAGGGTCTTTTCTTCGCCATCATCCCCAGGTTCTCCCGACAGAATCTGAAGTGCCGCCTTTGTCTTGTCGGTTTGTTCGTGAGCATCGGGGTACAAAGTTCCGATTTCGCGCCGTAGCCAAAAGGCATCAATATCCCGGGCTGGTACGCTATGTTTTTCTTTTTCGTCCTGTTTTCCTCCTGGGGGCGCTGAGTCGAGAATCATCTCATCTCCTACATCAGCAACGGCATCTTCTGCCTTTTTGTCGGCGTTCTCATCCTTCTCTTCTTCTTCCTCCTCCTCTTCATCATCGGATGACTCATCACGAACCTCATTCACGAGGCCGCCCTCCTCGTCATCCTCGTCTTCATCGAAAGCGACCGCGACACCTTGGCGCTCATCTATTTCGGCATCATCGCCGTCGGCATCTCCCATAGCAACATCCTCGTCGTCATCCTGGGCGTCGTAATCTGTGATTTTCTTGCCAAGATTCACCAGCTCGTTGAACTGCTTAGGGCTTAATGATACGCCCAAAATGTCGTCGATTTCTCGCTTCTTATCCAGATCCTTCAAGTCGTCGTCCTTCAAGTACTCTAGGACAGCATCCGCCGCACTGCGCACGACTTCATGTGGTACGTCGCCAAGATTATTCGCTACTATGGTGATGATTAGATCGAAAGTCGCCCGCGTCGCAGCCGTTCGAGGTCTGTATGTGATGCCTTCCACGAGGAGATCGTTGGTACCAAGGACTCCAGTCGATTGGGGGGCTTCGGCCTTTCGTCTTTTTTGCTCCCGTGCTAGGATGTCCTCGCCTTCCCTTAGGCTGCCTCGCTCAATATCGGGCATGCCGGACTGCTTCTTTGATTTTGGCGCGTCGTCGCGTGCAACTCGGGCGCCCATATCTCGAATACTCAAGCGTCCGGCCAGCGACTCTGGATCACCAGTGGCCTCATCGGTTCGTCTCGTGACGAAACGACGGTCTGCCTGGAGAACCAGGTTCGACATGGCCGAGTATTTGTACTGCGACACATCGCGATTCGCGTCGGACATGGTGGCTAAATTAATTAGGTAGGTATCAAGGTTGTTGTTGCTGGAGAACGTCGATGTTCTCGACCAAAACCGCGGGTGTTAGACTATTAAATGACCATGTGTTAGTCACGGGCCGCGACTGTGGTAGTGATATAGCGGCTGTCTCGATGTTCCGGTTCGCAATTTATTCGCAGGCGTTGAAAGATTGTATGGAGTCGTCAGTGTATTGGAGAGAGCAAGTCGCGATCGTAAATTTCAGATCGCAACCTAAGAGTATACCGCGCTAGCCCGAAATTCGTTAGGGTCACTCGAAGCTCGTAACGTGTCAGTGGCGCAACCGCATGTGTGTGTGGCTGAAGCTCCAGGATCCTGCTACTTGACCTGGTTTAAAAGTTATTGTTGGAATATGAAGATAAATATTTCCGATAAATGTTTCGCTACGAATCTATACTAGAATCTCGTTCTCACCATGTAACTCCTCTATCTCTTGTGTCGTCGCGATAGGACGTAACACCAGCCACAATTCAAATATCGTCTAATAGGTTAGTAGGTAGGTAGGTAGGCAGCCCATGTAATTCGTTTATTTACTTAGGTACTCCTTTCCACTAGGACCAGAGCAACAAGCATTGGATCAACGAACACTTCACCGCCAAAATATGAACCAAAATGACGAATCCATTAAACACAATTGAGACATTTCAGAAAAGTCTCGACCCATTCATCAAGCCACGAGAGCAAGTCAATTATATCCGACGAGTATTGTCACTTCATCTTGGATCATGCTCTCATGATGGCCCTGTCAAGCAACCAGTGTCACTGGTAGATGCAACACGCGACGTAACTCCTGACCCAGACTCGAAAGGGTTCTATAGACAGTACATCGAGGCACTGAAGTCCAATGTTGATGCCCGTCGAAAGTATGAAGATGCTGCACAATCACATCTCGCCTCATCAGCTTCAAATCAGGACTCATCGTCCAGCAACGAGCTACTGAAAGAGCGACTGTCACTTCTGAAGCTTCAGGCCAAACAGAATCGACTATCGGCTGTCCAGGGTCATCTCGACGTCCTCATGCAAAAACCACCCGCCGCGCCTGAATATTTAGACCCTGAAGATGTTTTTCACGAAGCTGTCAGTCTACCCAAAGTCCCAAAGGAGGTGGTGAACAGTCTAGTTGCACAGCAGAGCGTCAAAAAGACGGATTTGAAGGAGCAAGTTGCCCAGCTTGAAAAGACTGTGCTGAGAGCGAAGCTTCTTTTAAAACGAGAAGAGCAACTGCTTCGTGAAACAAGGACAAACGCCCAGAGCATACCAGATGTAATAAGCAATGGTATCAGATTACATGCACTGAATACAACACGAAGTGAACTCATCCAATGGATTGAAACTGAGCTGAGCAAAGCATCAGAAGATGATGAGGGGGGTGAGGATAGTGGTTCCAAGAGTCACGCTCAGTCGACTGCGGACCAAGCCACCATCAACGAGCAGCTCGGCACGATAAAGAATAAATACGCCAAATACCTCGCAAGTAGACGGGCGCTTCTATCTTCTGTTGGCGAAAAGTTCGATTCGTCGGCAGCCCCGGTCCTGGCTCCATCCACAGCCAAGCAGCAGGCAGATGAACCAGAACCTGCCTCGAGTACCTATCTTCTCACTCCATACATCGAGACTCTTCTCACGCTATCAAAGAAGCAAAGAGCAATGATAGCACAGAAGGCACACGTAAACACGACCCTCAGCAAGGAAACTAAGGATAACTGCCAGTCACTTGGTCATCTGGAAGAAGAAAGCCAGCTACTCCCATCTCACTATACAGCACCGGAATCTCGACGCAGGTCTGTTTTGGGGGAGTTTCTTGCCTCTGGCGAACGATCAGGCTTGACTGGAAAAGTCCAACCTTGGGTTCTTGCTGCCGACTCAGCCAAAATTGCGACGCTTGAGAATGTGGCAGAACAGGTTGAAGGCGGTCAGCTTGCCTTGGAAAACTCTATGCAGACATTGCGGCAGATCGATCAACTTTTGGGTCAGGCTAAGGACGACCACGAAGAGGAGACTCAAGCTGATACTACAGAGGGTGATGTTTGGCTGGAGTCAGGCCCCAAGTCTCCCAGTAAAGTGAGGAAGCATACAGAAAAGGGCGACACGGAACAATCGAAAGATGTATGGTCTACTTTGCATGGCAACCTTGGATTACTTGGCCAGGAAGATGCGGCATAGAACTAGAATAAAACAATAAATACAACAAACGTCTGGTAGTATAGAACCAGTTTAAACGCCAATCCATATCTAGCCACAACTCCATTCCTCATTGCTGGGACATGACCCTACACGCCAGGTGGAGGAACTCATTTGTTTGCCAGGATAGCTGATATTCTCACTGAGAGGTCGAGTACAGAAAGGTGCTCGTCAGCTCCGTCTACTAATCGCTTATCAACCTCTGAAAAGACCATGACGATCTTGTTCTTCTGCGCGTCGGGAATTATCTCATCGTACGTCAAGGCTTGATAGAGCTGTCATGTGTTAACAGGTTTTCAGGCGAAAGATCGATGCTGGGCTTACCTGGCCAACAACTTGTCCTGCACTCCAACCGTCTGCAACAAACTTCTCGACAACATCAGAGATGACCTGATACGACGATCCCGAGCTCTTTGGGCGTATTGCGCTCACAAGATCACCAATGGTACTGTCCGGAATGACACCAGCAATGTCCTCAACGATCTTGATTGTGACTGCCTTCTTATCCACGTCCATCGCTTCATCTGCCTCTCCGTCCTTGTCGGAAGCGTTAGCACCCACCAGCCGAGCAGAACTTTGCAAGAAGGTGATAGCTTTTCGAAGATCACCCTCACTGCACTTGATGAGAGCGTCAACCGCACCATCTTCGAGCGGCACGCCTTCCTTCTCCGCAATTTCCTCGAGTCTCTTCTTTGCATTGCTCTGGTCGAGACTCTTGAATCGGAATTTGCTGCATCGACTGGCGAGCGGATCTATGATTCGAGTGACGTAGTTGCAGATCAGACAGAAACGAGTGATCTTGCTGTACGTCTCCATGGTTCGTCGCAGTGCACTCTGGGCATCTTGGGTCATGGAGTCGGCCTCGTCAAGGATGATGATCTTGAACGGAGGGCAAGGGTATTTTTCTTTGTATCCTGGGGGTGGGTTGGTCAATTGCATTCGCGCAAAGTTCTTGACCTTTTCTCGGACGATGGAGATACCACGCTCGTCAGAAGCGTTGAGCTCAAGCACTCTCGACTTGATCATATCGGGACCGTAGAGCTCCTTTGCCAGTGCAAGGACAGTCGAAGTTTTTCCTGTACCGGGGGGGCCGTAGAACAGCATATGAGGGAGCTACAAAAATCAGTTTTGAAGCGCTTCGGTATTTGGGGGTTGAGGCAATCGCACGTTCGAGGATTGGAGTGTCCTTTGGAGCACATCGACGGTATGGTCCTGGGCAGTGACATCGCTGAGAGTCTTTGGCCGGCTATAGATAATGAGTTCCGAAGCCCAGGATATGTCTTGGATGTTCGATATACATACTATTTTTCGACCCAGGGTTGAGTTCGAGTATTGGCAGGCTTGTCTTGTTTCTGGTCGGCGCTACCATTAGCAGCGGCCGCAGCCTTTCTGGCCTTGAGATCGAAGAAGCTAGCCATATCAGCTTGATGCTTTGCTCAAACACAATTATGGCAAGTGATGCTGGATAGTAATTCGACGTTGTTGGATGGCAATATCACAATCGCCAAACTGCGTTGATGTGGATGGGAGCTTAGGAAAATCAATTAACGCGTCAAGCTAGTCAAGTTACGCGTAGCGTACCTGTCTCTAATGGCAACCGCTAGGTGCCTGCCACGCCTACCTAGGTACCTACTAAGGTGGCCCAGTAGCGGTTCATACATGGCCCACCTTCCACACTGGCTCAATGGCTTCCGGGTAGGCTTATTAAGTCATATTACATCGAAATATAAGAATTTGCGATGGTATGGAAGATTTCTCAGCCAGATTTAACTAAATTCATTGTCTAGCCAGTATTTGGTTGTGCATTACTCCCACACTTGTTTGAGTAGTACGTACATATCAGGTCTAGGTACCTAGGTTATAATGCATGGTTCCAGTTTGCCGGTATATGGTACTGTTTCACAGGGAAGTAGGTAACCTAGGTAAGTACCTTCTGATCTACTAGCATCATTAGTTTAACAGATGGACGCTTTCACGTACGTTAGCAGCAACAGACAGAGGCAGACTCTTAAAGTATTACATAGAAAAGTTAGCCGCAAAGCCATAAGAGGTAAAGTTAGTAAGTCAGCTTATATTATCTGGACTGTAAATTTAGGCTATTTGTTTGTATGTCGTGGCTTAGAGATTAATGTTTTTGTAACCCAAGCACACTTGTACCAGTCAGCAAGTAGCTTGGAGCGCAGAACAGTACCTACCTATATATAAAACAATTACAAACCAATTGTGCGGCTTATCTATTCAAAAAACGAATGCCGATGAATCTGACACAAACATTGCTGAATCATCAACCATTGCGTCCAGAATCCTTGCTTGCCATGAATCACTGGCACGTCTACATCGCGGGCCCCTCCAGAAGTAACGGTCATTCCCCAAAACCAACTGCAGGAACAGCGACAAAGAAAACACTGTCCATTTAAATGACCAGAAAACAAGACAAAAATACTCTAGTCATGTTCTGGATAATTTGATATTGCGGGTGATGATCTCTGGCCCGCCCAACGCAACTAACAGCGAGGCAGCAGTCTCACCCCACTTTCCTCTCACATCCCACTTTGACAACTACAACACCCGGCATCAATCCACCTTTACCTCAACTACCTAAAAGAGATCTCGCAACCTCAACACTAAGTTCTTGATCACGAGCCGTCCATGTGCGTCACGTTCCGCAGTTGACTCCAAGTCCCAAATACCAGCATCTGAACTGCAATAAACGAAACGCCATGGACCAGTCTATCATTCGCATCTCCAAGGTTCGCTGCCCCGCATCCGCTTGCAGCCTCTCTCATCCCTTGGTTCACGATCTGAACTTGAGATACTGATTTTTATGGTAAGGAACTTGGAGATATTCAGAAGAATTGCGACCTTTGTATGTGGAACCCAACTGATTATGCGTGATGCGCACCATGAAGATTACCAAACTGACCACTGTCTCGTTTCATTGCAGCAATCGCTGTGGCATGTCGCGATGTCGATGTTCGCAATGTGAAGGCCTTGGTCATGGGCCCCCACGAGACTCCATATGAATTTGGATTCTTTGAGGTTAGTTGACAGTCTTGCCTATAGTCTTGATAAACCCGACTGACTCAAATCTGACAGTTTGCGATCCGGTTCCACAAAGGTTAAAGACTCCATTCGTATAGCAGACCCCAAACTCATATTCATGGCAGAGTATCCCTCCAAATCACCAACTGTCGTCTGTGCTACCACAAACGGTGGACGTTGCCGTTTCAATCCAAACGTCTACAGCAACGGCAAAGTCTGCTTGTAAGTCTCATGATACAACTAGGCTTGCTTCACGCACTAACACTATCAGATCAATCCTAGGGTAACTATGGCTCTGTTAAAGGTTCGTGCACTTGATTTAACAAGCATTAGTACGTGGCGTGGTGAGCGCGGAGAGGAGTGGTCCTCTGCGCAAGGACTGGAGTCGATTTTGTTATCCATCCAAAGTCTCCTCTCTTCCAACCCGTACGAAAACGAGCCAGGGTTCGAGGATGCCAACGAAGAGTCCGACAAGAAGGCCCAAAAGGATTACGTCCAAAAGGTATGCCCATACGCTACACTGCATGAGTATATGAGCCTCTGACTATTGCTAGATTCGGCATGAGACGCTGCGCATCAGTGTCATCCAACGCCTCGAGGGATACCTTGGGCTCAGCTCTAATGGAGCTCAGCAACACGGCACCTCCGGAGTAGAGGTGGAGGATGAAGATGTCGATGAAACCACCGTGCCATTTGAGCCATTCAAAGATCTGTGCAAACGCCGATTCCTGTGGTACTTTGAGTCATACCAGGCAGCCGTTGAGAAGGGAAAATCGGAAACGAAACCTAACCAGCCGTTTGCGAGAATGCCTTTTGAGTCTCCTGGCAATAACTCCATGGATGGGAAATTCAACTACCCGGAGCTTGAACGTCGTCTGCACGCTATCAAGGCCGCCATTGACGCGGAACCCCTGAAATGGGCCGAAGAGGGTCTGGAGGCCAAAAAGTGGGAGACCACTGTGGCCGTGAACCTTCAGCACCAGTTCCAGCAGGTCGTTGAGGCGTTCAAAAAGAGTGATATGCCACATGATGTCTTTCTTGAGAACGAAAACCCCTTTGTCTGGGTGGTGACTTATTTCGGACGTCCTATGACCAACCTTGACGGGGGCCTTTTCAGGATCAAGATGAATTTCAGCGTCCGTTTCCCTGAGGAGCAGCCTCGTGTGAAATTCGAGACCAATATCTTCCACCACCACATCGCTGAAGATGGCACAGCATGTTATACGCCCAACCCGGCCAAAAAGGAAGACGTGCGATCGCACATCGAGGCTATTTTTGCTATTCTCGAAGATGACGAGCCCGCCTATGACCCTCGCAAGATTGTCCGCCCCGAGGCTACCAAGATGTACTGGGGCGGCGGCGCCGACAACAAGAAAAAATACAACCGGCTCCTTCGCCGGTCAGTCCAAAAGAGCGTGGAGTAAGTCCACAAGCATCTCGTGATTATATGACGGATTAGCTGACATGAATCCAAGAGACTTTCCAGAATAATCCATGTGCCTTGTCAAAGGCTGGGCTAGAAGATATGCTTAAAAATACAAGGAGGCGTACAGGCAAATCAAGGACATTATTTGGGCTTATTTGGCGTTGTGGGATCGGGGAACATGATGCACGAATTTGACGAGGATTGTCATTTCCTCTAGATAGCTAGGGCCAACCTCCTATTTGTAGAGTGTGAAGCAATGCAATAGCGACGTTGTCCGCACTCTTACTCTCGCACAAAAATAACCAGCAGCAGAGACAGTTACTCAACGTCATCCATCCAGTCTTGGCAGTTACGATTTATGCTATACAACTGCCTGCCCTTTCTTTCCAGCTAAGACAGGGACCGACCTGAGAACTAGTTCTTGAATGAAAAGAAAAAGAAGAGAAAAAAAGGGTAGCATTTATGGTGGTTCTTTGGAGACTTTCTATCGAGAATGGCCAACAAACGGAAGAACTGCAACGCTGGGTCGTGTATTGCTTGAATAGTGTACCCCCTCAAATCAATATGACATCTATAATCAACGCCGGACTGCAGATGGTAAAAGCCCATCGCCATGAATATTCGCTCAAATACGATGATAGGAAACTGTGAGTAGAATCATTCTTTCGTAAACGTCATCTTGTCATCGTTGCTCATGACTTTCTGCTCTTGGGCTTCTTTTTCAAGCGATCCTGAGTCGGGGCATATGGTGCCGCGACACCTTGATATCTCTCTTGTTTCCCCTCACCCCTGAACTCGTACATACCATTTGCGCCTACAGTTGCCGGCGTGCCCTGATTAGGACGGGCGACTTGCTCGTTGTGCAGCTTATCTAGGGAGTCGCCGACGACGGCATATTGAGACCAATTTATGGGTGGGCAGCGGACGACGTTTTGTGGCTGTGGAATATTCCTCCAAGCTGGTGGTTCGGTAGCAATGCGTTGCTTGGAGGAGCCTTCGCCGGGGTCTTGCTTTTGATTCCCCGAGCCCTGTCCGCTAATCTCTGTATCGTCTTCATCACTGTCGCTATCGTCGTTGGTGGGCGCATTGATCTTGTTCGCAACAAGATCACCTATAAAGGCTTCAGGGTTTTGTACAGCCTCATCTTTTGCGCGGCTAAGGGCTTGGATATCGGCGGTGGCACGTTGTCTCTGTATTTGCAGGATAGATATCGCCGATTTGAGGGCTATCACATCTGGATTCGCATCAAAGTCTAGTGGTTGAGGTGCGGGCGGTGGTATCGCAGTCTGGTCAGGCTGTGAAAGTGTAAAGCTTGGGCGAGCGGTGGCGCTAAAACCGGAAGCTTCAGGGGCCGGGAGTTCAGTGGGACGTAGCGGGGGAGTAAGAGGAGAAACAGGCGGTCGGTTCGGTGAAGGAGGATTGTTGCTGGGAGGGTTGTCCGTATTGATTGTGAGGGCGGGCATGGTTGCGTTGCGCCGCAGTTAAATGTTGCTTTTGTTGACTCACGATGGGAGTCTTGAAGGCGGCGGGTGCAAGGGACGAGAGCTTGTTTGCGCAAACAGAACCGAGCTGAACTAGACGGGGCAGGCAGGCAAGGCACCGACGAACGGAGACGATTCAAGTGGATTGAGTGATGACTTGACCAATAGGAAATCAGATACGAAGAGAGGGAGATGATTGGGAGAGAGTTGAGAGTTTAGAGGGACGGGACAGACAGGCTGATGGGTCGGGCGCAGTTGTATTGCCAGGTACTTAGTGCGGGCTCCCGTCAGGTGCTGTCCATTTAATATCTGTTAGCTTTCGGCGGGGTCGGCCCGGGTAGGTATGTCTAGGTACTGACAACCTGCTAGACCTAACGCCCGCCTGGGTTATTCAACAGGCTTGTACCCCAGCGGAGAAACAGAAAGTAGGTCGTTTCTAAATCGCATGAACTGACAGAACAGATTTCGTCTCTTATGTTCTCAGCGGGTCAGCTTTTCTGAGATCCTGAGGGTACCTATAACCAACAGTGGCTGACAATACAACATCAGACTCTGTGATCAAGCACATTTATCCCTGGTCTAGAACCATGGTGTAACATCTATAGAGATCCGATGTGACCAGAAGCAGTCATATTTGGATCAAGATACATGACTTGGTTCTTGTGAAACAAGTTTCGAGGATGTTTGTTGTATAGTGCAGTGTCTTGCTTGTAGACATGGATTGTAGGACGGATGGACCCTCCTAATCACTTATTGGTAGGATTGGATCTCACTACTCTCCACTTTGAACAGGTAGATCGGACACGATCTGGCGCCAGGTTCGATGCACTCAAGCACGGGCCACCTTATAATTTATGTCCTTCTTTCCAGCTCCCTGTCAATGTAAGCATACCTAGGTATTCTAAATTGCTTTTTAAGGGTAGTGTGTAGGTGTGTCTTGCATGCATATTGCAGAGCCACTACAGTCTGTCTAACCTCACTTTGAAGTGAAACCTGACATGATGAACGCGACGGATTTGGAGCTCGAGCTTTGAACGCTGTCCTCAAGAGATGGAAAAGTTGGCTGTTAAAGGCATAAGAGACGTGATTATCAATACAGCTTTTGCTATTTAGACCACAATATTAGGCTATTTATTCTTATGTATACCATGAAGCTGGGGTAGATACCAATCTTCCCGCTATCTATTAGATAACGTCTCTCAGATAAGCTTTAATAGCACGTTCCTTTTTACATGTTTTCAATGAATGTGATGATGACTGCACCGAACTCCTGGAAATGATAAAGTATCTTGGCGACTCGGACATCCTGTTGTGACCAGAAATGGTCCAAATTCTCTGGCCGGGCATTGCAACACCTTGCTCCGGGCCTGTCCAATTTTAGTAAATCGTGTTTGTGCATTAGTGGCTTTACACCATGCTAATGCTTTCCTATCACCAGGGTACGGCAAAGTCTGTTTGCCATGGCATAGTTGAGATGCGGTCGAGGCAAGGCAAACTGTGCCTAGCGAGTGTGCACCTTATCAAGTATCTTAACTGTTGTATCCGTACCCAGATGCGTAAAAACGATGAAAGTAGTCAGGAGAGGGCGGACTTTGCTTGTTGATAGCAATACGAAAATGCTTGCCTCTAATGGTCACTTAGCTACAAGACTTGCATAAAAATGGCCCGTCGTACAAAAAGGTTGACGACTTTCCTGAGAGTTTGACAAAGAAGTGATCTGCGCAGATTGCTCCATCGAGACTATCTTGCTTTTTGTTGTGTCACTCGACAGAGAACTAGCCAGCCACATAGACATCACACAGGTAGACAGGAAACCCATGACACAGGCTTTCCGTTCTCGTTAATGATCATCTTAAAAGAGGCGTTTGACACTTCTTTGGTTATCGATCGGCCGAGCACTCGGGTCGGAAACGTGAAAGACTAAAACGTCAATCCCGAAAGATGGCTCAACGACTTGGCACTCAGCTTATGCCGGTATTGTACGTTAGTTCAGTGCCACATTTTATTTTATTTTTCACTTGGTGCACGCCATTGAAGCCACTGGTATTGTCCAAAGTCCCATTCGAACTTTAGCCGCTCACGACAAGGACAAAGTAAGCCACAGGAACTGACCGTTACGTTATCAAGTGCAAGAAAACTACGGTGAAAAAGAAGGACAAATAAAAGGCTATGTTGTGTGTCCCTTGTCTGATGCGGTCTCGAACCAACTAGTAGCCTCCATATGCGATCTAATTGTTTTTTCTGTCTTTCCCTTGCATTTAGACTTTGAGCTGAATCTAATATAAGTAAGATCGAAGTTGAGGGTGTGACGTTGTGTTGCATTGCGTTGCGTGATTTGCATCCATGATTTGGAAGCGCCAAAGCCGAAGTGACGCTGTTTGGGTGACAGTGAGTGGATGGTCAGAAAGTGCTAGGTAGTTTGTGTTGTGCTATTGGACACTAATATATTATTCATCTTCTTGATGCCAAACACCCTTTGGTGACATGAACCACCTCGTCCCAGTCAGTACCTGGTAGGTACCTAGGGATGGGATGTTTTCAGCTTTCTTTCTTCAAACCCTCTTTCCTCCCCCCTCTGTTTTTACCAACTTTTCTCTCCTTGTCTTCTGTTTCTCCTCCCAACACTTACTATTCCACTCTCATCTCGGAGGACTCTATGAAGAATTATTCATCTTCCTTTCTTCCTCTCCCCATTTTGTTCAAAATCACTAGTTTTTCCAGCATTCCATTCACCCGCTGATCCTCTAGACTCCGTCGGCAGTGATACCTATTTGTGCTGTTGCACGACTCGTGTACTTGCATCAACCATAATCTTCCGCTGCCGCCGTTGGGTGAACGGCATAAAACGTTTGTGGCCACACAATCATATCCATTGACTTTGTTCCTGCATCAAATTGCACTACATTGCACTTGTTTATTAAACAGGATCCCATAAATACCCTTCTGCCCTTTGACCGCGGCGTTAAAGTCCTGGGGGGCGAATAACGATCACGAGTGAGGCTGTGGCGTGAAGGACTATGCCGCGTACAGCAACGTTGAACGGCCTTGGTCATCCATTTATTAAAGGATCTCACTGAACAACTCGAACTGTCACATTGTCTCGTCTTACGGTTTAACATATTAGTCCTTTGGGAACGTCCGCGACTCCCTCAATCGTTACATATCAGAATAATATTATCAATCATTCATCGCCATTATCCATCAACTACTAGCCTCCCAAAGCCTAGTCTAAGGCTGAAATCATCATGACATCTACCGATGAGTCAACCCCAGACACACCTATCAGCCCAACAGCATCAAGTTTCATAAGACGAAGTTCGTATTATGAATACGACCCATCAGTCAGCGGATTTGAAACGTCACGCAACTGCATGTCCTCGACAGACTCAAGAAAGTCAAAGGCAGGAAAACCTCGATGGTTTACCCAAGTCAAGGACTGGTTATCAGTGAGCGAACCATCAGCGCAGGCTATGAAAGAGCAGAAGAAGAATACTTTCAGACGGCATGGCATCGACATGAAGGACCCTCAGGCAGCAGTAAAGCTACACCTACCAATTGAGAGGATACCCGAAGATGCCATAACTTCAACCCGAGGTCCAAGTCCAGAAAAGGTACATGAGCGTGCGCGGCGACAGAGAGCAGCCGCGCAGTCTTATTCAGGAGGCAGTCAAGCGTCTCATTCGGTATCTAGCGGTATCAGTACAGTTCCTAGTGCCAAGGAGTTTAACCCAGTTACACCTTGGGACACTTGATCTCGGCCAGCTACGATAAAGGAATAACGATAGTGGGCTTGAGAAGGAACGGTTGATGTTTTTTACAATTTGTTTTACAATGTCACAAGCAAGCGTAGCCTGGAGTTGGTGAAGGAAAGAAAGATACCCTGACTATCTATATGTAATCGCTCGATGTTTGGTTATACAAGACGTAATTTTCACAGGTCTCATACCACCTTCTATTATATTATGAGTAACATCAGTCATTGGAATGATGTGCGATGCCAAGGGGTTATTGATTGTGATGATATTATGGTTCGATCCTTGTCGTGCTGAGTAACAGTCGTCGGACAACGGGATCCGTTGCGTGAAACCCTGAGGGTCGTCGGTTTACTGCTGGTGAAACCGAAAAATGAGCTCAACAACATGATCCGGCCTCTTGCTCAAAAACTCTGATATGAATAGCTGGCATGATCGAGGATATTTCAGCGCCGCAATTGAGAATGACACAAAGCAGGGAGGAAACAGACGTCAACGGGGTGCACATGGATATATAAATCCAAGGAGATTCTTGCTTCCATCCGGTTTAATGGAATGTCCAGGTTGAACTGAAATTGAGATAATGATGATGCTGTGTGGCTGTCATTGGGAACACCGATTGGGGCGGGGAGAGGTCATGGTGAGTGTGAATGAGTTCGATGCCGAACAAGATCGGGGCAGGCCAAGCCAAACCAAGAAAGAGAGAGAGAGAGAGGGAGAGGAAGATTGGTCTAGTCTGGACTTACATTTTGGGCATCACATGCTGCAATCATGCAATCAACTGTAGCTCTTCTTATAGCGTTCTTACGCCTTGTTTTTTTCTCTTTCTTTCGCCGCCGGAACAGGCTCATGATTAACTTCAAAGCCCATTAATTGCATGTTTACTCAAAAGGCCAAGCTTCAGCTCCAAGCTCCATGTCCCGGAAGCTTGTGGCCGCGCTAGCACTCCCTTGTGCACCACTAAGGGAGGCGATCGGTGACATGGCAAGCTGAAATGGCTGGCATATGACGTATTCTACTTTGTTTAGGTACATAGTCTGCTTCATCATGGATACAGAAGCTACCTAGGTATCCGTACCTTAGTATGAACATCAGCATAGAGGTGCCTACCAAAGCCGGAATTGTCGGTTTATATAGAAACCTTGACGGTCTCAGAACTACCTAGACAATTGAAACCGAGGGGCTTGTTCATCACCATCATCTCCTCCTCCTTCTGCCAACGTTGCTGTGTGACATTGTCATTCGATTCCTTACAGCTGGAATCCCAAATCAGTCCTCCTTCCGGCTTTCTCACTCACCCATACTTCCACGCAGCACTCTCATAATGCCGCTATTCTCATCTCCCAAAAGGGATCTGAGCCAGGAACGCGACCCGAGGCGACTAAACGGCTCAAATGGCGCCAACAACGATCCCGAAGAAGGCGATCAGATCGCTCCAGATGAGCACACTAGACTACTACCAAACCGCGTCAACTCGACTCAGGCTGGCTTGCTTGCACCCGATGATCCCGCAGTATCTCCCTACAATCTGTGGAGCATCCGAGCTCTGCGATATTTGACCGTTGCTTTCACCTTGATAACATTGGTCTTCTGGATTTTGCTTCTCGTCTCTACCTTTGTGACGCCACCTGGTATTCATACTCGCGGCAGCCCTTGGTTTGCCTTTGGTTTCGCAACATGGACGCTTGTAAATCTTATCTTTACCCTCATCTTTTTTGAGGTGCCGTCCAAGTCTGTCAGAATTTTGGCCATTTTTATGTCGGTAAGTTGTGAACCCTTATCATGGCTAAACCTTCCCACTTACCCTCCGCTTAGAGCGTCATTCTCCTAGACATGATTCTCCTCTTATCCGTGCAGAAGACTCGATACGAAGAAGGCTGGGTCGGCGCAATCAGCGTCATCTGGGCCTTACTAACTGGCCTTTGGACTCTGTTGGTTGACCGCATGGTGAAATGGGGCAAGGCCGAGGAGGAGGAACGCCTGACTGGCCGAGCTGAGACGAGAAGAACCCTGTTCGAATGGTCCGAGGTCATGATCTCAACTGTCGCTTATGCCGTTATGTCAGTCGCCGTCTTTCTCATCACTCTGACCATTATCCTGCGAGCTCTCGATGCAGGCGTACCGCATCCAGGAAAGCTGCACTGGGTCGACAACCACAAATATCGCATCCACGTCTACTGTCACGGTAACAAGACCGACTCAAAGGGCAACGAACTCCCTACCGTTTTGTTTGAGGCCGGTGAGCGAACTGTCGAATACGAATTCTGGAATTTTGCCGACAATGCCGTTAAGAATGGATCCATCTTGCGATACTGCTTTGCTGACCGCCCTGGCTATGGCTGGTCAGACAACGCGCCCTCCCCTTCATCGGCAGGCTTTGTGGTCGATACTCTTAGTGAAGCCCTGGCTGATGCTGGGGAGAGTGGACCATGGGTTCTCGCCAGTGCCGGTATTGGATCAATCTACTCAAGAGTCTTTTCAGCGCGACATGGAGACCATATCAAAGGTCTGCTTCTTGTCGACCCTCTACATGAGGATCTACTTGATGATGTCGCATCCCCGGGACGCGGATTTATCCTCTGGCTCTGGGGTGTTATTTCTCCACTCGGACTGGACCGAATCCCTGGTGCAATCTTCCGCGGACGAACAAGCCGCGACCGAGTATATGGACGATCAGCACAGCAGAACGGTAAATTTATCTTCGCCAAGCTGCAGGAAAGCCTTGTGGCTGGCTCTTTCACTCGACGAGACGCGCAGACCAGCCGCCAGATTCAGGACAAGGACACGCCGCTTGTTGTGATTAGCTCCGGGAAGCATATCAAGAACAGCCACACGTGGGAGAAGAAGCAGCGAGATTTGACCAAACTGACGGATAACTTGAAGGACTGGGACATTGTCGACGGGGCCCCTCACGAAGTCTGGAGCACTGTCGAGGGTCGAAAGAAGATCGAGAAGAGACTCAAAGAGCTGGTACATGCTTGAAAAAGGTATCCCAACTAACGTCTTGAATCAACCAACGTCAAAGCCAGACTTGAATACACACGTGCTCTTTGTATCTTTCGACATCTGAAGGCCCGAGAGAAGACAAGGATTTGGTGCTTAGTGATGCTTGTAAGACTGAAAGGTGTGGAGAAACCTTTTCTATCTATGGTTGGGTGCAATGAGTTGGGCGGGTTAGCATATGCATGAGCATAAGCATCAGCCATGCATCTCCTGGTCTTTTTGGTGTATAGTTAAAGCGGTAAGAAGAATATCTTATGCTGTTTGTTTGACTGTTATTTAATTCTGGCTCATGTACAGATACAAACGTTGCTTATTGATTGAGATACTTACCACCGGATAATCGAAATATGAGGTCGTCTACGTTGCATTGACCCTAGTCTCCCTTGAAATTTACCTACCTCGGTTCAGAAATGTAGACCACTGATGTACTCTGTAATTTACATATAATAACCTAACCTGCAACCTGCAACATACATAATAATACATCATTGATGGAGTTCTGATGCCTACACATATATACATACATACATACGTATGTACACACACCGAAACTCCATGTCTATGTACTCTTACAAATGTCTAGACTAGTGTCTGACCTGATGCCGTGCGCTGGCATACTCGAGTGTTGGCCCCCATACTCCTCCACACTCACAGGACACACGTGATGAGATCTTCGTTGAAGCAATTTCCAACAGAGCAAGGTTATTTGCAGTAGCGCACAATAATAATCGTGATGTCAAAAGAGTAGATCTGACTGTGTTCCTTTTGTCCTGTTTCAGACAAGAGCATTTCCTTCCCGCATCTGCCTCTGCCTCTGCCTCTGCCTCTGTTATCTAACAGGTTTAAACATCTGTTAGTTTGTTTCGACCAGCGTTGTAATGCCTGTCTCTCAGGCTTAAGGGGGGGAATCTGGGGATTGGAATGACCTCATAAACTCACCATACCTGTACCGTGCCCATGACTGACTGGTAAGAAACAGGCTAACCAAGGCAAGGTAGTACTGTAACTGACTGTATGTAAGCCGTGCTTTTGTCTAGCGACAGCTTTGACCGTCCAGCTAACAGGACAGGGCAGGGTGCTGTCTAAGTTTCCGAGGTACTAGTCTATCTAGTAGTTAGAGGCTCAGGCCGACTTCAGGCGGAGACATTATCAGCGAAAGAAAGGCCTGGTGGGCAGGCAAGCCATGGGCATTATTTCAGGTTTGTTGTTGATCGTGTTATTGTTCCACTGTGCCTTTTAAATAAACAAATACCACTCACCTGGGTGTATGTAAGCCCTCGGATACCAAGTCAACAACTTGCAAATGGACTTTGATTCCTGTCCTCGTACTGGAAACGAATGGCCAGGCACTTGTTCGAGTGACATCCTTGATGATGGACCCTCATCATTGCTGATAATGAAATTATCGTCTCGCCCCCTCCCCCCCTCCTTTTACGCATGAAACATCCATATCCATGGATGGGGTCTAATGGAACAGACGTATGTAGGACTCTTGCAGCAGACACAACTAAACATGATAACAAGCAGCATCATTACGTTTGCTTACCTGTGTAGGTAGTATCCGTACCTAGAACAGCCACAGCACATAGTTACCTAGTTCCATATCTGACATCTAGAACTACTAATTATAATCATTCAAGGCTGTGCTGACGGCGACCTGCATCTGCTGCATCCAACTACCTTAGTAGTTACATACTACCTAACTATAGGTAGTCGCCATACCTCATATGTATCCGTATGGATGGATACACCTACCTGCACCTGAAGGAAACGATTGTTGAAACACTGGACGGGATTCACCGTTTATTTTTATTTCAGAATGGATCGCTGCTAAATCAGCAATCCTCATCATGTCCACGGTAGTCTCTCTGATGGATCCTCATGGCCTGGGCTGGAAATTACAAGCAGCAGTGGTAAAGGAACCTAGGAAATTATTCTATACGTATTCAAACGCCCCTAATACAACAGGGCCCACTCTTCTCTGTATCCCCCATCTGAGTCCACAAGGATCTCACATTTCGTTCGTCAAAGGCAAGGGCGCGAGACAGCGGTACCTGGTTTAGGATTGGACTGCACTGGCAATTGTCATTGAGTCGATTCAATTCGATTCTTTCGAGTATTGGTTCACTTTTCAAGTACACAGTACCCTTTTTCTTTTTGTTTACTACTGCAGCCAACCGGTCGCCCACGCATTGGATACTTTAGTACCTACTACTTCTTAGTCTTCAACTGGCTTCTCCTGAGTCCCCGAGTCTGGGCATTTGTAACTACCTAGGTAGGTATCTAGTCCCCAGTCCCTCCCTCATTTACCTGCCAGGTAGCTGATCTGTCGTCTAGGAGGTAGGCATTCATCCATTAAAATCTCAGGCTCCTCCTTCAGCGCAGGTTAGTACATAGTAGTAGTCGGGGGTCTCATCTAGGTACTTCGGTACCCCCCCGCCAAGGTACAGACCACCAGGAGGTACCTAGCCCTCCACTGATGCTGATACCCGATATTTGCCCCTAGTAGTGGAAGTACGAGAGGCAAACTGCTAGTCCCCTATTGCAACAGAGGTACCCATCTCTGACCTGGAGTCTTTTGCTCCATCCATTCAAGGTACAGGGCCCTGGGTTACTCTCCACCACCACTGTCAGTTCCAGTTCTAGTTTCCACCCAACTTGGACTCAGCTCCCCTACCACCAGGCGTCTCCTACCTTTACTTTACTCTACTTCATTTTACCATACCTTACTCTCTCACGACAAGCTTCGACTTTACTCCCACACTCCTTCACCCAAAGCCGCCGCAGACGCGCTGCGCCGCGCCTCGTCTCGATCGTATTTTTTCCATTGTCTCTGTTTTTCTTCTTCTTCGCTTCAGCCTTGCTGTTTACAGTACATGCTCTAGCTTCACGTAGCGTATTAAAGTCTAGTTGTCTTGTGCCGCATCGCTTCTTCACTGCCACCAACTTGCTCCCCTCGCCGCCTCTTGTCATCTCAGTCCGCAAACTGGGTAGGTTTATCGTTGGGCTATCACGCAAACACCAAAACGTACTCGACCTCACCTTTTCCTCGACCAATACCACCTCTTACTGCTTGTCCAATAATTCGCCTGGCTTCGCCAATTGATCCTCAACACAGCCGTTACTCCTTGCTGTCGTCGCCTACTTTCAGCCGGTGCTGATGCCGACCGCTGCAAACATCCGTCGACCTTTGTTGGAACTTTGGTACCGATAGACCATTCTGCTTTGGTTGATTCGGAACGAGGAGAGGGGATTGTGTATTTCCGGGATATCTTGTCACCATGTCGTCGAGCTACGACGACGCCATGCTCGGCGAACATAGCCATGGCGACCACTCCCACCAATACCATGCTCAGGATATGCCCCCGCAGGCTGATTCGAACTGGCAGCAAAACGGCAACTTCAGAACCAGGACCCCTGACAGCAGTTATCGACCGCGGCCTCCCGTTTCGGCTCCAGGTACTCCCAACCCTCCAGGATGGGCTGAAGACCAGCCGCCCCGCAAAAGCGCTGAGCGGAACAGGTCGCGAGGGAGAAATGGAAGGTCTGCCAGCGGCCAAACTAGGACATGCCAGGCATGCGGTGAGCCCTTGACGGGCCAGTTCGTGCGTGCTCTTGATGGAACATTCCATCTCGACTGTTTTAAGTGTCAGGTGCGGATCTTAGGCTGACCCCGTCCTCGGGCAACAGTGGATGCTAATTACTCAAATTATAGGACTGCGGTGAAATAGTTGCTTCCAAGTTCTTCCCGGCTGAGGATGAGAACGGTCAAGGTCAGTATCCTCTTTGCGAGACTGACTACTTTCGACGACTTGGCCTCCTCTGCTACCAGTGCGGGGGAGCCCTTCGTGGTTCCTACATCACCGCCCTAGACCGCAAGTACCATGTCGATCATTTTACATGCTCATTGTGTTCAACGATATTCGGCGCTCAGGATAGTTACTACGAACATGACGGAAACGTTTACTGCCATTACCATTATTCGACTCAGTTCGCCCAGCGGTGTAATGGGTGCCAAACAGCCATCCTGAAGCAGTTTGTTGAGATTTTCAGAAATGGTCAAAACCAACATTGGCATCCTGAATGTTACATGATTCACAAATTCTGGAATGTGCGGTTGGCGCAGCCCGCGGACTCAGTACCTGCGCTTGAGAGCACAGACGACGCTGCGGGCAGAGACCTTATTCGCGAGGAGGAGGAGCGTATGGAAGAAAAGGTCTTTCGCATATGGAGCGTTCTGTCGACGTTTGAGGAATCGTCCGCTGCGTGTATTTCCGATATGCTGCTACACGTCAGCAATGGCTCATATGTTGAGGGGGTTTTTGTTGCCAAACGCTTCATCTATCACGTTGAGATCTTATTCCAATCTGCAGATAGACTCGATGCAACTATGGTGGGCCTGGAACAAAAAGGTAAAGATACTTTAACCTTGCCATTATGTTGTGTAAAATCTAACTCTATATCCAGGCATGTCTTACGGGCGAGAAGCTAAATTACTTTGCAAGAAAATTGTTTCCTTCTTCTCTCTGCTTTCAAAAACGCAAGACAACGCAACCCATAAGATTGGGGTTACACAGGAGCTCTTATCCCTTGTTACCGGTCTCGCCCATTACCTCAAGCTCCTCATCCGAATCTGTCTTCAGGGTGCACTACGACTCGAGCGTGAAGCACATTCTTCGACTGGCTTATATCAGTTTCTAGACGATTTAAGCGACCTCGACGCGACTAAGAACGACGACGGCCAGTTGTCTGTGACTGCAAGCGGTGGAAAGCTTTCTGCTAACGACTCTGACCACTGCGCTCTGTGCCATAGATCCGTTGAAGACGAGTGTGCTAAGAACGCCGACATGAGGTGGCATCTCAACTGCGTTCGGTGCACGAAGTGTTCGCGCGATATCGGGCGATCACTGGTGGAGGCCCGTTTCAACACTCTGGATCGAAAGCTTTACTGCACAAACTGTGCCGGACCCAATGCGCAGTCACTTGAGCATGTTTCGAAACTACAGCAATACGTGTTTCTGCTTCGTGTTGCCCTGGCTCGGCTGTTGGATATTCTCAAGGCCAACGGTACACTCCCACGTTCGAACGACGACTCCGATAACAACGGGTTTGGGGCTGCCGATGGGCCAGGAGGCGATCCCAGATCACGCGGAGGAGACCAGTCACGCGGTCCTGGTGGTAGCAAACGAGAGTCGTCTTATGAGAACACTCTGAATGATGTGCGCCGACTCCGAAGTACACGATTGGACCGTCACCTTTCTTCTAGTGTTCGACAAGCTCGGAGCTCTCGTGTGATGGACACTGATGGACGGGGACCACGCCCAGGCTCAGCAGGTGATGCCAGCCAAGGTGGTCAAAACTCTACCGACCTCATGTTTGGACAAAACGATGGTATTACGTTGGATGATATCCCAAGAATCGTGGCTGTAGAACAGTCTCGCGAACAACAACAAAGGGTACCGCAGCCTTTTCAAGACCGTTCGCTAGATGCTCCGTCTGCACAGGGTCATCAGCGATCGCAATCTAATGACCGGGAACGCTCTGATATGATGCCTCGACAGATTGGACGAAAGTTCTTTTCAGAGCTTTCAGGTCTCGAATATTTCAACGTCCGACATCTCGCCGTTCTGACCATGCAGCCCATGATTGAGCAGGAATTCTCCTTGGACGAACTACTCAGCTTCATTGAGTCGCGTAAACAGGCAACCTTCTGGAAGAATATTGGAAAGGCCTTCAAGAACGACAAGAATAAGAGCGTCAAGAAGAAGGGTGTATTTGGTGTACCCTTGGAGATTATCATTGAAAGAGATGGTGCGGACTCTACAGACGGCGTTGGTCCAGGTACTCTTCGAATTCCAGCAGTAGTTGATGACATTGTTACATCAATGCGCAAGATGGACCTTTCCGTCGAGGGTGTGTTCAGAAAGAACGGCAACATCAAGAAGCTGCAAGGCTTGGTAGAAACCATCAACACTGAAGGTTGCGACATGGTCAGCTTTATGGAACAGCCTGTTGTCCAGCTTGCCGCTCTTCTCAAGCGTTACTTGAGAGATCTGCCTGATCCTTTAATGACCCATAAGCTGTACCGGCTATGGATTAGCGCAGCCAAGATCTCCGACCACGAGAAGAGGAAGCAATGTCTACATTTGACCTGCTGTCTTCTACCAAAGAGTCATCGAGACTGTCTCGAAATTCTGTTCAGTTTCCTCAAGTGGGCTGGAACATTCCATCAGCTGGATGAGGATCTTGGCTCCAAGATGGACACGAGAAACCTTGCCACTGTAATTGCACCGAACATTCTTACGAACCCTACCAAAGCCATGGCCATGGATAGCGAAGCCATGTATATCATTGATGCGGTGGAAATGATGATTACAAATATCGAGGAAATGTGCCAGGTAAGAAGCGAAATTTTTGACGATTAGCTGAGCGCCATTGACAGACGTTTATAGGTTCCTGACGAAATCCTTGGTCTCATGAACGACCCTTACATCTTCAGCAACAGTGGCGACCTTACCACAAAGGACATTTTGAAGCGTTTTCAGGACAGACGGGGGCAGATTTCAATTGCTGATGTGAACGAGGTTTACAACCGTCAGGACAACTCCACCCGACCTCCAGCTCGGCGAGTAGAAACTGACCCAGCAGTATGGCAGGGTGAGGCCACCGTTCGTACGATACAAGACCCTTCGATGCCTATACCTAATAACGGGCACGCAACTCCACCGACTCGGTTCAGAGGACGGAACGATCTTAACCCCTCGCCTTATGGCCACAACCAGTTCAATCAGTCAGACAGTCAACTCGATAGTGCCGAGCATAGCAGGAGACGCGAATGGCGCAATTCTGGCATAGGAGGACGTCAAGGCAGCGGCCTCGGTGTATCCGGCAACTCATGATACTTTTGTTCTCCGTTGATATTCTCAATCATATCTGGGCTAGGCAAGGCCCGATATCAGACCTCGTTTCGATTCTCACATGCAGTTCAGGGCGCATGATTTGGGTGTAGAAAAACCTTTGCATAGTCGACAGCGGCCCCTTCTTTGCGTCTTTCATAAACCCGAGCTGTGCTATATCACGCACGTGCGCGACTCTTCAAAATAGGAGGAAAGGCACTTGACCACGAGAAACCCGTGGCATTCATTTCTTCTTTATACTACGCTGCATTGTGCAGCACGACATGACAAACCTGGTAGTTTTTCCTACTCTAGTAGAGATGACGAAGCTCTCTCTTCTGGTAATATTCTCTTCTATCCGCCCAACAATTTTTTTTTACATTTCAAGCTCACATCATCCAAGTGGCGTGAGAAAGATTTGCACGCTGGTCAACCACTTTTTGGTTCAGTGTTTATTACTTGGGAAAGGGATGGACTTGTTGGTCTACGCCTTTTTCTTACGAAAACAAAAAAGGGTTTCAAGAAAGGGATTGTTAATTTTTTCAGTTTCTCTGCTTACTTGCTTTCTATCTTCTATACCTAGGTTGGATGGAGTAAGCCATATGGGCGGGTTGATTCCGTTTGGTATGGCAAAATGAGACGATACGAGGTGGAGCCGAGGATGCGGATGGGCCGTTCATATTTACACCTTACGCACAAAGTGCGTGGATGCTGTGGTCAGATGTGAGGATGTAAACGTGGATGGGATATTGGTCACAGATCCAAGTGACGACAAGATAGGAACAATAGATTCCGTTCCAATTGGGTACTCATGACATGATGATTAGACTTTTGCTACCAATATCTTTTGTTCGTCCCGTTAATGCTTGTGAGTCGAAAGTCTGATCAAATTACTGTGGACAACTCGGCTTGCCCGTCTACAATAGGGGCTCAAGCGGATCTCCATGCACCACTATCTAATAGCTATAGACATACGACTGCCCAAACGAGAGGCAATTGGTTGATTTGGATTGCTGACATCGTACTCTTGGAATACAGAAAGTGCCCAGGAACCTCGATTTGAAGCATTATCGATTGTAATTACAGAATTTGCCTATTTAAATATAGACTAAAATAAATGGCAATGGCCAAATACGAAAATTGTATCCCATTTACCCTTCTTATTCATTAAAGAAAAAGTGCCCTCTCTTGCACATATCGCTCGTTATTAGACATTTCATGCCTTGACAGGGGCTGCGGCAGCCTTGTCTTGTTCAAGGAACCAGTTCACGCCGCGATCAATACCCTCCTTCAAAGTCCAGAGAGGTTGGTAGCGCAGTGCCCGCTTAGCCTTGTTGATGTTGTAGTAGCGAGTCATGCAGCTCATGATGATAGCCTTGCGAGTGAGGGTAGGTGTCTTGCCCAGAATGCTGGCAATCACCTCGCTGATGTAGCCGAAGGTGATACCCAGCTCGCGATTGAGGTACCAGTTGGGCTCAGTCCCCTTGTCATAACCTGCAGCATGCCAGATGGTGCGAGCAAAATCCCAGAAGTAGACAGGAGTGTCGTTTGTGATGAAGAAGGCCTCGCCGTCGACACGCTCGTGATCGAGAGGAACGGTGGAAGAAGCGGCGGTGGCGAGGAGAAGCTGTGCGGCGAGGAGATGGGCGTGGGCGACGTTGCCGACATAGGTGAAGTCAAAGAGGTTTTCGTTGGTGCCAACTTGGATTATGTGCTTGCCGCGCTTGTAGGCATTGAGGATGCCTGCGAGGGTCTGGACGTCGCCCTCGCCAAAGATGCCGGCTGGACGAATGGAGGTTGTAAGGAGCTTGGAGTCGTCCTGGCGGTTGGCTTTGATAACAATTTCCTCGGCTTGGGCCTATGATTATCACGTTTGTCAGTCAATCTGTCTGAAGCGGGTGATGATATGTCTTGGGGCATACCTTGGTCTCGGAGTAGTACTCCGTTTGCTGGTCACCGCGAATCAGAGGCCATCGCTCGTCGGCGTTGAGCAGATCCGTGACATTGTCACTGATGACACTAGCAGAGCTGGTGTAGACGAGAGCCTTGACACCTGTCTTCTGGCAGGCGTCAACGACAGCCTGTGTGCCGTCGACGTTGACCTTCTTGAATACATCGTTACCAATCTTGGGGTTCACAGCTACAGGCGAAGCTGTGTGGATAACCACATCGGGCTTGAGCTCCTCGAATAGAGACAGGAGACGCTCAGAGTCGGTAATGTCACACTCGCGGTACTCAGCGTTGGGGTTACGGTTACGCTCGCATCGCAGGTCGACGCCGATTGTGGCAGTTGTTGTCCAATTCTCGAGGGCCTGGTTGACAATATGATGGCCCAGGAAGCCGTTGCCGCCAATGACAACAACTCTTCCTAGAGGACCTCTGGATGTTGTCTTCTCGGCCATTTTTATAATTTTATGTTGTCTGCGTGGATGAGGAAGGTACGATCGCAAGAGAAGTCGAGTAAGCCAGAAAGGGAGATGTTCTTAATGATGATCGGATAGATTCTGGATCCCTGGGGTACTTTACTGTAAGCTAAGTTCAAGTTAATTTGGAGATGAGAGTAGTTGGAGCAGGGGTCCATTTCTCTATATGTGGCTGATTAACCCGCAACCTTAGGCTAATGAACATATGGTTCCATGGCATGAGCACTGTGCCTAGCTACCTACTGTAGCGCCCAACCATGGGACCAATCCAGGATCAGCGCCTTGAATCTTCAGCAGCTTCTACTTCGTCTTTGTTGCACTTCTACGCCGTGAATTAACGTCATGCCTCGTGAAAGTTTGTTTCTTCTATACAAATAATGGCTTTTTGCTTTACAGGATTTGCCTAAAGCAAACTCTCTTCTCTTGTTTCTCTTTCCGCCCTATTTATAAATTAATACCACCCATCGCCATCCTTGTCCCCCCCTGGCTCGTGCTGTCTCTTGATATTTCTGATCGCTTTGGATATAAACACCCTCGACCTCTACTATATTATACACATTACCATTGACTACAACAACTCTTACTCGATCGATGAGATAGTGTCTTTGGACGAGTATCAGCTTACATGCTTTATTGGTTATCGAAACATGGCAAGCAACATCTCGGATAATACAGAAATACTTGTACATATCACAGCGCCAAGTCGGTCAGCCGACGATGCACTCTATCGTCAACTTGCGCAGGCCTATCTCACATTTGAGCCTCAGAAACGGACAGAAGTTCCTTTAGTGTCGCCACAATTAAGGAAGGAACCCTGTGATGCGACGGTACAGAATGGATGGATGCCCTCGCCCAGCCAGACCCGAGTAGGAGCCTCGTTTGGACAGTCTTTCGAGATCACGTCGCAAGACATGAGTTTCGAGGGAGCTGTGGACAATCGTGCTTCGCCGCGTCTCCCTCTTACAACGGTGGCACAGGATATGAGTCCTTCCTCGGATGACGCCGGTTTGGCATCACTCAACTCTTGGTGCGCGCCTCCGAGTCAGATCAGCGATTCTTATCCTGTGCCAGATCCTGGTATGTTGAGCGGTACCCTAACTTGTATGCTTGAACTTTATACTGGACGGACGCAATCATCGCAGACCTCTCTTCTACATTCTTCGTCAACCGCATATAAGCAAAATGCCGCTATTTTTCTGCCCGAAGAAAGTCTGGGGATATCATCCTCGCCACCAGTGCCCAGTCAGGAAGAGTTGTTCCTGCTTGAACCGCCAGGATTCATCCAAGCCGAAGATGTTATCCCATCGACACAAGAAAATGAAGAAGTTGATGTTCCCATTCCATCGGCCAACACCGAAATAGTGGCTTTTGAGCATCTGGTGTCAGACATCACACACAACTCAGCAAACACGGTTAGTGACCGCTCGCTACTTCTCTCCCCTCGTGGAAGGTCAGAGCCTCCTCCTGCGAAAAGATGCAAGATTGACAACACGGAGCATGTCGAACTGCTCAGAAGCTCTAGTGATACAGACCGAGCATTGTCAATGACCAACTCGCAGATAGAACAAGTCAACAGCAGTTTGGAAATTCGGCCACCATCCCCGTCTGTTGGTGTCAAAGATGTCAAGCCCGCAGATCTGGTACCCGAGAAGTTTGCAAAGCTCGCACGCGACCTAGGGTCAAGATACCGTCCCAGGGTGACACGGGACATCGATCCCTTTGAAAGGGGATACTGGCTGCTTGACTGCAAAGATTGGAACCCAGAAGCTCGATTTGATGCTTGGGTTTTCCTCGGCAACTATCTGAAAAGTGGCTTAGCTGGCTGGGGAACTTGGTGTCGTAGAGATACGACTCATGAATGGATTAGGTTATATTGTTGGGGCCATATTGCAAAACATACATACCTACTTCTATACCTTGCGAGTGGGAGACGAATCAAGACAATTGGTGCTAAATGGTATGACGCAGAGGGGGATGCAGTTCTGGAAATTTCACCTCATGACAAGCAGGGATGACAGGAATCATACATCGTATCCCTGCACGCCCTGCTCCAAGATCGCATAGAACTTGGACAGCTTTATTTCAAGCGAGGCGCTAGTCGAATACTTTGCATTAGATCATTATCCCGGGGGCATTATATAGCTGGATACACGTTGGCAGAGCTTTATCATTTGTATTAGATGAACAGATGTTGTGCGCATAGAGAGCCTTGATTTACCCACGGCTTGTTGAGTGATTGACTGTACATACCCACCACCAGCCTTGCTGGTTTCTAGGTTTCCCTGTCCTGCCGAAAACCCCATACCATACACCTGTTTCGGTACAAAATCGACAACGGAAACAAAATCAAAGTACTCTTTCTTCGTGACCCCGGAGTTCATCCTATTGTAGTTAATCCCACCATAAACCATAACTCAAATCCCAGTGGCATGACAAAGCCGAAGTAGGAAACAGTGCTTTATGCGTGATACCACATCGCGTGGGCAGTATGCCATTCAACTCTTCTATTTGGGCTGGCCAGCCTCCTTGATGGCTTCTGCACGGGCATCAACCTTGTCCATCTCAGCCTTAAACTTGACATAGTCCTCTGCAGCCTTCTCCTCGTACCGAGCCTTCTCAGCTGCGCTAGTTTGCTTCCACTCCTCACCAAGCAGCTTGAACACCTCGTGACGACCGGCGCTGGCAAAGCGCGAGTGGTTCTCGGTCACGAACATGGCATAGGAGCCCTTTGGACGTTCGGGAAGGCGTTCATCGATGATGGGCTTCTCGGGCTTCCCAGTCAGGAATGCCAAACGACGGCGGGACTTGTTGGCTAGGTGGATGCGCGCGGGCTCGTGTGCCTCGACCCAGGCCTTATAATTTTCCTGGTTCTTCTCACGGTTGGCAGCGGCTCTGACAGTGAGGTCCTGGATCTCGTGTTAGAGTATGTAGAAAAGAAAAGAAGGTGAGATAAGAACGTACATCAATCTCGGACTGGCTGAGTTGACGGAATTTCTCTGCCATTGCAGTGGTCTGCTGGGTGATTCCACCGGCGCCTAAGTTGCTTCCTCTGTTCTCGAATGTGTACAGAATCCATGTAGAAGCTGGTAGCTGAGGAAGCTTCTCTTTGAGGGCCCACTTCTTGACTTCCTTGATCTCAAGTTTCTTGAGCTTCTCGGGGTCTACCTCCTTCTTTGGCTTCTTTGGCTTTTCCTCGGCAGCCTTGGGCTTGGGTTTAGCCTTAGCCTTAGCCTTAGCCTTATCCTTTGAGTTGGACTCAGTGGCCTTGGCCTTGGATTTGGATTTGGTGGTGGTTGTGCCAGCAGCCTTCTTGGTGGTGGTGGTGGTGGTCTTCTTGGCGGGCTTCTCATCACTCGCAGTAGGAGAGGACGACCATGTTGAGACAGTGAAGCTTCGAATAGGAAGCGCGGTCGCAACAGCGTTTTGGCGGGAGAGCAATTGGGCGGAAACGGAAGTAGGAGCAGAAATGCGGGATGTCTGGACGCGACGAGCTGCGGCCCTACCCACAGAGTTGAGCATTGTGTGAGTCGTTGTTTTTATTTGGAAGGAACTAAGTTTTGCGCAACAAGGTCGTAAATGCAATGGGCGGGCGATTAAAGACGAGGCTGAGTTTTGTGTACGGTGAGGAATTGATCTAATTTGGTTAATGGTGTTGACCCTCCCTCTAGATCAGGCCGGTAATGTTTTGCGCATTCTGGGCAGTTTCAGTGCCGCAAAGGTGGGCGGCGGGCAGGTGGGCTCAACTTCAGTCATGCAACCTGGACCCAAGAGCTCCACGCAAACAGCCGTCGACGGGAGATACCTTTGAGCTACACCAATTGTGGCTGGGCTGTGAGGTACTCTGTGTCTGGTGAGCTACAGCTGTTGCAGCTAGAGCATCAGCCCAATCACTGCCTAGGACTGTGATTATGTAATGCCCTAGCACCCCCGTGCCTCCACCTCATCCGCTGTTCACAGGCTGCCGTTGGACGCGACAGTGAGGTCAAGCAAGGCTGGGCTAAAGGGTAGCTCTACTCTCAACTTCATCATCAACACCATCAACCCCCAACGACGGATTCTTAACTCCACCCCCAGCGAGAGTTTTCACCACTACAGAAGCCATTGATCTCGTCTATTACCCTTTTGCACTCAACCTCTACCACATAAATCATGGATCACCGTCCGCAAGCTTGGGGCCGTGTACGTCCATCTATACAGATCTCTCGACCCCATCAATTACAGCGAAGCTGACTCCAAATAGCCTAGAGACGATGTTTATGGCGCCTACGATGCCTCATTCATGAGCGACAACGGTCCCAAGCAAAACACCCAGCAGCCCATCGTCACTGGTACCTCCGTCATCGCCGTCAAGTTCAAGGATGGTGTTGTCATTGCTGCTGATAATCTGGGTCCGTCCGTCCTATCTACATATCAATGCTACATACAGTACAGGGCTAACTATTCATAGCTTCATACGGATCTCTCGCTCGCTTCACAGATGTCAAGCGACTCCGTCCCTTCGCCAACTCATCGGTTGTAGGCTTCAGCGGCGACATCTCCGACATGCAGTATCTCGACCGCCACCTCATCGAGCTTTCTCTCGACGAGGCCTACACCTCCCCTGATGCTCCGCGTCTCAACGCCGCGAACCTCCATCGCTATCTCGCAAAGCTTCTCTACCGCCGCCGTTCCAAATTCGACCCCCTGTGGAACCATCTCCTTGTTGCTGGTCTCGACGATGACGACAAGCCTTTCCTCGCTGCCGCCGACCTCCTTGGCAGCACCTACAGTGCCCCCAGTCTGGCCACCGGTTTCGGTTCCATGCTGGCCCAGCCTATCATGCGTCGCCATGTTCCTGACGAAGAGGCCTCTCAGAACCTTGACAAGGAGGGCGCTATCAACATTATCAAGGAGTGCATGAAGGTCTTATACTACCGTGACGCTCGCAGTCTGGATTCCTATTCAATGGCCGTTGTTACCAAGGAGGGTGTGGAGATCAACGACGGTCTGCAGTTGGAAGCTCAGAGCTGGGCTTTCGCAGAGAGGATCAGGGGATATGGCACTCAAACCGTCTAAGCTACAAGGGTTTGTTAATTGGGGGGTGCATTGTGTAGCAAGGACTCGTCACGAACGTACTTGACAGGAGAGGTTGCACAAGGATTCAAGCAAGAGACTTGGTCTCATGTTACATTAGAAAGGCTTGGCCTAAATTACATTCATGATGATGACAATGTGTTTCGCAATTGTATTTGAGTACCGTGACCAGCATAGACAATTAGCTTTGACACTAACAGTGATAAGATACTGAGTGTAACGAGGACAGCACAAGTGCCTAAACATATTCTTGGACTTTTTATGTACTTTGCAAGACTTGATATTCGTGATTATGTTGCCTGGACTATGTATCGTAAATAAGTCAACTTGCTTATCCAACCTCATATCGAGGAATATCATCTAAACTAAACCAGACCGGCCTGGTTTCCTGGCCTCCCATTTATTCATTTATTTTTGCCAAACACTTTTTTCCATGCTATCCAGGTAGACAAAACACAAAAGACTTGACCAATATACTCATTGCAAGCCAGTGCTGTCCAAACCCCAACTCCAAACATCATCATAAACTTCTTGTTGACACGCAAGAGTAACCCAAGCAACCGCCAAACTCATACTGTACATGACAAGCAGCCAAAACAGTGACAAGCTTACTCGACAGTGACCGACTTGGCCAAGTTACGAGGAAAGTCAACGTTGAGACCCTCGAGAACAGCGAGCCAGTAGGCAATAAGCTGGAGAGGGATGACGTTAAGGAGACCCTGGAGGACGTCGACGGTCTTAGGGATCTCGATCTTCTCGGCCTCGGAGGCCTTGAACTCCTCATCGTCGGGGTTGCAAATGACGATGGGCTTACCACCACGAGCAATAACCTGCTGGTAGGCGTTGAGGGACTTCTTGAAGAGGTCGTCACGGGTGAGAATCATAATAATGGGAAGGTTCTCGTCAACCAGGGCCAAGACACCGTGCTTCAGCTCACCAGACATGACAGCCTCGCAGTGAAGGTAGGAGATTTCCTTGATCTTGAGGGCACCCTCGAGGGCAGTGGAGAATTGGCTACCACGGCCGAGAAGAAGGAGAGACTTCTGGTTCATGAAGTTCTCGCAGAGCTTCTTGATGGAGGAGTCAAGCTCAAGGATGGACTTGATCTGGGCAGAGACGTTGGAGAGGCCCTCCATGATCTCCTCACGGCGAGCCTTCTTGGAGGCACGATCCTCGCTCAGCGACAGAGCAAACATGACCATGGCAATGAACTGAGAGGTGTAGGCCTTGGTGGAGGCGACACCGATCTCAGGACCGGCGTTGACGTGAACACCACAGTGGGTGAGAAGAGAGATGGAGGAACCGACAACGTTGACGATACCAACGGTCAGGGCACCGCGCTCCAAGCAGTAGCGAAGAGCCATGAGGGAGTCGGCAGTCTCACCAGACTGAGAGACGAAGACACAGGTGTCGTCACGGAAGACAGGGGCCTGTCGGTCGAGGAAATCGGAGGCCAGCTCAACGGCGATGGGGATCTCAGCAAGCTCCTCAAATATACCACGGACAGCCATGCAAGAGTGGTAAGAGGTACCGCAAGCAATGAAGATGATGCGACGGCATCGGCGGATGGTGGAGATGTAAGAGCGGAGACCACCGAGAGTAACTGTCTTGTTCGCAATGTCGAGACGACCACGCATGGTGTTGACAACGGACTCGGGCTGCTCGAAAATCTCCTTTTGCATGAAGTGGTCGAACTTACCCTTCATGATCTCCTGGAGCTCAAGCTCAAGGGTCTGGATGGTTCGAACGTTGGAGCTGCCATCGGCCTTCTTGAGGCGGTGGATGTTGAGGGAGCCCTCGTGGATGTGAGCGATGTCATCGTCCTCAAGGTACATGACCTTCTTGGTGTGCTCGACAATGGCCGAAGGGTCGGAAGAGAGGAAGAACTCAGTGGGCATGGGCATGCCATCATCGGTCATGAAGGCACGAGACTGAGATCGGTGGAGGAGGGACTTGTCGGGGGCACCGAGAAGACCAGAGTCAGGGGCGAGAAGGTCGTTCTTCTTGATGGCGACATTCTGAGCAGCAGCCTCGGCGGGGAGGGCAGCGTTCTCGTCAGAGTACTCAACATCAACGAAGTCGACCTTCATGCGGCGCTCAGTCTTGACACCGATAACAAGGGGAGAACCCTTTCGGGCAGCGATGACCTCATGGGGGTAGTGGACGGACTTGATGAGGAGACCGTAGGCACCCTCAAGCTCCTGGATGACAGCCTTGGCCAGGTCGGTGAAGCCAATGGAAGGGTGCTGGTCGTGGATGTACTTGGTGAGCTTGGCAATGCACTCAGTGTCGGTCTCGGTCTCGAACTTGAAACCCTTGGTCTGGAGGAGAGTCTTAAGCTCCTTGTAGTTGGTGATGATACCGTTGTGGACAATGGAGAACTCCCAGTTGACGTCAGATCTGCATTCAGGGGTATGTGGTCAGCATCGGTGTCCCAAGATCACTCCTGATTCAGAATTGATTTTCACGTCTTCACTCAGGGGTGAAGGCCGTTGAAGAACCAAGAAAGCAAGTCAAAAGTTTGGGGAGCTCGTCATATCAAAACGTACCGGTGGGGGTGGCAGTTGGTGGTGGAAGGAGGGCCGTGAGTAGCCCATCGGGTGTGGGCAATACCGGCATGTGAATCAAAGATCTTCTCGAGGTCGAGGTCGGACTCGTCGATGAGCTTTCGGAGCTTGGCGACCTTGCCAACCTCCTTGAAGGCAAGGACCTCCTTCTTCTTGTCACCGTCGATGGCTAGACCAGCAGAGTCATATCCACGGTACTCGAGACGGGACAAACCTGTGGGAAAAAAGCAATGTCAGCAACACGAAGCTGAGCGCCGATCCCGCGTCTCACCAGTGGATGGTGGGGCGGGGCATGTCTGATGAAAGGGATGGTGAGGGGCAGCCCAGTCTAGCTGAGGAGGGGAACAACAGCTTGACTTGGACGTGGAAGAACTTACCGTTAACAAGAGTGTCGAGGATGAACTTGCGGTCCTTCTCCACCAGGTAGTTGATGTATCCGAAAATACCACTGTTGAGGTATGTAATTAGCGATTGCCGTCTTTACCAATCGCACCGCCCAACCCATTGACCGCCAACTTTTCTTTCTTTTTGCCTTCGACCATGACCTCGAGTCCCCCCATCCTAACATGCGATGGTCGCAGGCTAGAATCAGTGGAAGCTTGGTGGCTGGCAACAAAGGAAGCCAAGAATGGCGGTAACGAAGGCGGTGACGAGGAGAGCTTCCTTACCACATATTGACTGAGCTCTTTGCGGTAAGAAAAAAACGTGCGAAGAATGAATGGGTTCGTTAAGAGGCGGTCGGTGAGAGCAAAGCTAAGAGCGAGCGGATGAGTGGGGGAGGAGGGACAGGCGGAAGCGTAGAGTTTAGGGGTATCAAGAAGCAATAAGGTGTAGATGAGAGAGGAGAAAGAGGAGAGAAGAGCAGAACAGGAAAGGTGGTGGAGGGAGGAGAAGGAGGTTGTATATGTAGTTGTTGAGCTGCACCAGGCTACTTACTGCAGATAAAAGTAGAAGGCACCTCATTCATGGATGGAACTTGGGCAAAGGCGGGCAGAGCGGTATCCGTACAGGATGGCCCCAGCTTCAGTGTTGTGGAGTACTTTGGCCCGCAGTCACTCACTGTAAGCTACCTAGCAGCTAGTCTAACCTCCACTAACGTTTAGGTGGGCTTAGGCGCCATGTTTTCCCATCATTGCCTTTCTCTCACTAGAATTCCTATGAACTGAAGCCTGCCCAGGCATGAGGCATGGTCGTCCGTGTCAGAGGCCATCAGATCCATGCCTGCACTCCCACCTCGAAGTGGGGTCGAGATGATAATAGAGGGTGTGGTTGACAGGGTTGTTCCGGTAGGCCCCTCCCTCATGGGTGAGACTCGAGAGTGAGACAGGCTGTCGTTTGGCTTTAGGTACCTACATACGGGCGATATTCTTGACAAGCATGCCAGTAGTGACAGATAGAAGTTAAGAATTAGACAGACGGGAAAGTGGGCAAAGTAGCGGTAACAAAGGCTACTCTACAAAAACATTGAATTCTAGACACTTGAATCTCTGGTATCACAGTGACATAACAATAATAAACTTGGCTTGCGGGATTCACGTTTTTGTCAGAGCGTCACCAAGTTTGAGATGGCTCAGGGATATGCCACCATCAGACGTTTTGAGTTGACCTGTTGATAACCTGGAATCTTACGGCTAAACCAACAAGTAGCCACTGGTCATGTTGCACAGCATCTGTTTTCGTAAACGTGGCTGTAGCTCGCGGCTGCTGAGACGTTAGACTAGATGGAACATTAAAGAAAGAAACCATCTGATTTTGCCTTGCCTTGTCAGCCATCTTTCATGGTTGCATAAGGGTCCAGGACGATGTCAAGACCTTCACCGGCCTCTGAATTCCCTGTTGCTTGACTAGATTAGATCTCATGGTCTATACCAAGTGCTAAGAATACGCCCTAAACTTCCATATGCCTTGAAGTCAAACCTGTCCATCAAGTCAGCGCTCAGTGAGCGGGCGGTGTTCCCAAGTTCCCATGAGAGTGAACCCCTGACAAGAGAAGAGAACTGGTCTGTCACGGTTTGAGTTAGATCGTGAAGCTTAGGTCCCGTTTCCTCCAACCTTCGTCATGGCAACGCATCTCGCCGAGCCGCAGGTAAGACTGCACTAACAATGCTGTACTGTACTGTACCATACGTACCCAAAACCCCTCCATGATGGAAACTTTTTTGAGGGGACAAGTTCCTGATCGGCAGGACATGAACTCTGTTCATCTCACAATACCACTGTACCTAGTAGGTACTCGGAGTGTAATGAAAACCCGGGCATTATCCAACTGCTAAGTTAGTGTGAATTATGCATTAGTAGTTACTACTTCGTAAGATATCCTCTCACCGTCTTCTGTTCAACTCGGGCCATGTTCTCTCTTAATGCTACCCTTACAAGCTACGTATCAATAATGTAAAGCGTCACTTAGCATCCAATCTACATAAACATCGTCATCAAGAGAGGCGGGCAGGCCCCTACCTACCCAGGTACCTACCAGTGCCTAGCCCACCTATGCATACGTCTACGCCTCCACCAGCCTCACGGGGTTCCCGGGGCCTTGTCGAAATAATACCAATACCCAGGAATCTGCAGCTGTCTCGACAAGTCTCAGCGTGTCTGCATGTCTTGTCTGCCACTAAAAAACAAATCCTGGGCAGCCAGGGACAGCGGTGCTCGTTATCTTGAAGCACACATAGCATGAGATCTGCACAGCCATACGAGAAGTTTGTTCGTATTTTAGTCCTGTATTGTATCTCTCTGGGTGTTCCTCCTCGGTACTGGATGGCCCCCCTGCGTCCTGTGGAGGGAGGTATGTATGCATACATGCAGATACGCATGCATGCCCCTGAAGACATGCTGTTGTTGTCTCTTACATAGTAGTGCTTCTGGTTGTTGGTTTTGGATCATCACCGCTGAAACATATCATATATGCACTGGCGAGTCTTACGATGATAGGTAGCATCAAGATACCAAATCAACTCTTGTATATTCGTACCTTGGTATCATACCTGAGTAGATAGGTACATAAGTACCTACGTAACCACCAGCGATGCATTAACAATGGGTAGTGACGGTGACATGGTCGTAGTATCAGATGGATCGTCCCCAGGTCGTAGGTCTTTCGCTATGCTTGTCCCCAATTGGGAGAAATTCAAATCTCAAATCAGCTCAGTCCAGTCCAGTTCAGTCCAACAGTTCACAGCCTCAATCGCCCCAACCAAAAAAAAAATCGACCCTCCTAAGAATAGCAACTTTTCCTAGCGCCAATTCCGCTCCGCTCGGCGCTGATTCCCATCTCAAGCGCAAGCGCGGGTCTTGGCCTGTTGTTTCTTGTTCTCGATGTATTCTAGCCTGTCATTGTCTCTTGTTGGGTTGCTTTTGCTCAGCTATCCATCCTGTTTATTACCTTGTTCTTCTTTTGTTTCTTCACATTCTGTTTCTGTCTTCGGTTGGCTTGCTGGTTAGCTTGTTGTTGGCGTCCATCGCCATAGCATCTGCTGCTATTGTTAGTATATCTGGACGTCATTTCCTTCTAAAATGAGAGACCCATGTTTGATGGGACTTGGCGACTTTCATTCCTCCCATCTCTACAGAGTACGGAGTACCGTACTGCAAGTTGTCTTCCTAGGTAGGTAGCCTTACACCCAGTACAGCTCAGAACGAACCATCCAGGTCTCCAACATCAGCCACGTTGTTCTCGACGTACCCCGGCTCAACTGGTTCCGAGTTCCCACTGTCATTAATGAAATGATGGTTCTCGCCAGCCCTGCTGGACCCTGGTCCTGTTGCTAGTTGTGGCTATTATTTACGTGTTATACTTTGGACATTGAGCTTTGGGTCTGTCCGGTATCCGCAATGGCGTCCATCTCAAGCCTACTAAAACTCTCGGACCAGTCGACAATTTGCAAAAAACAATTGATGAAACACCGCGCTGGATTAGAACTCAAAAAACGCCAAGCTGAACACACACACCACTCAGCCCTAAACTTAAAGATTCCGTGCCGCCAACACCCTTAACCTAGGCTCAAAGCCTTGCCATGTATTGGCTACTTTGCTCCATTGCTTACTGGGTCTCCATAGTAGTAAAACAAATCTCATCTCACATCTTTCTCGAGTCTGGCATGTTTGTTAACTTTTGGCCCGGCCTCCACCAATCGTGGCCCTGGGGAGGATTGGCCGCTTACTGGCGTTGATATTTGACACATGAATCTCATGCTTGTCGATTCTGCATTGTGTAGGATCAGCTCCTTAGCGTGAACAGCTTCCATTTCCTTTCCTGGACGCCATGTACATTCCTGCTTCTAGTGCTGACCCAATCTAACACTGCTGGCCCTGACTCTATTGTGCAGTCTTACAGAATACCCAGCAATGCTGTATCCATCATCATAATCCACTACTCATGGAGTTCCCATGCGCCTATCTGTCCTGGCTATATCCATCTTCATAGCATGACATGCCTAGTCACCGCTTACAGCTTCTGGTACTCAAGCTTGCCTTCCAGTTTCTTGGATTCGGCCACCTTGCGGACAGCCTTGTTGAAATCATCCTGGTTGATTGATTCCCTGTAGTCCTTGATGGCAAATAGACCGCTATAGTCGTGTCAGAAAGATGTTCAAGTTTGGGCAGGTGCAGCAACTTACGCTTCGGTGACAACATTTCGCAAATCAGCACCGTTGAGTCCATCACTCATCTTTACCACGCTCTCAAAGTCCAGATCACCATCGATCACAACACTTTGCGAGTGAATCTTCAGAATCTCAAGACGTCCAACCTCGTTGGGAAGAGGAATCTCGATCTTTCGGTCAAGTCGCCCGGCTCGAAGCAGCGCAGGGTCTAACGTGTCGGGTCGGTTGGTGGCCATGATGATCTTGGTCTTGCCCAAGTAGTCAAATCCGTCCAACTGGTTTAGCAACTCCATCAGTGTTCTCTGAATTTCTCGATCCGCACTAGTACCCTCTGAGAAACGTCGTCCACCGATGGCGTCAATTTCATCCATAAAGATGATACACGGCTCGTGCTCCTTGGCATATCCAAACATCTCGCGAATGAGTCGTGCCGATTCACCGATATACTTGTCGACAATGGCAGAGGATACGACTGTTTTATTGTTAGCATCGTCACGTATCCATGTTGGGAACCGTAGGTGCCGTACCCTTCAAGAAATTCGTCTCCAAACTACTAGCAACAGCTCGTGCCAGCAAGGTTTTGCCGGTTCCGGGGGGACCATACAACAGAACACCCTTTGGCGGCTTGATTCCAACTCGTAGGAACAGCTCGGGGTTCTTGAGGGGAAGCTCGATAACCTCCCGCAACTCTCGAATTTGATCGTTCAATCCACCAATTCCAGCAAAGCTCACTTGGCCCGGGTCCTCCAGAGACATGTTGTACACCAACGGGTCAACTTCCCGAGGCAGCATTCTCATGATGGTAAGTGTCGTCATATCAAGTGCCACACGGGTACCTTGCTTCAGCTTGACCTTGTCCACCTTTGATCTGCATCCGACGACGTATCGAGGTCCGGAGGAAGCCTTGACAATAACTGCGGGGATCAATGTTAGCAGGCATCCATCTTGTGCGAGTCCAGACGGTGGGTGTTTCCCTTACATCGTTCGTCGTCGAGCTGTTTCAGCACCTCGCCGATAATTTGTCCCACACTTTGTAGCGCCTTGATATTGTCCTCGGTCTTGTCAAACTCCCTCTGCATGTCCTTGATTTCAAGACGCAAATTCTTGAGCTTTGCCTCCCATTCTCGCGACTCAATGAGCTTCGCACGGTAGGAGTTAAGGGCGGCCTGGCGCTCTTCTTCGGCTGACATTGTGAGTGAATTGATTTCTATCCTTTGTTTCCGTAATGAATTTCTTCCTGTATTGATTCTGGTTTTCTGGGTGGTCGTTGTTTGGGTATCGGGGGAGCTCAAGTTATGTTGTCGGGAAAGTGTTTAGATGGTGATGGTGGTTGCTCATGGCAGACGGAGCTTACCTCACCAGCTGGAGCCTTCAGCTAGCGGCTCGAGCTTTATCGGCAAAATCTCGGCACCACTGCGTCACTGCCAACCCGTGTAGGCACCTACCCTGGATAACTAACGTGTATGTAATAACTGGCTGACTTTGTTGTTCCATTGTCTTTATGGGTGATGCCAGAGAGTTCTGATTCGATTCTGAATTCTGCATTACCTTATAGATGTACTATTAGATTTTGATTCATGTAACCATCAATGTCTGATGCCAACACAACGTAAAAAATAACCTTTTCATTTGAGTTCAAAGTAATGCAACAGTTCAAAGTTTTATATCTACTTGACGTGCGTAGGTCGGATGCCTGGTCGTCGTGATTCTTCCAGTGAAATAGCATAAAATAAAATATGCGTTCATGTTCAATCATATCCCATCGTGTATGGACATCACTCTGAAGCATGATCGTATGTCAAGTCAAGTCAAGTTTCCTCTGCATATTTTGCTGACAGGCCGATTCCAAACCCCCAATCTACCACTAGGAACGTATCCTGTCTAATTTGTGCGGTGCTCCATTTCGCGAGCGTCTCGCAGAGAGTTGGGTTGTGCTGAATACGGGACGAAGGTCGAATCCACATCCAAACGGCAACTAAGGTGTAAGTGCGGCCGGCAGATATAACCCAATAGGCAAGTGCTGGTACATCAGAGGTGCTGTGGAAGAGAGTAGACGTCGCCTTGTCATCCGAAATAGCGTGAGCAATAGTTTGTACTGGCCGTCGGGCATGGAAGCTGGGGACTTGAAACCAAAAAAAATAAAAAAAATAGGTAGGTTCACCTGCAGAGGTTTACTGGTATTCAAGTTGTGGTGTAAGTTCTATTGGAAACGTCGGGTGCGCTTCTCAGTCCTTCTTCTCGTCCTCGTTCTCGGCGGATGTCTTGGGCTCTCCTTCAGAGTCGAAGCCAAGTGCATCCAGCTCTCGGATGAGTTCGTTGATCTTGATGACCTTGGCAATCTGCTCGGGAAGCAACGCTTCACCATCCTCTTTCTTGTTCTTGAGATCCTTGGCCTGCTTTAGCTTCTTCTTAAGATTTCGAGCCTTTTTCTGGCGTTCGACTTCAGGGTCGACCTCTTCAGTCTTGGTCTCTTGGGCAGGAGCTGGAACATCGCTTTCTGTGGCCTTCGCCTTCTTCCTAGCCTCGCGGCGCTTAGCATTCTTATTGCTAGCGGCCGAGCTTTGCTCGGAGCTCTCTTCCTTCACGCCTGCAGCACCGGGAATGCCGATTTTCTTGCCGCGCTCTCGGAAGGCTTCAGCGGTGCGGTTCTTGTAAACCTCGACATCCTCGGGCGGACGATAGCCAGGACGAATCTTGATAGCTCTGCGAGTACTGCCATCTGCGCGAACGGACTGTGGAATCTCTCGGTCGCCGCTGTTTTCGTCGGTGACGATACCCGCATTCGAGGGTTGTGAGGGCATCTTGGTAGTAGATGAATTGGAGGAAATTTCTTTAGAGAAGGAAGAGTTCACCCAACGCCAGCGCTTGAAATTGGTACCAACAGGCCGGGTTCAGAAATCTGCTCGGCAGCTACCTACCGAAGCGGATGAGAGCTGCAAGTGTAACAAGGAAGTCTTGGAGGGGTTTAGGTTAGAGGGGCTGCAGTGGCTCAATCGGTGCAACGCCACAATATGAAAACGTGGCTGTAGGCCATTTTGAACTGAGAGAACTCGAGGTTGACTATGAATATTTCTCACGACTCCTTGAGCAATATAAGTATTCGAGATTATTGATACTCAAAGAAAGCCGATGTGTTATTAGACTGTTAAAAGTGCCGAATATTTTGCTGAGAACCCCATTTTATGTTGTGTCTGTTTGAGCAGTCTTGGTCTATCTGCTGTATGTTGGACCTGGGTAAACCCAAGTTGGGTACCAACCTAGGTACCTACTACCTACCTGCCCTTCTACCTTGGTCCTTATAGAAAAGGCCATGAGATTTCATCTCAGTGACTCTCATTACAACGAGCCCGAACAAACCTATGATCTCGTAAATTGGCAAAGAAAGTGAGTTTTGGGTCAGATTCTGGGTGGGGTTTTCAACCATGGCTTGTTTCTGTTTGCGCATACGACAAGGGCTCCCTGCGGGAGAGCTTATTCGACTTAAAGTAGAGCATGTAGAATTGTCATTGGCCAACCACTCTTAGCTTCCCATATCCTGCACGACCTTGTTTCAAATGTCTTCACATTCGTTGCGTCCATGACGTGGGTTACTTATGAAGTTAACACGATTCTCTGGCGCTGAATTGCCAAGGGATCTCTTGCAATAGCGCCTAGGTAAGAACGCCCAAGGCGGCGCTGGCCAGACAAAAAAAAAGGATTGATGGATGTTGCCATGGTGCATACTTTAAGCACCATTCAGAACCCTGTGAATAGGATGATGGGTTGCCACAAGTTACTATCGGGCTGTCGCTATTTGATGAGCACTGGCCAATGTTACTCATATTGGAGCATATTTCGTCGTCATGCCATCCAGTAATATCGTTGAACCAGTCGCCGGTTGTCTCATGCATAGGTACCTAGATCGTGGCATACCCAGAGCCTACACAATTATGCCTGATCAAGCCACCAAGGTAAACCAATGATCGGTTCGGCTAAAACCTTGGCTATTCAAGTATAGAGTGATTATTGCGAATAGTTCATGAATAGGTAGCAGATTGTGTGCTTACCCAGAAGCAATTCTGCACATGATTGTTCTGAGTTCACTCGTATAAGGGACTTACATTGGAGTCACGCACATATCTGTTTACGTAGCCCAACATGAGCCGGCAACCTGCTGATTTCTGTCGTCGTACCAAAAGGGCTGCGAAATGATTCTTTGTCATTACTAGGTATCAAAGTGAAGCGGCCAAGCTGTGTTCACTCTTCCACGTGGCTGTCTTTGCCAGGGTTCACACATTCTGTCAAAGTTAGGACTGACTAAACATGTACCTTCACCCCGTCCAAGCTTATATCAAGAAGTAGCTACTAAGGTAGATAGGAAGGTACTGGTAGGCAGTTCCTACTGCAGAGGCTACTGTTATATCCCAGCCGTAATGGAGTCTCCTGCCAGATATGCAAACAAGCGCACTGAGAACAACCAAGGAAGCAGCAATATACCAGGGACTGTCCTAATCGAATATTCTCTACCCTTGCACATATGAGCCCAAAGATTTCTGTTAAATTTAAGTATGCTTTATTGCATACAGTACTTACCGAAGTTCACTTAGGCTGTGACCCGAGCTGCGAAAAGTGCTACCATTAGCAAGTGCCGGCCTGTTCAGATCAAGGCTGCTTTTCCACCCCTTTCCTTCCAAAGATCACGGGCAACTTCCAAGCTTCACAAACCACATCAAGTAAGGACTTGGAGTCAGACCACTCTTGCTTTATTTACTCCAGTATTCTTGCAGCTACCACAGTTTCTTGAAGCACTGCTCAGTACAGCCTTCATTTCTCACACACCTACCATCAGTCTTACACTAGTTACCATCGCCACGATGACCGACCCCAACCTATCAACGGAAGCCAAGACAAGGGCGAACCTATTAGATACATCGGACGCATTGACTCCAGATCCAGGCACCGAAGACATGTTTAGGACTGAACAAAACAGATTCGCTCTTAGTCCAGGACAACTTTCCAAACTACTTAACCCCAAGAGCCTCAACGCATTTTATGCCCTTGGGGGGCTCGACGGCATAGAAAAAGGACTGCGGACTAATCGTAATGCAGGTCTTGGCATCGACGAGTCGACATTGGACGGCGAGGTTAACTTTCACGATGTCGCGCCCAAGGGAACACCAGTATATGGCACTGCTGGCGATTCTATACCCGAGAGCAATACTGAAGCGGTAGTACACATACCCTCTCCAGACTACCCGAATCCCGCTGGGCCCTTCTGTGATCGGAAGAAGATATTCAGAGATAATGTACTTCCCGAGAAAAAGTCCAAGTCCTTGCTCGAGATTGCCTGGACTACCTACAACGACAAAGTCCTCATTCTCTTGACCATTGCTGCTGTGGTATCGTTAGCTCTTGGCTTGTACCAGACTTTCGGTGGTGAACATAAACCAGGGGAGCCAAAGGTTGAGTGGGTTGAAGGTATGGCGATTATCGTCGCCATCGTGTAAGTCACAGCTCCGATTGTCAATACTTGATGAATTAATAGAGGCAGCATTGTTGTGCTTGTCGGTACAATCAACGATTGGCATATGCAGCGGCAGTTTACCCGTCTGACCAAAAAAACCAACGACCGTATGGTCAACGTGGTTCGCTCCGGAAAATCTCAAGAAATCTCAATCAACGATGTGATGGTTGGCGATGTTATGCATATCACTACTGGAGACATCGTGCCCGTAGATGGTATATTTATCCAAGGAAGCGCTGTCAAGTGTGACGAGTCCTCAGCTACTGGAGAGTCTGACCTTCTCCGAAAGACTCCAGCTGCGGAAGTTTTTGACTTGATGCAAAAGCCAGGCACCAAGGACGTCGAGAAGCTTGACCCCTTTATCGTCTCAGGAAGCAAGGTCAGCGAGGGCAACGGAACTTTTGTCGTCGCTGCGGTGGGTGTCAATTCCAGCTACGGTCGTATTTCAATGGCCCTTCGAACCGAGCAGGAAGATACACCGCTCCAGAAGAAACTAAACCTCCTGGCAGATTGGATTGCAAAATTCGGCGCTGGCGCTGCTTTACTGCTCTTCATTGTGCTTTTCATTAAATTCTGTGCCCAGCTCCCGAATAACCGTGGCCCCCCTTCTGAAAAAGGCCAAGATTTCTTGAAGATTTTCATTGTCTCTGTCACTGTTGTTGTTGTGGCAGTCCCCGAAGGGCTGCCCTTAGCAGTAACACTAGCACTGAGTTTTGCGACGGTCAAGATGCTTCGTGATAACAATCTTGTTCGAATTCTCAAAGCTTGCGAAACCATGGGAAATGCCACAACTGTTTGTTCCGACAAGACTGGCACATTGACGCAAAACAAAATGACTGTCGTCGCTGCCACTCTTGGCAAAACCACGAGTTTTGGCGGTTGGTGCGCCTATGGACAAGTCGATGAAAATCGACAAAGAGGCAATTACTGTGCCCAATGTTTCCGAGACTGAATTTGCAAATGGACTAAGTCAGGAAGTCCAAGACCTCATCGTTCATTCAAATGTCCTAAACTCAACTGCCTTTGAAAGGGAACAAGAAGGGCAGAAGACATTCATCGGATCCAAGACTGAGGTCGCGTTACTGACTCATTGCCGAGATCGCCTCGGATCGGACCCTATTGAAGAGATCCGATCGACCGCCGAGATTGTTCAGACCGTCCCTTTTGACAGTAAATACAAGTATAGTGCTGTCGTCGTAAGGCTGGCTGATGGGAGATACAGAGCATTTGTAAAGGGTGCTTCGGAGATCATCCTGGGCAAATGTATTAAAGTTCTCGAAACCACATCTCAGGGAGGTCTTACATCAACCCTCATGACAGATCCCGAGCGAGACAGGTTCAACTTGGTAATCAGCTCCTATGCAGCACAGACTCTCCGAACCATTGGTTCTTCGTATCGAGATTTTGGAGCGTGGCCACCTGAAGGGGCCGTTTCCCCAGAGAATCTACGACATGCAGACTTAAATGCTGTGCACCGAAACATGACATTGATCAGTATCTACGGTATCAAGGACCCACTAAGACCGACCGTTATCAGTGCCCTTGAAGACTGCCGTCGAGCCGGGGTGGTTGTGAGAATGGTTACAGGTGATAACATTCAGACACCTTGTGCTATTGCTTCTGAATGTGGCATCTTAAGGCCTGATGAAGGCGGCATCGCAATGGAGGGCCCGGACTTTCGAAGACTTCCGCCTGGCGAGCTCAAAGAGAAAGTGAGACATCTTGAGGTACTGGCTCGTTCGAGTCCTGAGGATAAACGCATTCTGGTTCGTACCCTTAAAGACCTTGGAGAGACGGTCGCTGTAACTGGTGATGGAACAAACGACGCTCCGGCTTTGAAGATGGCGGATATCGGATTCTCCATGGGCATTGCTGGGACCGAAGTAGCCAAGGAGGCATCGTCAATTATCCTTCTTGATGATAAGTAAGCCAAGTGCTCACGGCGAAGCAGGAATAAGACTAACAAGTTCCAGCTTTGCTTCCATCGTAAAAGGTTTGATGTGGGGTCGTGCGGTCAACGATTCTGTCAAGAAGTTCCTCCAGGCAGGTTTCCAAGTCAGCTAGTTTCTGTTAATGACTAACGAACAAAACTAGTTCCAGCTGACTGTCAATATTACGGCCGTGGTATTGACATTAGTATCAGCTGTCGCAAGCAGCACACAGGAATCTGTCCTCAACGCCGTTCAGCTTCTTTGGGTCAAACTGATCATGGATACCTTCGCAGCACTTGCACTTGCGACAGATCCCCCTACTCGCAACGTACTTGACCGAAAGCCGGATCGAAAGTCTGCACCTCTCATCACATTAAGGATGGTCAAGATGATTATAGGACAAGCTATTTGTCAGCTTACCATCACCTTTTTGCTGAACTTTGGTGGCAAGAAACTTCTGGGCTGGTACGATGACTCTGAAAAGGATGCCAAAGAGCTGAAGACACTCGTCTTCAACACGTTTGTCTGGCTGCAAATATTCAACGAAATCAAGTATGTCGAAAGGCATCAATATGGTGTTAATACCCGCTAACTTGGGATTCTTAGCAATCGTTGCCTAGATAACAAGCTCAATATCTTCGAGGGTCTTCATCGCAATATGTTTTTCATCATTATCAACGTCCTCATGATTGGAGGCCAGATCCTTATCATATTTGTGGGAAGTGATGCATTTGAGATTGTTCGCTTGAGTGGGAAAGAATGGGGATTGTCGATCGGCCTAGGAGCGATATCTATTCCTTGGGGTGCAGCCATAAGGCTCTGCCCCGATGAATGGATTGCTGCTTGCGTCCCAGGTTTCCTCCGCAGAAGATGGCTCTTGCCCCCAGAGGCAGATCTTGCTGCTGAAAAGCTACTGGATTCGGACGATAAGTTCTTGCGACCACCACTCCGTGTCATGAGTTCTCTTCGTGGACCGCGTGTGCAGCAGCATATTGGATTCAGAGACAGGATGCATAGGTATAAGGAGAAGACAAAAGAAAAGGCGCATGGAGAGACAAACCCCCAGCCAGAGCAGTCAGGAGCAATTGTTGGCCATGCTGCTGAAGCGGAGTGTATCCGTGAATGGTAAAAGGGGTGATAGCATTGAGAGTATATTGACAGTTTCACTGTAAGATCCTGCGTTGGACGCGTGATAACAACCATTACTGCTTGAACTGATAAATCTTCAGGGTATTGCATAAAGTTGAACAGCTGTTTTTGAAGATCATGTGTTCACTCCAGGAGCTATCTTGTAGAGTTTCGGGCGTAGCTTTACAGCGCTTAGTTTGTTGTAATGTCTGTTGCCAAAGTCCTAATATAAACATAACAAGCACTAGACTTGTTGAAAGTTGATGTGACTTAATTTTGATCGTATGAAGGAGTCAGGGTATCAGAAAAGTTGGTCGTGTAAGGCAAAAGAGACGAAACCAGCAAGTCACTTTATGGTGTAAAACCCATACTTTTAAGCTATTTGTTTTTTGTACTCTAAAACTCTAGAGGTCAACTTTTCTGTTACCCATTATTAGCCATTACATGGTGGTTAAAGTGGGACTCGGGATATCTGGCTCAGCCAACCAATCATAGCCAAGGTAAAGATGTCCCCGGAACTTCGCGAATTTCCTGGCCTGACAATCTCTAGAACCTCCCCATCCTTCAACCGAAGCCTCACAGTCATCCGTCGCAGACGTCCACCACCGACTCCTAGCCGTGTTCTAGACGCTCAATCGCGCTCATCAATAAGAATGGTGAGATAGTTCCAGTCACTGAGCCCTCTGTGTCGACTCCAATAGCTAATCGCGCACTCGCATAGGCCTTCGCCAATACCCTCTACAGGCAAGTCACAACGGCAACGACGACGAGTAGATCACAACATACCGGAGCTCGAGACTAATACGAATGACTTATGCAGGAGCCTGTTCTCCACCAATTACCTGATGCTCGCGACCGTTTTCTCCGCCGGCTTTGCTTGGGAGATGTAAGAACGCCTCTACTTCGGACAAATGGGGGCAGGGTACTGATTGAAATGCAGCGGCTTCAACAACGTCATGGATAAGGTCTGGGATAACAACAACCGAGGCGTACGTTCGATCTTTCCGAGTCAATTTTTTCTCACTGGATACTAACCAGGTTCGCAGCGACAATGGAAGGACATTCGACACAAGTTCATTGAGGGCGGCGATGAGGACGAGGAATAAAGCAAAGCGGCTGACCCAGGAATTGATTATCGAGCAACGGACGAGGCGAGGGACTGAATCCATGTCTCTAGCCGTGTACAAATTAGAAGAGAATTAGAGGCAGGATTTCACACAACGTTTCTTATATCCTTGGGCTCGAGGTCCAGACAGTTTGATGCTTGGGTTGCAACCCGCCTTTTGCGTTTGCATTGCCGAATTATATGTTGACTGTATCGCCGGGTTGACTCGTTTGTCTGTGATGAATTGCTTTTTATCAGGTAGTCTCGCTTCATTGATTATAGGTGGCTACAGAGGGCTACTCTTGGCCATCTGTTGCTGGTGCAGTGACCGAGGGGCAACACCTACCTACCTTAGATTCAGCCTCAGGATACAACAGACATCAACCCAATTTATTCGTCCAAGTATCCCACTCGTCATCAATTTGGGAACCTGATACCTCTACGATCTGACATTAACAGCCACAATCTTCACAACTGGCTCTTGGGTTTTCTGTCTTTTCTATTGAAGGACCTGTAGGCGAACAAGCCATTTTTTGTATTGTTTCCTGGTTATTGACGTCTTTGTCCGCAACGTCCTGTTCCACCAGGCTTCTCCAATATTTGCGGACCCCCCACCTTGGGTACTCAACAACCCGCCTGGCGACATCGCCGACACCGCAATCAACGTTTTTGCTTTCTTTTCTTCGTCTCTGATCTAAAACCTCCTCCTTATTCATACCTGACACAGCAAGCACTACAATGAGGTTGAATTGACAATGTCACATTCCATGTCAACGCAGGAGCAGCAGCTCTGTCAGTTCTTGGCAGAGCTGCCCGCACGCTTCAACTACCGCTTTACCGAAGAAGCTTCCCGCGAACTACTTACCAGTCTATTCTGGTCTCTTGCTGGCGGCAGCAATGAATACATGCGACTTCTATTCCCGGACGGTAAACCTGGAGAGAGCCTCAAGCTAAGCGACTCTCAAGGCGCCGTCGAAGGCGCCGAATACACCGAAGCAGCGCGGGGAAAACGATGTGGACATATCTTCAAGCCCGGTGAAGCATCATACATGTGCCGTACCTGCGGTACTGATGACACTTGCTGCCTGTGCGCCCGATGTTTCGACTCGACCGACCACACTGGACACATGGTTAGAATCCACATATCTGTGGGAAATAGTGGTTGCTGCGATTGTGGGGATGACGAAGCATGGCGGACACCTCTGTTCTGTACAATCCATTCTAATGTTCAAGGAGGCACTGACAAGGGAAAGGGAAAAGAGGCAGCCGGTCTGCCTGAGGATCTTGTGACGAATTTGCAGATGACCATTGGTCGCGTATTCGATTACATCTGCGATGTTGTCTCATGCTCTCCGGAACAGCTCCGACAAGCCAAAACACAAGATTCGATTATCGAAGATGAACAGTCGTCACGCCTCCTGTCCAAATACTATGGCCCCGAAGCCGAAGCGTGCAATGAATTTTCACTTGTTCTATGGAACGATGAGAAGCACACTGTTCAGGAAGTTCAAGACCAAGTTGCTCGTGCTTGTAGGAAAAGCCGAAAGCTGGCGGCAGAGAATGCTTGGGAGACAGATGCGATTGGACGGAGTATACTTACGTACCTGTCAGATGTTCCTCGACTCTTGGAAATGGCAACCATAATGGAGGCTATTAGGGTTACGGTCACCATTCGGTCTGCCAGAGATACGTTCCGCGAACAAATGTGCGGCACACTTGTTGAATGGTTGAGTGATATTTCCGGTTGTTCCGTTGGCCATGACAACAGCATCCTCCGACGAATTGTCTGCGAGCAAGTTATGAATCCTTGGCGTAAGGGCAGCCAAGCAACTCATACGCTAGGCTTGATAGACGATGAAGAGGAGGATGATCAGATCGTTGATAGTAGACGTCGATTCGATGGTATGAATGCTAGATTCATCTTAGCATTGCAAGCTGCTGCAGGGGCTGGCGCCGGCGTTCAAATAGATATCGACGATGAGGAGGACGAGGAGGACGAAGATGACGAAGATGCGGATATGGACGACCAGGCTCAGCACTCTCCTTCGAGTTCCGTGGCCGGAGGAGACGAAGATGAAGACGACGATGTTATGATGGTTGATGCCCGAGGAGATGTGGGAGACCTTGGTATGAATTGGCGAGACAATGATCAAGCCTTGGAAGAAGACGAAGCTACAATGGCAGGATATCCGCCTCCACCTCCACCACCTGCTGCTCAGGCTCAGGCCCAAAGTCAGACCCAACCGGAAGCCCCAGCTAGAACTGGGGACAGAGAGGCAACGCCATCCGATTCCGACACAGCAGAACCCTTAATCGCGCCTGCAATCTATGCCAAGGCAAATGCTGAAATTCCCAGGACTCCCGGTAGAACTGAGAAACTGATCCCCAGACCTGGAAACTATTGGATCGAGACACCCGTCGTCTATGCGCAGCGCGAAAATGTACCCCCAGCCGAGGATGTCTTCCGTCGCGTTCGTCTCGATTGGCTTCTACTATTCGATCTTCGAATGTGGAAGAAGATCAGGAACGACCTTCGCGCCTTGTATATTTCTACAGTCGTAACGATACCCGAATTCAAACGGGTGTTGGCTCTTAGGTTCGCCAGCCTTTACACCATTCTGGCCCAGCTCTACCTGGTCGGAGACAGAGAACCAGACCACTCTATCATCAACCTTTCTCTCCAGATGCTCACCACCCCATCCATCACCGCCGAAGTTGTTGAACGCGGCAATTTCATGACCAGCCTGCTGGCGATCCTCTATACTTTCTTAACAACCCGTCAGGTTGGACACCCCTGGGAGGTATCCCCTGATGCGGTACTTGGATTTGAGAGCGGATCCGTCACCAACAGGCGCATGTACCACTTCTACCAAGATCTCAAGTATCTATTTGGCGCTCCTCATGTTCAGGAGCGTGTGAGATGTGAACCTCGCTACCTCATGCAGTTCCTCGATCTTGTCAAACTTCATCAATGCATAGGACCTAACGTGAGAGCTGTGGTTGAGCACGTAGAATACGAGGCTGACTCGTGGATCACGGCTTCCCTCGTGACCAGGCAAATCAATTTGCAAGCTCGAAACCTTGCCGAGGCGTTTCGTAACTGCCCGCCTGACGAGTTCCATTACCTGCAGGATGCAATTCGCTTCACAGCTAAAACCGTTATCCTGAACTCGATTGGAGCTGAACGCCATCGATTCAAGCAAGGAGAAATCAAGGATGAGGTGCAGTTCAAGACGTTGAGCGATTTTGAATTTGAAGGTGAAGACGCATCCTTTGATGTTGTCAAATTTGTTGTTGAAAAGGATGCAATCAGTTTTCATCATGCCCTACACTATACCCTCTCTTGGCTTATTGAGTGCGGAAGATCGTTGCCTGCGTCTACTGTACGAAACTTGCTGAGCTTCACCCAGCAAGAGCTCAAGTCAAAGCCGAAGCTCATGGGCCGACCTCAAGTCCCACGCAAGAATTACACTGCAGAGGATTACCTCATTGCATCTTTCGATTTTCCTTTACGCGTTTGCGCTTGGCTTGCCCAAATCAAAGCTAACATGTGGGTTCGTAATGGAATAAGTTTGCGACACCAAGCCAGCACCTACCGGGGTGTTGGTCAGCGAGATGTGTCTCATCATCGCGATATTTTCCTTCTCCAGACCGCTTTGGTGATTTGCAACCCTAGCAGAGTGTTGGCTTCGATCGTCGACCGCTTTGGAATGGAGAGCTGGGTCAAAGGCCTATTCGAACTCAAGTCAGAGGCACAAGATGATGCACAGCATCTTGACGTTGTTGAGGACATGATTCATCTCCTCATTGTTTTGCTCAGCGATCGTACATCTCTAATCTCGTCAGAGGACGAGGCCCAGTCCAGACTGTTGGCTATGCGCCGTGATATTATTCATGTGCTGTGTTTCAAGCCTCTCTCATTTAACGAGATCTGTAATAAGCTTCCAGAGAAGTATCAAGAGCAAGAGGACTTCCACCGAGTTCTGGATGAAATGGCTACTTTCAAGCCACCCGAGGGTGTTTCTGACGTTGGTACTTTCGAGCTACGGCCCGAGTTCATCGAGGAGATTGACCCTTATATTGCACACTATAATAAGAATCAACGAGAGGAGTCCGAGCTAGCTTATCGAAAGAAGATGGCAAAGCGAACAGGAAAGACGGTTGATGAAATCGTATACGAGCCTAAAGCCCGACCGGTCCCTTCGGGTATGTTCGAGGAACTGGGCGCTTTCACCAGCACAGGCATGTTTGCTCAAGTTATCTACTACTCGCTTCTCTATCCGTTGATGGCTGGCAGGTTTACCCCATCGATTCCTTTCACTCGACTGGAGACATTCCTTCAAGTTGTTTTACATCTCATGCTCATCGCGATCCTCGAGGACAAGTCGAGTGACGATGATATGAGCGAAGAATCAACCAAATCGTTCACGTACATTGCTCTTACAAAACCTGGACGCAGCAACTTCTTGCCTGTCCCTGAGAAAGAGACAAGGACCATTGTCTCTTTGCTCAATATGATGTCGACCAAAGACGAATTCAAGGCAGTCCATCCCAAGGTTGCGCTGGTTCTCAAACGATTACGCCAGAAGCGTCCTCGTACTTTTGAGTCTGCTTTTGTGATCTTAGGGGCTTCCGTCGATCGCATTAACACCGCTTCACCTGCCAACACATCTGTTGAAGAGGAGCGTGAAAGGAGAAAGAAGGCAGCTCTGAGCCGCCAAGCCAAGGTCATGGCGCATTTCCAACAACAGCAAAAGAGCTTTTTGGAGAACCAAGCCTCAATCGACTGGGGCAGTGATATAGATGAAGATACGGACGAAGAGGGGGAAGAAGAGCAGACCGAGGATCGGAAACATAACTGGAAATACCCCATGGGTACATGTATCCTCTGTCAGGAAGAGCCAGACGATCGCCATCTCTACGGAACATTTGCTCATTTCAACGAAAGCCGTATTCTCCGACAAACGGATTTCCAAGACCCTGACTTTGTTCGCGAAGCATCGCAAACCCCTTGCAGCCTTGACCGATCGGCCGAGGATGTACGGCCATTTGGCATCGCTCACGAAAACAGGAAGATGGTCGAAAAGATCAATGCACAGGGCGAGACTTTCCTTGCGGAGAGACAAACGATTGGTAAGGGATTTCCTTCCAACGTATGCCGGTCAGGTCCTGTGGCAAGTGGTTGCGGACATATGATGCATTACCGTTGTTTTGAGGTCTACTACGAAGCAACTGTCAGGCGTCATACACATCAAATTGCCAGGCACCATCCCGAGGACACCCGACGTAATGAGTTCGTCTGTCCGTTGTGCAAAGCTCTTGGAAATGCGTTTGTGCCTATCATCTGGAAGGGTATAGATGAGTCGTATCCAGGCTACATACAGTCACAGAGTACATTTGACGACTTTATCGAGAAACAGCTGGGGTCTGCTTACTGGATCGGTGGAAGCAAGGCACGTGAGGATGAGCCAGCCGTGCCTGACATGTTTACCCCAAGCCTCCCAGGCAGCCTCGTCGAGTCTCTTCTTCCAGCCCAAGCTTCGAGTGAGAGCACATGGGGAAGAGATGATGCCGAGTCTCACTCATCAACTGTCGGTACGCCCGTTAGTTATGCGTTCTCTGACTCGATCACCCCTGAGCCGGCACAACCTCAGCCAGCACCCACCAACACGGACGGTTCTCAATTGATGAAAGAATTGTTGGCAGCCTACCGCCGACTGAGAAACACGCTTCGCGTCAACGGCCTCCGCACCAATCACCTTATTGATGCTAAGGGTGATAACGTTGGTCAGCTATGTGCCAGCGACACTTTGGTGAAGTCTGTGGGCTTTACCATCTCTTCTATTGAAGTTCAGCAACGAGGTATTGAGGCTCAGCCAGGCATGACACTTCTGGAAAAGATCCCCGAGCACATCCTGACTCATCTGAGAATCTTGTCAGAGACTGTCTCTTCCTATATCGCTATTGGGGCGCAGTCTGGTGGAACTGAGAACAAGATCGAAGAGGAGTTTAAGAAGGATAGTGAAAGGCAACATTGCCAGCTGTTCATGACCCGATACTTTGGTACCGGAACCCCATATGCTCGCCGACCACTGGATGTTTATCCTCCACTATTGAGTATGGATTCGTTCCTGTTCTTGGTGGAATGCTCTTACGGTTTGGTGCCGCTTCAAAAAGCCGAAATATCTCATGTGATTCGATTGTGCTACTTGGCGGAGCTTGTTAAGCTGGTATATCACATGGGTCGCAATATCCCTGTTGCAAGCTGGGTTGGTAACCTCACCAACCGCCAAACACAAGACCCAGCCATTAATAACTTTGCCGATTTTGCTCTTGGTGTCACAAAGACTGGTCTTGAATATCACGCTGCCCAGTTCCCCGAAGGTGTGGAGTTCGGTGAGAACCGAGGGTTCCAGCAACCCGGCGTAGACACTCTGGAGAGCTGGTATACATTTTCGAAAAAGTACGCTCTCACTTTCCTACGGAAATGTGTCATCTTTCTCTATGTCAAGTACGGTGTGGACTTTAACAGCCATGTCTCGTCCAGCCCAGATGCTGATGAGCTAGAGCGCCTCACAGGGGCACTAAAGCTGCCAACATTTGACGAGATGTGTGCTTCCATCACAGACAATGCATCCTCTTGTGGCTGGCCTCAGACGACTTCGGAACTGGTGTCAGGTTGGGTCAAACATCAAGTTATGTGGCCTGGAGACTACAGCGAAATCCCGCTCTCAGCGATGATGAGCCATCCTGGAATATTTGAGCTGATAGGACTGCCAAAGAACTATGATGCACTCATTGACGAGGCTACACGGCGGAAATGCCCTACCACAGGAAAGGAACTCACGGATCCCGTCATTTGCCTCTTCTGTGGAGAACTGTCCTGTAGTCAAGGCACATGTTGTCAGAAGACGGATAACTCTTCGGATCGTACCGAGTTCACAAAAATCGGTGGTGCGCAACAACACATGCGAAAGTAAGTTTCCAAGCATCGGAGGGAACTCAAAGATTGAAAGATACTAATATTGTTTGCGTAGGTGTCAACGCAATATCGGTGTCTTCCTCAATGTACGCAAGTGCTCGGTGGTGTACCTCTTCCGACTTTCAGGATCATTTACACCAGCACCGTACATCGACAAGTACGGAGAGACGGATCCGCAGCTGCGTCATGGCCGACAGCTCTTCCTCAACCAAAAACGATATGACTCTATGATACGGAACACAGTGCTCAACCATGGAGTGCCGAGTTTGATCAGCCGAAAGTTGGAGGCGGAGATCAACAATGGAGGGTGGGATACTTTGTAGTAAACGCAAGGAGTTATTGATTGGTATAGGAAAGAAAAGCTGTTGGTGTTATGCTATGAATCAAGATTACCAGGGATGTAGAAAGGGTTACAGGCTATGATATGATCCGCGGTGTCAGAGGGACGGTTGGTGTTTTCTTTTTTGTATGCACTTTAGTATCAATATGCAACATAGAAGCCTAATGTGAAAGTCAGGCAGATCAGATTATGCCTGGCTGGGTTCACGTTTGTATAAGTCTACGCTAATTACTGATGGGAGCGCGCTTTCAGCACAGAACTATGTTTTATTATCACAGCACTATATCTGCCCACCTCCCTAAGGTAGGTTTAATTGACTTATACATAAAATATAAGATCCAGGTTTCCCTTTTCATTTGTTACTTATACACTACTGTTTCTGTTGTTTAATAGGTATACTAAGGTCATTCTTAACTTGATGATTGCCTACCAAGATTTACAGTAAAAGTCACAGTGTCTGTGGATTCTAGAACTGTGACAAGCTTATCATCTGACCAATCATATCGCGTCCGCTCTCATCCAGGCGCGTCTACCGTGGCTCAACTGCACTCAAGCCTCTTTGGATTGAATATGAACCACGACAAGGAAAACAGACAGCGCAGCAGAAGCAACGGTTCTTTCCTTCTTCTTTAAACCCCCTCCCCTTCTCTTACCTTGTCTTTCAACCATTTCCCCCCTCCCACCCCTTTTTTGTGACATTGTATCGTGTGTACCTGCCTCGTTTTTGTGATACCTGATAGACTGAAACTGCCTCTCGATCGCAATTTCCATCGGGGGGACGCCTCCACTTGCCTTGCCTCGCTCCCAGAGCACCATCAAAAATGGCAGGCAGACGTTCAGGTCGCGCTGCCGCCAAGCGGGCTGCGGCTGCTCTAGGTGAGTGAGTTCGAGCTCTCGTCTCGCAGCATCCAAACTTTTGTACAAACCACCCCCATATCAAAAAAACAACAAGCACAATTCTCTCAGGAACGACACAGTCTTTTTTTTTTCTTGCTTGGTTCTTCCTACTTTCACGCCCTCTTCTTTCCTGGCGCATTTGATGTTTTTATTTCCTTTTCTCCAATCAAGACTTTTCTTGTTCTGTTCTGCGCAATTGCACCTAAACAAAATCGCATCCCGTCACCATGGCGCCCCGTGGAAAGATTCGTTTGAGGCTGACGCGAAGTGCTAAATCAGAGAGCACCCCAAAGTCCTTTGCCGACTTAGAAGACGAGCCCATGCTCGATGCATCTCCGAGTGCGCATGTTTCGAAGCGACAGCAAGTGCCAGATCCCGATGACGAGAAGGACGAGGATCACCAGCCAAAGGAGGAATCAGGGGACGAAGACGATGCAGCCGACGCCGCTGAGAAGGACGATGAGTCCGTCAAAGAGCCCACACCACCACCCCAGCCCATGGTTCGCAGAAAGCGCCTGGGTCGCCCACCTAAGAATCGACCCCCGGACTGGGACAACATGATTTCTGTTCCTGCGGACGAAGCCAACACACCGCGACGTCGTGGCAGAGGTGGTTGGAGGGGGCGAGGTGGTCGCAAAGGAGGCCCTGCTGCGCCAAAAGCCGAGCAGGTCATTGACGGAGAGGGAACGATTGCCGAAATCGCAAACGACGAGTGTGTGCTACCTGAGGATCCAGAAGGCGAGACCAAGGTCGACAAGCTGGGCAATCTACAGGGCGGGCGCGATTATCGATGCCGAACATTTACAGTCTCGGGTCGCGGAGACAGACTCTACATGCTTTCGACAGAACCGGCGCGATGTGTTGGCTTCAGGGACAGTTATCTGTTTTTCACGAAGCACAAGAAACTTTACAAAATTATTGTCGACGACGACGAGAAGCGGGATATGATTGAGCGGGATATTATCCCCCATTCCTACAAGGGCCGTTCTATAGGTATCGTTACTGCGCGGTCAGTTTTTCGAGAATTCGGTGCGCGCATAGTTGTTGGTGGAAAGCGCATCGTCGACGACTACAACGTTGCATTAGCCCGCGCTGAAGGTGCCGTCGAGGGCGAGATCGCAGACCCGAATGACCGCTTTATCGAGGGAGAGCCGTACAACAAGAACCAGTACGTTGCGTGGCACGGAGCCAGTGCTGTTTACCACACCAACGTACCGTCAGTGCCAGTTCCCAATGGCAAAATCGAATCTAGGAAACGCAAAGTGAACGTCAATGATATGAACTGGATGTTGGAGCACGCCCGTGAAGCCAGGTACGTGTTTACAAACTGATAGCATAAACTATTTTGAGGGTTGTCACGATGCTAATTGACAATACACAGCTCTTTCAATGCTAGCATCAATGCTATTCGAAAACTCAACAATGCTGGCGTGTACGACATCCACACCAACGTCATGCAGTACCCAGTAACAATGCAGCCAACGCGAGCACGCATTGAGCAAGTCGCTCCAGAGGATGAGGAGGCCACCGCAGGCAGCTCTGTGTTTCCTCCTGTCCCAGGCAAGATAGCGCGCAATTTCTTCGTTGCCGACACCTACTTTGAAACATCATCGGCGGGTGTCATCTCAGCATCTGGGGTGGACGGCATAGTGAGCTCGGCCGATTTCCTTGCTTCATTCCAGGGGCTAAGTACCGTGTCTGATGATATCAAAGACCTTCTGCCTCCAGAGTGTCGTGCCGCATTTGACAGTGCCGTCGAGAAGGAGGCATCATATCGGTCACAATGGGGCCCTGAGACTGAGACTATGTCGCGCCGGCAGCCTATCATTGATAAGGCAATTGTACCTTACAGCATGTCGTAATTGACAGCTGTTCTGTTGACCACACCAGCTCCTCTCGCGTATGCGCGTCAGTATTGCGATCACGGTCATAGTGCTACAGTTATCGGGGCATTGTTCTCAATTTTCAACAGGGGCAGGATGGAGTTCACCTAGCCCTGCAGGAAGGAAAGCAATACGGGCGTTGGGTGTCATGGATAAGCAGTCGGTGTGGTTAATCTTTTTTTACTGCAATATCATGCATGAATCATTTGAGTATCGAGAGTTATAATATATGATGCGAAGGATATAGCCTTATTTTCGTAAAGTAGCAGATACCAAATCGCCCACTGAGTGACTGATTCAGCATTCGGGTACACTGACGGCCTTTTACTTGGCTGCTGTGATAAACCTGTAGGTAAGACTTTTTCTCGTGATAACTACTATAGTGTCCTCGAGTTCAAGCCCTCAGCCCCCTTCAACTTTTGCTTTGCATGGACGTGCGGAGCTTTACAACAAGATAATTTGCATTAACTAAACGTTAGTTAGCCATTGTGTCTTTTTCAACCGTCCACGATCTACTGTGCTGTCGGGCATAACGCTCCGACGCTACGTGGGCACGATACCAGATTCGATCATATCCCATCTTTGCTTCTTGAAGCCTCGAGGTACTTTATGCTTAAGATTTTACCCTTCTAGTGGTCGACCAACGTTGTGGGAAGATGTTCACTATGCTAACTACAGTAACAAGTAGTAGGGGTCCTCACATGCAAGGCAAGTGACACCGCCGATGTCGGCACCCCGCCATAAAGTTTTCCCATTAGCTCACTGAGTCACTGCCCTGAAGCTCAACAAAGCTTCCGAACTTGAGCAGCCCCGCCCTTGTTCTCGACCTTTTCAATCAAGCAACATCATTCAAATTGACTCGCGTCCCTCAATTTGAACGTCAATTGCTACAACCACGCGCTCTACCATCAATTGGCTCCATCAATTCCTTCGGGCCTGAAACCACAACGAACTATCAAACGCAACGATCACGACGAGCGCCGAGAACAAATACTTCAACATGGCTGAAAAGAAGACGGGCGCCCCGGCGACCAATATGCTCTGGGGTGGCAGGTTCACAGGTTTGATTGACCCCAGACGCAAGCTCCAGATCCAGTATACTGATTGCGATACCTAATATAGGTGGAATTGATCCGCTTATGCACAAGTACAATGCCTCTATCGGATACGATAAGGCTCTCTATAGAGAGGACATTCTTGGATCAATTGCTTTCGCAAGGGCTAACTCGAAGGTCGGTATCATTACCGAAGACGAGTTCAATACGATTGAACGTGGCCTGCTTGAAGTGATGGAAGAATGGAAGCAGGGAACCTTCGCCATTATGCCAAATGATGAAGACGTAAGATCTAGCCCACGCCACTTAACCCCCCAAGGCTAACATGGTGAATCAGATTCATACTGCAAATGAGCGTCGGTTAGGAGAGATTATCGGAAAGGACACCGCTGGCAAACTGCATACAGGTCGCAGCCGTAATGAACAGGTTGTCTGTGATATGCGCATGTGGCTACGTGACCGCATCCGTGAAATCGACAGCGAACTTGTTGATTTCCTTAAAGTCCTTGCCTATCGCGCTGAGGCTGAAATGTAAGTTCAGAACAGCATCCAGACGAAGCCCCTTGCTGATTAACATCCCTAGCGACTACCTCATGCCCGGCTACACCCACTTACAACGTGCCCAACCAGTCCGCTGGGGTCAGTGGTTAATGTCACATGCTGCTTCGTTCAAGCAGGATCTCGAACGATTGCGCCAGGTCTTTGAAAGAGTAAACCTTAGCCCACTTGGTTGTGGCGCATTGGCTGGCAACGTGTTTGGCATCGATCGAGACGCAATAGCCGCAGAGCTTGGTTTCAATGGAATCACTCTGAACTCTATGAACACTTCAGGCGATCGTGACTTCATTATCGAGTTCCTGACCTGGAACTCGATGTTTACCAGCCATATCAGCAGGTGGGCTGAAGATCTCATATTATACTCCACTTCCGAGTTTGGGTTTTGTCGTTTGGCAGACTCTTACAGTACCGGCAGCAGGTTCGTTGTATCTACCCAGACAATCTTGGAAGACGTTTTCTAATCCACGGCCAGTTTAATGCCTAACAAGAAGAACGCCGACAGTTTGGAACTCTTGCGCGGCAAGTCAGGCCGTGCTTTCGGTCAAATGGCTGGGCTGATGATGGTGAGTTCCCATACAGACATATTAGCTCATGAGTTATCAGGAGCGGATCAATAGTAGTCACTAACAGATACCTGGCAGAGCGTGAAAGGCTTGCCGACTTGCTACAACAAGGACCTTCAGGAGGGATGGGAACCCATGCTGGATTCGGTTCAAACTGTTTTAGACAGTGTGGGCATCGCCAACGGGGTCATTGCTACTATGACCGTGCGGCCGGAGCGGATGTTGGCTGGCCTAGATAAGACGATGCTTGCTACTGATGTTGCGGAGTGGCTGGTGCGAAATGGCTGTCCTTTCAGGGAAGCTCATCACATTTCTGGACGCGTTGTCGCGTTGTCAGAGAATACGGAAACTTCAATGGACCAGCTAACACTGGAGCAACTGCAAGCCATCGATCCTCGATTCACGGCGGACATTGCAAAGGCATTCGAATACGACTCGAGTGTTGAGGCGAAATCGGCCAAGGGTGGTACTAGTCGATCGGCCGTACTGCAGCAGGTTCAGGAACTCCGTGCTATCTTGAATTAGATAGAAGTCTGGTGGCCTGGTGCAGTATAAAAATGGAGTAAGGGATTTTGGGTTTGACATCACGGATTGTGCTTTATTCTATAGAAATATATGTGTTTTGAGAGGCTAGACACATCAAATAAAAGAGCACGATAATACACCTGCTTCAAGAAAGTCGAACAAAACATTCGTAAACTTACTGGATGTAATGAGAGATGTTCGAGGTGAAGACGGCTTCGCTTCGTCCTGAGCTGAAAGGCATATTTTTAGTTCGAATCATCCACAGGATCATACAATGTATTCTTCTTCTCAAATCTTATTAAGAAATCTCCTCCGCAGATTCATCGTCTAGGACGTTCTATAGAGGTTCATCATCTGAGAAATCCTCTCAAGTCTCCTTGTCACCCAAGAGTTCATTGATGCCACTTTTGCTGATCACCCAGCGACAACTAAAAATGGATTGGGAAGCCGAGATCTGGTGGGGTTAACTATAGGTAAAGAGGCCCCCCACCCGAGCTCGCTTGAGAGAGGTGCCTTTTGCTTCTTCTTGTTTCTCCCTGCCCTATGTCATGGGTTTTGCGCAGCTTGACTGAACGTAGAGCAAGGGCTTCCCCACATGAATCCAATGATGCGGTTTTGAGCGTGATTATGATGAGGTGGTGTTGTTTTGTGTCCATCAGTGTTACCAGCGAGTGGCAACTTTGAGGGAATGAATTCAGCCGCGAGACAAAAAAAAAAAAAGGATCAAGGTCTCGATCGTCGTTCCCTTGGCTCAATTTGGTGAACACTTGTGACGCAGGACAGGTTCTGCCTTGAGCCGTTGATGACAGAATGGTTCTATCCTTGTCGATCTAGGACACATCTTGTGTCATACCAAAATCCTGTATGAGCATTAGAACTGACGAAGGAAGCCCTGCCTAACGGCTGTGACGAATATGTTGCACTTAGGATTGCAATAACCCCATCTTACACTGGTTGATGGCTTGACGGTTGGCGTATGTACTCATAGTCAGCATTGGTTTCTTTGTTGGAAAATACTATCATATCAATACTGATTCAGCGTCAGTTTTGCTGACCGTTGTAGATGAACGATAATAACTGCTCCCACACGTCAAAGACCCATAGCATTAGATGAGAGATGTGATACATAGACTGCTCGCTCTTCATGTGTGAATACGGTCAAGAGGCAATAGAGCACAGTCGCTTCCCATCATGGCTACATGATTTGATGATCACGACGACAGTCTCCGGGGAACAGGGTGGAATATGCCCGCTGTTCGTAATGGTGGCTCGATCTTCCCAATGTGTCAAATGTTCCATCGACATTGGCTAGAGATTGGTATCACGTCCCAATGAGCACCAGGCATCTGCAAGTTATTTTCCACGTCCATCAGTAGCGTTGATAAAACCACCAGTCACCAGTGGCACTTGATATAGGGTAGTACCAGTCACAAGAGGTGTTGGGGCGTACATATGTAGGTAGGCATCCAGCCCTCCCATCCCGTTGGTAAATAGCATCGCAACTCTTTCCAATGACCTACGAACTTGAAGGTATGTCTCATTGATGTGCAGTTCACACCGCTATACTCAGAGTTATGCCTGTCACAGCAGCACGGCTGGGGGCTGGGGAATCTGCTACTACAACAGCCACGTTGATTACATTTACAGAAGTTGAGGCCAGCTGACATGCCCGATGCACCAAGCGAGCAGATGAGCTCGGTAGTAAAACGGCCTAGGAGTCAATGGCCCTTCGAGCAGTCATGCCTGCTCATGCATATTCACTCGACCCAGGTTATATTCGGACGTCAAACTCGAGACACACAGGGACTTGTTCGAGATCCGGTCCTCTGTGGGAACACTAAAACCACACAAGTCCTGCACAACACACACTGCCCAATGCTTAAAGGTCAAAGCTCTTAGAGGATGAGGGGTCATTTTCGGACATGGCCCATCAGTAAGGCCGTTCCTAGGGCAGACCGAAAAGTGCATAGTTCGCGCGGCAATGAGAAACAAAAGCAATCGTCACGCGAGTGAACATGGTGTTCGTTGCGGTCAAAGGGCGCCAACGGCGATCCAATCCACTGGTCCATGCCCTAAGCGGCAGGGCCAAGCTAGATGAAGTTGTTGGTGTCGAAGCGAACGAGCGATGGCTGATGTTCTGTCAGATTAGTAACACCGTGTATTTCACAGCGTTGCGGTGTAGTATAATACCTCGTGTACTATGTACGCCATCATAACAGTCATATAGCCATATTGTGATGTTTTCTGGGAAACATCATACATTTTCCGGCACGACTACAGATCCCAAGACGAGGCAGCCAACGAGACCAGACCAGACCAGACCAGACTGCCGAACCAAAAGATGACCAAAGACCCTGAGAAATCTAGAATCTTCAATCCATTCAAGATTCAAGGTGTCATACCATATTAGGACTAGAGTCTTTGACTCTACAGTAAAGACTCGCAAGGGCCCGTATCCATCACGATTAGCTCCGAGCGCCGAGTGGAGATGTTGGTACGTTAATCAAGCGGCTGCGTTGGTCCCTACTCAACGTGTTCCACAATGTGACCCCTGGGCAGTGTCGGGAATCGTTATGGAGGCAGAGGCAGAGCGGAATTCATCGAAACAATTCTGGTATGTAATGTCACATCAAACGGTTCGGGACATCGTGTCCTACTTTTCCCCTCCTTATTGGCACTAGATCAGCAAAGACCCAATGCAAAACCGAGCACAAGTACACCTTGAAGACCCTGAAATGAAGGGTCACCAATCTGATGACCGTAAATTTGTGAACTGGGACATGGTGACAAGCAAGCAATCCGAACCTGTTGCACCTCGTCCTCCAGATAGTCGATATTGCATGACTAATAAACTAAGACATTGTACATGTGTACATCTACTATCAGTTATGAATAAGAACTGATAATGTTCAGACAATAAGTTATCTGGGAAACCCGACAGGATCCATCATGTCTGTTTCAAGCAGCAGACGCGAAATTCGATTCAAATCAGCAATTGGCTTGGCAACAGCTGTGACGGGGATTCTGATGAAAACTCGGCAATTTTATTTTTCTTAGAAAAAAAAAGAAGAAAAAACATACATTGTTCATCAATATTAGGATTTGCTAACCACGCAACACCGAAATTTTAGAAAGTTTCTTTCTTCGGAACACATGTTTCGTCTCGTTATTTCAAGCCACTAGGCTCACATGGCAACCTAACCAAGACGAGATGGCACAAACTGACTGACCAGCAACTATTAGTTAATTTCCTGGGGGAGCGGCGCTACGTATTGGCTCGTCTGCATTGCAGCAATTGCTGCCCTGGTCAGTGGACCCAAATTTCCCACAACAGGGCTTGTGAGGCTCGGGTCGTGGTATTGGCTGAGGACAACAGCGGTGAACAGCACGTACGTCTCTATTCGCCATGCACCCACTCTAGTGCAGCTGTTGAACAAGTTGTCCATGTGCTGGTAGGCTAGACAGCCAAGACGGCGTGGCAGAAAGGGGTTTGTGGCCCAAGTGCATGCGCCGCGCTTGATTGACACGGCGTCAGTGGTGGATCTGAGGCATTTCCCTCTACATTCCTACTAGAAAGTCCAGTCGACCCAAACAACACTCGATACGTACATGTGTGTTCTGGTGTGCTATCAAGAAGAGTGGTTGGGATTTGCAAGTGAATGCGGTTATACAGTGCTGTGCTGTACACGTGGAGCAGGTATCTAGTATCCCCCGTCCATTAGTGATTTGTTAGAAAGTAGCAATTGTGTGCTCCAATGGAAGTCGAAGCGCTGAGCTTTTTGAGTATCTAGAGCCCAAAGTCGGAATTTGGCCAAGGTCGATCAGAAAACAGATCGAATGCTGGCCAACGCTCCCAATGATTTTCTTTGAGTATGACCAGCATGGCACTACACCTAAACCCGTTACATGATGGCTTAGACTTGGAGCTTTCGAGATCGGCTACGCTCAAAAGGCCTGTGGGTCAATCAAATCAAGAAGAAAAAGTGAGAGGGTTAAAAAAAAAAAAGAAAAACTAAAAAAAAACTAAAAAAAATTTAAAGAAAGAAAGAAAGAAAGAAAGAAAGAAAAAAAGGCATGGCCCACTGACTTGCTGGACAGCTCCTGTCTAGGCATGTTGGTGACTCCGAGAACAGTGAGTTCTTGTGATCGGCGACGAAGGGTATCCCTGCATGTAGCGGTATTTTCGTACCTGGCCTCTGGGGCCTTTCTTTTGGAAAAGCCATTGGAGTCTGCGAATTGAGTCAAATGGTTTCTGGAAGTACACCTCAACAAGCAGAGATGAGTGGATCATCCTGAACTTGCTACATAAGTTGACCAACCAAACATCGTGTGTAGACAGCCTGAATACGTTAATAATCACACCAAGCATATTGAGGCATACAACAACGAAACAAGACGTTTCATGCTCTGCTGTATGTTTTTGTTGACCATTTGCCGTTGTTATTGTTGTTGTTTTTATTATTGTTATTGTTATTAATATTGCCATTGCTTCTGTTGATCCATAATCTCATCTCGTTGCATTTTAATTTGAACAAAGTAATAAAACATGGGATCCGAAGCGTCTCATAATAAGTACCGGGTAAGATACGGTACGTGCATGCGGATGGTATTAATTACTGCGCCTTGCCTTGTGGAAAGCGAAAGCAAACATGTATCGCCTCAAGGTTAGAGACCACATGTGTGAGCACAGTCAGAGAACGCCAAAATTGGATCTGATCGGCACGAAAACAAAACAAAAAAAAGGGTTGAAGCTGGTGATGACGATAGACGGCAATGACTTCCTTCCATCTAGAGGTGTTGACGAATGAGGGAAAGCACATGCAAGATCAGTCACTGGCCGCACAGAAATTTCTTGCGCTTCTTTCCTGCTGCAAGTGACGATTTAAGCCACAAGCATAAAAATCAGGACCTAGAGAAGGAGACGGCAGGAGTACATGAGAATGGAAAGCAAAAGTGCAAGGCTGGCAGCAACTTCCATGCTAGTGACGTCTCCAATGGGGCCAACCTACCTATGCACTGCAATCCAACCACCCCAAGCGTGGCAAGTGCACCTCACCTCAAGCAAGAGACTAACTCTTATGGATAGTATAGCAACCACTAACCCGAGCTGCCTACTACCCCTTGGCTTTCTAACCCCCTTCATGTTTGATGGTCAAAATGCGCCAACAACAATTGGTCTGGTACAGTGCAATTGCTGAGGCAATAGGCATCTGGCAAAAACGGTACTCTAGAAGCCTACAAGCCATAATAAAATGAGAACCACGAGACGAGGAACCTAGGAACCTAGCCCCTGGAACTAATTTTGACATGGGGAATCGAGGAAGGAGAAAAATTGTAACTTACATCATTTGCTGTATGCTATGTTTGGATATTCTCCAACTTCCATGACTAGAACAGACTAAGCCGATAGCCCAACAAATAGTTTTTTTCTCTTTTTTCCCTCTTTTTTCCCCTGTCTCTCTCTTCCCGTCAATCGATGCCAGTGTCAAAAAGTATCCATCGAACCGTCACAGCAATAGTGGAGGACCTCGCCTCTCTCCGAGAGATGGCCCCCGATGGCTCGGATCAGGTGAGGCCTTGCTTTCACAGTACGAGTCGCCATACCAGAAATAGCGTCTACTGCCGCCTCGGAGTCCACGCCAGCAGTAGGAAGGGGATGGTGCTGGCCAGGGGGTGCAGTAAAAAAAAAAAAAAAAAAAGAACGAAACGAAAGTGCATGTACCCTGTACAATACATTAATTGAAGATTGAGAAAGATATTTTCTTGATACTGACCATCGCAAGACCATTACATGATTCAAAGAATGGACCCTGAAGCGGGACATGTTGGTCCTGATATTCTTCTACGTAGTTGAAAATATATTATAGCAACAATTATTTTCGGTTTTGGTATCGACGACATGCATGAGAGGCAAAGCAGATAGATGACTGTGCGCGTTTCCATGGCTTCGCAGTACTGTATGTCATGTACATGGACAGGCTTCGAAACGCATCACGATATTACAAGTGCCAGAGACGGTTGACCTGCGAGAAGTACTCTCATCATCATGGCAAGGTGCAGTCGATGGGCAGCGAACACCCCATCCAGATCAGGGCACCCAGATCATAATGTCGGTCTCCTCGTTCTCTTCATCGAACTGCGTGAAAGATCCCTGGATCAGTCAATGAACTGAGATTGGCTGACAAGGACCTGCGGACCACTCTCGTTTGAAGCAACGCTAGGACGACCAAGTCGAACAAGTCAAGGAAGCGTGGAGCCACCGAGACAGATGACTTGGTGCATGTCCCTGCCTGGTGCCTTTTGGGGATGATGAACCCTTCTTGCACCGAAGGCTCCGAATTTCCGGCCTAATTATTCCATTCTTCAACTTTCAGCACATACTCTGCACATACTCTGTACATACAGGCGAAACTGTCTATTGCCACCGCTTGCCTTTTGTCTTTTGTCTTGGAGTAACTGTTGGGAGACAGTTACTTTCGAGTGCAGGCTAATTTTTGCAGGCTTGAGTAACTACTGGCTGATTCGATGGGCAGAATCAATGACTGACTGGCTTTGATGGAGGCGGGTAATACATCAAAGTTACTGTACGCGGCTAGGTAAAGGTAGGTGAAGCAGGTTGACGCACGACCACGGTGGAAGTGGTGGTAATGACCTGGGGGGCTGCGAGACAGACAGCGCTCTGATTGATCAGTCTGAACTTTGATGGAAGAAGCAGCTCCACCCATGGTTCTGCTGGGTTTCTCTCGCATCCCTTCCACCCATATCCTTGTCCCGTCTCCGTTCGAGGAGCGTTCCACTTTAGTCTTCTCTGACTGGGGCTCCCTTGAATTCCAACCTTCATTCGCTACCTGTGTCAGCCTGTCGATACAGACTTTTCCCCCCTAATGTATTTCTAATTTGTTCTAGTCTTCTAAAGGAATAATACGTACTCTGTACATACTTGGAGTACTTTTCGTTGAGATGCACTTCAATAGGGCAGAAAACTGTACTGACCGAGGAGACTGTCCATATGTATGGCCTTCTTAGCATTTTACAATCGTGAATTGAGCTTCTGCCAGCAAGAGTTTATTCGCTGATGACTCGACGCATCCCTGTTCTATTCCTGCTGTTCCACGCCCGCCGCCGTCACTTGTCGCTCCGTGCGTAGTGAGGTGAGGTGCATCGCCCGGGGCTGCTGTAGGCTAGGTCCATAGAGTAGGGTAGGGTACGGTCGGGGGTCCCAGGGATCCATCCACCCATTTCGAGTCCACTCAAATGACTCCTCATCAAGGAAGAAAAAACTGGCCGGACGGGATTGGATTGGACTGGGGCCTGGGGGACCTGGCAACTGTCGGGCACTGCTACGCTGCACGTTGACGCTGGGCTTGGCTACGTACCGCAGCCGTTACTACTACGACCAATTTAGGTGTCAGACCAAAGAACCTCGGCGTACTCGTACTCCCGTCCTTGACGATGCTGGTACGTAGCGTACTCAGGTACCTTCCACGCAGGCACACACACGCAGGCACGGTTGGTACTGTTACAGCCTGAGAGAGGTACTTGCTACAGGCCACTTCCATTAATTCACGCTCGCTGCAACAGTGGAGGAACGAACACCCGACCTAACTGACCAGGACCTGAAGTCCGCCACGCCCACCTCCACACTAACCTGCCCGCACACACGCTGCACACTCTCTGCACCCGCTATGCCTACGCGCATTGGACAAGTCCAGTTCAGCACCGCATCATCCCCATCCCCCATCCCATCCCCATCTCTCCATCTTGCCATCCATCCAACCTTTCTTAGCCCTGGGCTGTCGGGGCTCTTGCTTCTTCTTTCATCCTCTTCCACCCTCACCATCATTTCTTTTTCTTCCCCTTCCTTCACCCTCCTCACCTCACCTCTCTACTTCTCTACCTCTTCCTCCTCCACGATAGAAACCGAACTCTCCCAATACCCAGACAATTTTCAGTCAGCACGCCTTCATTTGGTTTGTCGACTCTGGGGTTCCGGTACTTTTCTCGCGCGAGTTCCTCTTTGCCCTGTCCGTGTCTACCCAGTCCGCTACTCAAGTAGACTCGAGCCGCCGCATTCTCCGAACGTTCTTGAATCGTCAACATCAGCCTTCGGACTTGTGGTTTTTAGGGTTCTCTCCCTCCACCTTCAACCCTCTCCTTACTCCCGGACGACTGTCTTCTCTCTTTGGTGAGTTTCACTTTATTCTTGGTTTCGTTACGGTCTATCGACAATTGTGGTCTCGCTCTGTTCGATCGATCAACGACGCTCGCGTACATCTCTCCTGCTCGCTACTGCCTGTTCATTTTTCCCCCGCGTGTTTCTTCTACGGCCAACACTCTTGCAATTCCAACGAGTGTCGCGACACCAGCTTCGATCTCGATTTCGACGACGACAGACAACCTGACCACACCACGACAACGATCATAGCAAACCTAGTCAAGACCTCGACTAACTTTCAGATCTAGACTGCTTGGATTTGAAACTCAACGGGTTTTCTATATACCATCGACATTGTTTTATTATCGCTCACCACCAAAGCAATTCATTTCCTGGTCCCAATTGGTAGACCATTCACAAGTCACATCGGATCACAACGATTCGACTACATACGTTTTTCTATACCTTGACGTTACAACATACGATCCAAGGTGCTTAGTAAATGGCCCGAAGCGCCTATTGAACTCTAGTCGATTTATCATCGACCCAGCCTCGAATCACTTTTGCGTTGACGCCTACAGGACCGTCTTAACTGTGGTATAGACCCACAGTTTCGCTTTACGGCCCTTCGTTTCGCTTCACCTTCCGACAAAGGTCGCGTTCGATCTTCGTCGGTCCCATCTCCAATCTTTCATCATGCCCGGAGGCGTGTGTGCCGTCCTCGACTATGAGGTCGACATGATGTCCGAGTACGTTGCCGAGATGGCCACCCGTGTCGTCACACCTGAGGCTGCTGTGACTTTGCCCTTCCGCAAGTTCGTGTCTCAGATCCTCACCTCGACACGACTGCCTAGCACCACTATCCTCCTTGGAATGAACTATCTCGCAAAGAGGATCAACACCTTGAAGGGACAGGGTCCCTACAAGGCTTCTGAGGGACAGGTCTGGCGTTACTTGACCGTTTCTTTGCTTCTGGGAAGCAAGTTCCTCGATGACAACACCTTCCAGAACCGCTCTTGGTCCGAGGTGAGTGGCATTGCCGTCTCTGAGCTGAACTCGCTTGAGTTTGAGTGGGTCGAGTCCATGGGCTGGCGTCTCTATGTCAACCTTGACATGAGCAAGGATTACCAGGCTTGGCTCGAGAACTGGCGTGACTGGCAGGACATGAAGAAGCGACAAGTAGCTCAGGCCAGCCGCGAGAGGCTTGCATCTGTCGTTCCTGCCATCGACACCGACGTCGCCAGATACTCTGGTCATCGCCAGTCACCCCAATCGCGTTACCTTCAGGAACAGGTTGCCGAATACGAGCGCTACCAGGCTATGAAGTCTCAACAGCAGAGCTATCGCCCACGCGAGTCCGGCTGGGGTCACACTTCCTGGGGAGCTCCCCTCACCCCTCCCGACTCAGGTTATGGCACTCCAGACTACGCCATGTCTGCTACGTCGAGCAACGACCGCTACAACGAGTGGTTTTCTCAAGCCGCTGCACAATACGCCAACCGATATCCCCAACCTCCTGCCCATAGCACGTTCTACCCCAATTCGCGCCATAACTCCTACAGTGGACACTATCACTACTCACAAAACATGTGGGAGCATGGTCTTGCCGAGTGCAGCTGCACTGGCTGTGTTGATCCCATGAAGCAACAGGTTCCCTATTTTGTGCCTCACGGCTACAGCCAGCCCGTCATGGGTTAAAGTCTTACCAAAAATGCTTCATTTAATGCCTCCGATCGAGGGCGGTTCGATCTTGGAAAGAAGAAAAAAGTTATAAAGGTTTCATTTTCACGGCCACGATTTTCCTTATTACACGCATCCCGAGAACGATAAATTCGCATTCAGATACCCCAGGCACGACAAAATTGTTCACAAGATGACCTTTTCGGCGGATCTTTCTCAGGATTTTTATTACAGTCATGACTGGATGATGAGACCAGGTTAGCCTTTGCAACGCTCTTCACGAGTACATAAGGCTCATTGTACCCTGGTCATGTCCAGACATCATGGTATTCTCCTTATATTGTTTTCTTTTTCATTATTTGTTCTGTAATGGTCACACTCGGCGTTCGGCTTTCTCATTTTACACTACACGGTTCTGGTTCGATAGACTTGCAGTTTACAGTTTCCATCGGTACTCGCGCCCAACAGCATTCACCTATTTTGTCACGTCACGTCACGATTCGCAGCCTGTCACTCTAATGCGAGGCAAGTGGTTTCGACTCAGACGCCGACGGCAAAACGACGAAAACTTCAGCGCAACACATCCTACTATAGATGGCGATTCGGCAGTGTTATGTTCCTGCCACACGCCTGGATATTGCATTCTGTGGTAAACACAGGATGGCACACAAGGTCACAATCTACGTTGACCATTTCTTCCTCATGTTCTCATGTCAATTCACAAATCAATGAAGCTTGACTCGAAGCAAGTATGATTCGTCACTACCCAATGAGCTAAGCTGTACAGACTGAGGACGGTATACATACTTCATTTTTTCTTCACTTTTTTCCCAGTTTATTTTCGTTTGTTATTGCAAGTGGCACATATGGATTTTGACCACAGGGAAACGGGTTTACATGACGGGGTTTATGCATTGCAATCAGCGGGTAAAAACAAAGGATTTGGATTGATCGGCTGATCATCGGTTTGATATTATATTCTTGTTTCTTTCTTCAAAATATCCGGTGTGTCGGTACTGACATGGATTTGTCAATGTCAGTGTGCCTACCGCCAGAGGAACGGGGTGTTGCGCTCTTGACTTTTTGCTTTGCACAGGGTTTGGTGTCAGGCACTGTGGCGGATCAACTTCAACACGATGTTGAAGCATCTGCTTTCTGTCGCGTCGGCTTAATGAAATCATTATAACGCCGAGTTTGTTTTTGCTATCACATCTTTTCTTTTTCACGACTTGAGACGATTCTCACGGAATATTCGAATAACATTCAAGGGTACGAAACGATGCAGTCTACAAATATATGAACTGCTTTGAATCTCGATATAACGAACGATTCAACAATCCCGATGTATTTTTCAGCTCTTGATAGCTGTTTTTAGGTAGCTGACTTTTGTGTACTTTGTGCGCAAATATTAAAAAAAAGAAGGTGTTAGACGCATTTGTTATTGCTTGTGTGTGTGTGTGTATGCAATAGGTTGGACAAGATGATTTGCATAAAGGTGGATTTGTAACATACCTAGTACCTGAGGCGAGGTAGGTGTCTAAGCAGAACACGAGCTGGAGCGGTGTTTGTATCCGTTTATCTTGCTCTATTTTCTTCGGCAAGAAGTGTCTTGCTCACAGCTTTACTCAAACAATAGGTAAGAATGACATTGCAAACACACATTGCTTCGTGCTGCCTACTCTAATTTCCTACTTGGTGACAACTTGTGAATTGGAGTCATTTTTCACAAATTTACTCAGTCTGCTGGCGGTAGATTTTCGGATAGGCTGTTGGTACATGTGAGAGCAGTGCTTGAGTTTGACGAACATTGACCTTTGTACCATTCGTACACCTCGATCTTGATACCTTTGTGGCGAGAGACCTTAATCGTACCTGCACCTTCTAACTGTGGCGCCACAACTCATCTCTACCATCAAACCATGTCCAACCGTTTTGTATCTGCAGGCAAAATTGGCTCGTCAGGCGAGATATCTGAAGAGGTGAAGAGTACAGAATCAGGCGCCCCTCAGCAGCCTCTTCACAGCTCTACAAAACTGAAAGAATGGGAAGCCGTTCAGGAACAACTGGAAGCTGAAAGGAAAAAACGTGAAGAGCAGCGCATCAAGTTGGCAACAGGAGAGGGCGAAAAGAGCTTATACGACGTACTCCAAGCAAACAAAGGTTGGTTCCATTTCCAAGACGTGATATCATATTGACAATTGACATGAACCCAGCGGCGAAGCAAGCAGAGTTTGAAGAACAAAGCAAACTACGGAACCAGTTCCGCGCGCTGGACGATGATGAGATAGAATTCCTGGACGAGATACGCGCAAAGAAGCGCGCCGAGGAGGAACGCGTGAAGCGGGAGACAGAAGAGGATCTAAAAGCATTTCGCGAGCGGCAAAAGGGCGATGCCGTTCAGGACGGCCCTACTGATGCTCGAGAAGGAGGCGAATCATGGGAGATTGGCCGGAAGCGCAAGCGCAACAAGGAGAAGGAAGCCAAGGGTTTCAAGCGCAAAGTCAGCGCTGCAGAGAAAACTGGAAAGCAAGACCTGGAGCCAGCAAAAACCAAGGAACAGGACAGTAAAAATGAGGTGAAGCCCAAAGCTACACCCCAAGCAGTCCCAAAGCCGCCTGAAAAGAAGGGTTTGGGGCTAGTGAGTTATGGGAGTGACTCCGACGATGACTGAACATGCCGCAAAAACTTATTGAACTTCGATGCCCTGTAGACAGCGGGAGTTGGCACAACGGGATTGTTGACACAGTAGATCATGAACAAATAGATACCGTCCTGCGCTTTATCAAGGACGCAAAACGGATGCTGCCTTCGCCTACTAAGGTATAATATAGATACATACATGCATGTAATCTCTTGATCATAAGATGCCCCCCTCAGGAGTGATTGGAATAATAGTACAAGAAAAACTACACAGCGGTTCGCCTCAACCGCGCTCCTTTTCATATCTGACGGATACAACGCCTTTTTTTTACTCATCGCTGTCCACGTTGCCAACATTAGGCCGTATGGGCTTGGCAGTCATCGATTCAATAGTCCAGTTCCACAAACTGCGGAAGCTTCCCTTGATCCAACCTTCAACCTCGGCCTCAGAAACCTTGACTTGGGCGGCACGAGCCTCAACCTCAGGGGTCATCTCGAAACGTCGCATACGCTGCGCCAAACGAGGGTCAATAACGATTGGTGCGGGCCAGATCTTCTCCTTAGGAGGCTCGGCAGGAGTGGTTGCAGCGTTGTCGTCGTCCGCCTTGGTGGGCTCCTCAGTCTTCCACACTGACTTGACCCAGTCATTCTCCTCGTGCTTAAGGACGAGCTGCTGCTCGTACTGACCGTCGGCCTCACGCCATTGGCGAGAGGAGGCTGCGAAGCACACGGCGGCGACTTCGCGGCCAATCTCGTCAGCGAGCTTGCGGCGATTGAAAAAGCGGTTCAGACGAACGAATGTGTGACGGAAGCCGAGACGGTGGGGGAGAGGAATGGGGTTTGAGGGAGAGAATTCGGCGGGAATCTGGGCAGGGAGACTGGCGAGAGAGTAGTCGGCGGTGGTGTTGTAGGGAACTGGCTGAGGCGGTCGCTCGGGCTTCTTCTCTTCGTCTTTCTTCTCCTCCGCCTTGGGCCCGTCCTTCTTCTCCTCGGTTTGTTCATCCTCGACCTTGGGGGTCTCAACAGCTGGCTCGATAGCCGTAGGTTTTGTTTCTGCCTCGGGCTTTGCAGGAGCATCCAGTGGGCCGAGCCAGCCTTCATGTAATCCTCTCATATACTCCTTCCACGTATGTAGGCCGAAGACGATATCGCCCTGGGCGCCCTCATACTCTGGTATGTTGTTCTTCTTTCTCAAAGCCGCTGTTATAGCCTCGTCTGTTTGTAGATCCTCCTCGGTTGGTCGCTCATGCTGCCTTCTTTCCCGACGGATCTTCTCTGCCACAGCGGCTCTTACATCGCCCTGCTGCCTTCCCTGGACAAACTCCCAGTCAAGACCAGAGGCGGCTAGGACCGGCTTCGCATACTCGATAAAGTGATCCTGCGCAACGCGCAAACCGTCTCCAGGGGGCGATTCGAGGTAGATTGTCAGCTTGCGAGGAAGATGGCTTGCTGAGGGGATTAAATCGGTTGCAAGAGGAGCGACGACATGCTTCCACTTGGCTGTGGCTCTCTTCTTCTCGCGCTTGTCGTAGATAATAGCGGCTGATATGGAACCAGTTATAGCCCAAAAAATGAGCCAGTTTCGTGACGGGAGTTTTCGAGGGAGATTTGGCAGACCCATCATTCGAAGAGCTGGATTCTGTTGCGGTTTAAGACTGGGGGCCTTGTATGTTGCGCCGGTGCCAGCAGCAGGCTGCTGCGCCGGAGCAGTAGAGTCGGCCATTGTGTATAAACGTTATGGCGAGCTTGACTGGAAAGTTTGGTCGTCGACGTCTTCAAACCGTATGAATCGCGGGGCAGCGAGCGTCGAGATATCGGCTTCGCCGTTTAGTTCGTACCGCTGAAAGAAAAAAAAAACGGCGATAAGCAGCTCCGATAAGGTCCGGCGATCGGGAAGGAAATACTTTAGCCCCGGGATGTTGATATGATGGACGAGGACAGTCAATGACTAGGAGGAGTATAATGATTCTGTGTTTATTTGTTAGTAAAAGATAGAATCTCTGATCGGATGAGAATTAAGTTTTGGTTAATATTTCAGAATTATGATATCGTATATCGTATATAGGTGCCAGTTATGTAGACATCACCACCGAAGTTTCTCTATGTGCACTCAAGCTCTAAAATAGACGAGACAGATGATTCTGTATAAACCAGGCCGCTTCAATAGGGTTCCTACATTAGTACCTAGGTAGGCAGGCACCTTGGCAGATACTGAAGTTAATCTTGTTCTCGACAATTAATGTCATTTTATTAGATGCACCAGCAGTAGGCTTGAAAGCCAACTCGAACATGTGAGAATTGGGAGCACTATTGATGCCAACTTGGTTAGGTAGTCCAAAACTCGCTCTGCCAAGTATGCCCCACCTATTCAAGGAGTCCTGGCAAATTGCCATGTGGGAAGCGCAAGCGAGCGACAGTTAGGTGTTGCAGAAGCCGAGCCGAGCATGTTTAAGCTCCATCTGTGGTTGGCTCAGCGTTGTATTAATAAAGTAAGAACGGTATCCGAAATGATCTAAGTAATTAGATATCTCAGGAAACAGACAATATGTCGTCAGAATTAATCTACCTATAACAACGTGATACGTACTAGTATAGAGGTTGTAAATCTGGGAATGAGAGCTGTCGATACACAAGGGTTAGAAATCTGCGACATGGAAGTGGCAGGTTCACCTGAGGCTGAGAATTGATACATATAGTGGCAGTAGAAACGTGCATATCCGTCCATACAGCAACAAATCCGGCATCAATCTGGGGAAACACAACGGGCAGGGATTCGGCCCCTGAGAGATCTCCAGTACAGCAAAGCAAGGACAAGCCCAGAAGCAAGTCTGCATACACGCTGCAATTATAAGACCCGATGACAGAGGTGAGGACTAGAGAGAAACCGGAAAATGGTCAGTTCACGATCGATTCACCATCAGCACCACTTGCCGGTGCCGAGCTAGCGTGGGACGGAGACGTAGTCAGGAGTTCTATGCCTACCTAGGTAACTAGGTACCTACTACATTTTGACCATTACCTCTTGAAGTTGTAGTGAATAAGTGCCTACTAGGTAGCTAAGGTAATCTTCTATCTAGAATTTGAGATACATTAGACAGCAAGAGCATGGATGTTAATTTAATAAATGGTAGAGTGTCATTACGCAAAGGTTTTATCTCAAACGGATTTGTCTAAACCTAGCAGTCACAAAACAACAAAACAACAAGTGAGTGTTACATGCAAATCTACCTATCTCGTTCTCAACTATATTGGATTAGTACGTGGGTTCTATTAACGTGGCTTGCCGCAGCACTTTTCTAATAGGTATCAGACCTAACAATTTTTCCAAGTACCTATGAAACATAAAAATCAACATTGTAGGTGACTAGTAGGTAGGCAGTTTCAATTACTACTAGGTATAAAAATAAACAAATCAAACGGTTATTTTAAAATAACTCAAACGAACTTACTAACTTGTTAATTCGAAAATCTCTTATGTTTTCAACAGTCAGGGTTCCTAATACCTCGAAGCTTTCATAGTAGCAGCCTGTCTCTCCTATGGTGGATGGGGGAGGTGGCCAAATCAGACCGCCCCTAAGGTGCTTATTGAGCCTCTCGGACCCCCTCAGCTGGCTGCCAACTGTCAACCCCAACAGCCCAAAACCAATGGAAACGTTTCATGCTTTGAGCTTTTGCCTCCCTATACTAGGTACATACCTATAGCACCATCTACCACAACTGGCCAAGTAGATCAGTATTGCTAACTTGGGCTAGGTGCAGTGCCTCCAGTCTGCTACGTGATACATGCGACTACAGAAATATTTCCCTACTTTCACCTTCTCCCCCAGCTTGCTATGCTCGTCTAATCCGACACCGTCTACCGACCGTGGGTTGGTTTCTAGCTGAAGTCTAGGTCAAGTTCTCTTTGTGCTCCGCCAGAAGTGGTTCTGGTACTACCTGACCCAGGTTGTTCTGCCTTACCTCACCTTGAAGTGCTTGACTGCTTGTACTCGCCTAGCTTCCATCCTTAGCACAACACAGCAGCTCTAGGAGGTACTTACCAATTAACCTAGTCCAGTCCCGCGCCGCCCCTCGCTCTCCCCTCCACAAGCCCCTGGACTGGACCCTCCCCTGAAACTTGTCCGCCATCTCGACTCCCGCCTGGCAGTCTTGATCCGATTCTTCTCACCTTTACTTTCGTTATTCGCAGACGGTATCAAGGCGAAACGAGGCGATAGAGACGCTTCAACCAGACAAGATGGATCCAAACAACAGTAACAATCGTCTCTATCTCAACTTTGGCAATGGCAACGATCGTTTGACCGCTTCGGATCGGACCGCCTATCCCACTACGCCCTCGACCTTTCCCCAGCCCGTTTTCCCTTCAGCATCTGGCCAACAGCCTGGTGGACTGCAGCCTCAACAGCAGCAGCAGCAGTTTGCCGGTGGTTATGCGCCCCAGGGTTACTTTAACCAGAACCAATATGCCCAATATGGCGGCCAGCAGCAGCAGCAGCAGCAGCAGAACGATTATCAGCAGGGCGCTGGGTACCAACAACGATCCAACACACCGGGCACCAACGACCCCAACACTGGTCTCGCCCATCAGTTTTCCCACCAGAATCTTGGTGGCGCTGCTCGAGGGCAGGCTTATGCCCGAGGTCCCTCGCCGGGTCAGCGTCCCAGAACTGCTGGCAGTTCAGGACAGCAGCCTGGTTACAACTACATGAACGCCCCTCCCATGCCTAACCAATCCTCCGCTCCCGGGGAGGAATTTCAACGAGCACCGGAGCGAAATCCCGATAGATATGGCACCAACGCCAACAGCAACCAGAAGAAGTGCTCCCAGCTCGCTGCCGACTTTTTCAAGGACAGCGTCAAGAGAGCACGCGAGCGCAACCAAAGGTACGGAGCAGTAATGCAACATCTGCCGCTGCTTCCAAGCGTATGTAGCTAACTCGCGACAAACCAACAGACAGAGTGAACTGGAGCAGAAGCTTCAGGACCCTACCCAGGGCGCGGCCAGACGCGAGCAGCTCTGGTCCACCGCTGGCAGGAAAGAAGGCCAGTACCTGCGTTTCCTGCGTACCAAGGATAAGCCCGAGAACTACAACACCGTCAAGATCATCGGAAAGGGTGCCTTCGGAGAGGTCAAACTTGTGCAAAAGAAGGGAGATGGCAAGGTTTACGCCATGAAGTCGCTCATCAAGACAGAAATGTTCAAGAAGGATCAGCTTGCTCACGTTCGGTCAGAACGAGACATTCTCGCCGAGTCGGACAGCCCATGGGTTGTTAAGCTATACACCACCTTCCAGGACTCGTACTTCCTATACATGCTAATGGAGTTCTTGCCCGGTGGAGATCTCATGACGATGCTGATCAAGTACGAAATCTTCTCCGAAGATATTACTCGCTTCTACATTGCAGAGATCGTTCTTGCCATTGAAGCTGTGCACAAGCTGGGCTTCATTCATCGGTATGCACTACCCTGTGGCCTCTCTGAAACATGTTTAACTCTGAAACAGTGACATTAAGCCCGACAACATTCTTCTTGACCGAGGCGGTCATGTCAAGCTTACCGATTTCGGTCTGTCAACAGGTTTCCATAGACTTCATGACAACAACTATTACCAGCAGCTCCTTCAAGGACGGTCTAACAAGCCGCGCGACCGTAACTCTGTTGCCATTGATCAGATTAACCTTACGGTCAGCAACCGATCTCAGATCAACGACTGGCGACGATCCCGAAGACTGATGGCCTACTCAACTGTTGGAACTCCCGACTACATCGCCCCTGAAATTTTCACCGGACACGGCTACACCTTCGACTGTGATTGGTGGTCTCTGGGTACTATCATGTTCGAGTGTCTGGTTGGCTGGCCCCCATTCTGTGCTGAGGATAGCCATGACACCTACCGCAAGATCGTGAACTGGAGACAGACGCTCTACTTCCCTGACGACATAACACTCGGCACTGATGCGGAGCACCTGATCCGAAGGTAAGACACCTGTTGTACAGACATGAATGATGTAAATGCTAACATCAACCAGTATGGTCTGTAACACAGAGAACCGTCTTGGTCGTGGTGGTGCGCATGAGATTAAGAGCCATGCTTTCTTCCGTGGTGTCGAATTTGACAGCCTGCGTCGTATTCGCGCACCTTTCGAGCCTCGCCTTACTTCCAACATTGATACCACCTACTTCCCTACCGATGAGATTGACCAGACTGATAATGCCACTGTCCTGAAGGCTCAGGCCATCCAGTCAGGCCGACAGGTTGAGGAGTCCCCCGAGATGAGCTTGCCCTTCATTGGCTACACATTCAAGCGGTTTGATAACAACTTCCGATAAATGGAAAGGAACATCTGGGTTGCGCAACAGTTTCATCCACGAAGTAGACTCATTTGTGTGGACATGCCTCTCCTGGCTACCACTCGAATAGGGGTGGTGAATTGCACGAGCATAAACATATCGGCCGTGGAGCAGCTGTTTGTGGCATGATGAGACCAAGCGACTCTTGTATAGCAAAGCCTGGTCTTTGCTATTGATCTTTCCGCTGTTTCGACATCTCTTTTGGTATTGCTATGATTGCAGGACAAGTCTAGAGGGGACGCATGCAAACGGAGGGTTAAGGCGGTTACGGCATGCAATTTGCATTGTAGGGGAATGTAACAAAATATGAGATTTCAGACATTGCCATACGAGTCAATAATAATCAACAGAACCAAGAGTGGCATTTGAGCAAGATGTATTTGTAGACGACGAGTCTGTCCATCGACGAGGATCACTTCCTGCAAGTGTAATTTAAATCAATGGTCCGTTATTGTCTGGGCAGGTCTCGAGCAGTGAATTTATTTTGAAGCCCTGACGATCCAACATAAATAAACATCATTCACTACTACACTGCATCAAAACAACTCTTTACGCTGCTTGCCCTTATATTTGATGACCGAACACTAGGTCATCACTGAAAAATCCTTGAACGCCGTACCATGATCAGAAACCCCCTTTGTTGACTCCCAATGTACAAATGACCACAACAGAGGGTATAAAAGTATGTATTATTCATTACCTCCGCATTGCTTGTCCAGGAGCGGCGTTGAAACGCTCCTCGCGCTCTGTCATAAACATAACCTGGATCCAATATTCCTTGGCATCGGGGTCCCAAAAGGCAAACTGTTTGTCCTCGCGTTTGTCGAGCTCGCGCGCTGGAATCTTGAAACCCACTGTCTCGTAGGGCTCGGCGGCGACGAGTAGGTACTGGAAGTTCTTATCGGGCTCCTCGATGTGCTGGGTGAAAGCGTTCATGACTTGCCACTTGGGCGATGTCTCGGGTGTTGCGTCGGGATACTGGAGCTGGAAGAGCAGACCCTGCTGTCGAGAGACTGGGTCGCGAATCTTTGTGATCTTGTATCCTGGGCGACCAATCTTGACGATATTACGACGTTGCGCAAAGCCTGCGCCTGTGACACCGATAGGCAGACCAGTAGCTGGATCGACAGCACCCTGACGGCCCTCCTTCTGCTCGCGGGCAGCGCGACGGGCGAGATTGGTCTGATGCTTCTTTCCTTGGGTGTGGGCGAGATAAGAGCCGTCGTTTTGGTGAACAGTAAGACACAGGCGGCACTCGAATGATCCAACGTGGTTCTTGAAGAAGTAAGGGTCCTTGTCGAGGTCGATGGTCTCGAGGGCGAGCTTGCGAAGACGTTCGCGACGGTCAGCGTTTGTGGCGGATTGAGAAGCGACACCGCCGCCGCCGAATTTTGAGCCGGCTCGATTCTGGAAATCCATTGTGGTTCAGATATCTTCGACGAGACGAGGGCAGGTATTAATGAAGTTCGGGTCAAGGTCGATTTGCGCGAAGCTGAAATTGAAAGAAAAGCGCGTGATTGTATGCGTAAAGGATGGATATACTATTAAGTTGGATTGGGTTGCTAAGATAAAGAATTATGTGGAGAATTTTTAGAGTGCAAGAGACCAATCAGCGCCTAGAATCGTATACTTCAATGAACTTCTGTAGGTGCTTGGATTCAGTTACATAGTTGTCTTCAACATGAGATTATATGAGAACTGAATTTTGAACTTATTAACGAGCTACTGGTATATATATATATAGGTATATATAAATGACGTCAACTGGTTCTAGATATTCACGAGATCTGCATGCTTGGACACCCATGCCTCAACACAGTTGACAAACCTGTCAAACTCAACTACTGGTGTTTCAAGCACCAGAGCAATGAACCCCCTACGGACAATCCAAAATCCCTCTTCCATCATTTCGAACCAGAAAAGATCCCTCAAAGTATCAAGCTCTTCAATCTCTCCAGAACGAACAATCATGCGATCGCCGTGCGTGGTGAAATGCACTCCCATGATTGTGCCAATACCGGTAAAGACTACTTTGGTACCCTCGGTTACTTTGTTGAGCCGTTCCCTAAGCTCGTCACCAGTCTTTGTAAACTGTATTGCGACTTCAGGCGTGTAGATCTTAGTCAAGCCTGCATACCCAGCGTGCGTCACCAGAGTGTTGTTGTTGAAAGTGCCTGAATGGGAGAGGGCATTTGGAGATCGAGGATCGAACGCGGCCATGATATCCGCTCTGCCACCGAAAGCACCAAAAGCGAGACCTCCACCAAGATATTTGCCAAAGGTTTTAAGATCTGGCTTGAGACCTCTTAGTTCCGAGATGCCTCCCCCAGAAAGTCGGGAAGTCATGACTTCGTCCATGATGAACAAGACGTCAGCCTACCGCTTGTCAGTACAAAAGTAAATCACAGTACAAGTAGAACTCACCTTTGCAGCAATTTCTTGTATACCTTGGAGAAACTCAGGCATCCCTGGCAGGCCACCTCCGGAGCCCTGCATTCCTTCTATCAAGACAGCAGCAACGCCATCACTTTCGATAGCGGTACGAGCACTATCAAGATCGTTGTATCTGGCTACGATCCAGTCGTCCATGTCCACGTTGTTAGCTTCAGGCTCTCCTCCCTTGAAACCAATGACTGCGCCGTGATAGCCTCCATTGAAAGTCACCACTCTTCTTTTCTTGGTGAAGGCCCGCGCAGCTGCCAGAGCATGGATGTTGGCCTCAGTACCCGAGTTGCAGAAGCGAACATGTTCAAGACTGAAGCGAATACAAAGCTCGCGAGCGAATAGTTGCTCTTGCGCTGTATTGCCACCTACATTCATGCCGACGTTATCTAGCACATGTCGAATCGCCGACATGATGACGGGGTTGGAATGTCCATAGAGAGCTGCCGTGAACTCCCCGGTCAGATCTGTATATCTACACTGGTGGTAAGCCCGAGCTGTATGAGTTCAAGATATTGAACCACTTACACTTGTCCATCTTCGGACGTAACCTCATGTCCTTGGCCAGACTTGATCACAACAGGGAAAGGGCTCGCGTAAAGAACAGTTCTTGTGTTTCCGCCTGGCATTGATTTGATAGCTTCTTCATGCAAAGCCTTGGACTGTGGGTTGCGAGCAACATATCGATCTATGGCAGCATCGAGTTTCGACTGAATTCGCTGGGTGAGGTCTGAAGACATAGTTGATGTATTCAGCGATGGTGAATTATATATATATATGGTGGCGGTTGAAGATCTAAGAGCAGAGCGATCAAGACTTGTTTGCAATACTTAATCAGATGGTATTCAACCAAGTTAATAAATATCGTGACTTTCGCATCTCGGAATGAAGTGATAATGATAGCGATGTCGATGAATAGTAATATGAGAGTCGTTTTCGGGTTCCAAGTATCGGGTCTCGGGTTTGGTTTCATGCAAGTCCAGTCATCCAACAATAACTTAGGAGCCTGCCGATATTTACTTGATTCTAGTCGCGCTTTGAAATATCAAACTGTACAACTATGTCTGTGTATTAATTATTTTGATGCCTTCTCGACCAGCATGATTTGCGGGATTCTCCAAAGACCAACTTTTATGTCTGTATATGTTCTCTTTTACACACAACATGTGTTTTTAATTGTGCCTGTATCATTAGAATTTATAGTAGCTAGGAGCGTCATAGTAATCAGGAGCGACTGTATGTAATTTTGGTAGGTATGCAATGGAACCGCTAATACCTACTAACCTACCTACTAGGTAGGTTAATCAAAACCATAGGTATGGTTTTGATTTCTTGTCTTTATGAAAGACGCTACAAAAGTGGTACGTACCTTTCCGGGAGTGGGGGAAGGCGGTCTGAAAAATAAATCGGCAGAATGAAGCCATCCCACTTAATTTTTCAAACTTTTGGTTGAGGCAGTTCAGAAACAGACATAACCAAATCAGAAATTTCACAATGGCCGGCTCAATCACCAAACCCAAGAGTAAGTCACTAATTCTATTTGCTTCAAATAGAAACTCATGTCTGACATTCTGCAGAGCCCAAGTCCAAGCGAACTCCCGTTCGTCTTCGCCACAAGATCCAAAAGGCTTCCGCCGCAAAGCAAAAGAAGGAGCGCAAGCTCGCAAAGAAGAACCCAGAATGGCGGACAAAGCTCAAGAAGGATCCCGGTATTCCTAACCTCTTCCCATACAAGCAACGTCTTCTGGATGAGATCGAGGAGAATAAAATCAAGAAGGCAGAGTTGGCGCAAAGAAGAAAGGAATTGACCAAGGCCGCAAAGACTGGCGCCACAGACGACAATGCCATGGCTGACGTTCAAGTCGACGCTGATGATCAGATGGAGGAAGACGATGTGGATGACGATATCGACGAGTCAAACCCCATGGCTGCTCTTATCGCCAGTGCTCGCGCTGCTGCCGCCACTTATGATCGACAGCTCGCTGACAACGACGACGACGATGATATGGACGAGGACGAAAGTGACGATTCCGACAACGACCACGGTCCTGAGATGTCAATTGGCCAGGCCTCTTCAAGGAAGACTTATGACAGAGTCTTCAAACAGGTTGTTGAGCAAGCTGATGTCGTCCTTTACGTCCTCGACGCGCGCGACCCTGAGGGCACCCGTTCTCGCGAAGTTGAGCGCCAGATCATGGCCCATCAAGATAAGCGATTGATTCTAATCGTCAACAAATGTGATTTGATCCCTCCCAAGGTTCTCCGAGATTGGCTTGTCTACCTGCGCCGCTACTTCCCTACTCTGCCTCTCCGAGCTTCTGGCGCCGCTCCCAACGCACACACTTTCAACCACCGCGACTTGACTGTTCAGAGCACCTCTGCTACACTCTTCAAGGCCCTCAAGAGCTTTGCTGCTAGCCGACAACTCAAGCGTGCCGTTTCTGTCGGTATTATTGGTTACCCCAATGTGGGTAAGAGCTCTGTCATTAACGCCCTTCTCTCAAGGATGAGCGGAAAGGGTGGTAGCTCTTCCAAGGCTTGCCCTGCTGGTGCCGAGGCTGGCGTTACCACGAGCATCCGATCAGTCAAGATTGACAGCAAGCTCACTCTTCTCGACTCCCCTGGTGTTGTCTTCCCTTCGTCCTCCTCGACACAGTCTGCCGGTCTCGTCTCTCTGAAGAACGCTACCGAGGCGCATGCTCATCTTGTGCTTCTCAACGCTGTCCCCCCCAAGCAGATTGACGACCCCATCCCTGCTGTCACCCTTCTCTTGAAGCGCCTTTCTGCTTCTCCCGATCTTATGCAGAAACTCACAAACGTCTACGACATTCCTGCCCTGCTACCTAACCGCGCTGATGGCGATTTCACCACCGATTTTCTTGTTCAGGTCGCCCGCAAGCGAGGTCGCCTGGGTCGTGGTGGCATCCCTAACCTTCCTGCTGCCGCTATGACAGTTGTTACTGACTGGCGAGACGGCCGCATCCAGGGATGGGTCGAGCCTCCCGTTCTTGCCGTTGGAACTGCAGCCACCGCCTCCAAGTCTGCCATCAAGAACGTTGGTGAGGATGAGGTCGCCCCTGATCAGAAGCAGATTGTCACTGAGTGGGCTGCTGAGTTCAAACTCGAGGGTCTCTGGGGCGACAACAGCGCTGATGTCGATGAAGCTATGGAGCAGTAAAGAGAGAAGGCCTTTTTGGTGGTTTGTTGGCAAAATTGACGGACGATTTTAAATGAGTTCTTCACTGGAAAGTTTGGCGTTTCAAGGATGGCTGTTAGAACGGTTTAGATCCGTGCATATACATTCATAAAATTAAAAAACTATCTGTCTACCCAAAAAACTCCTGTATGGTTTCTTCCACCAAGTGACTCGTAGATTATGCATTATGCCGTATACGCCATATCCGAATCAACTTTTTATCTCATTTATGCTTCGATCAGTTCCATCTTGACACCCCGCTTGCCGGTCATCTCATCCTTCTCATCACGGACTCTAACCCTGACCTTCTGGAATAGCTCGACCTTGATCTCTCGACTTCCCTTGGTTGTAAGTGTGTAAGTATCAGCATCGTACTCAGCCTCCGGTTCGGGCTCTGCAAGATCTCTCAGTCGGATGAGACCCTCGGTACCAAAGCGTGGAACAAGGACGACAAAGCCGTTGCTGAAAATCTTCATGACAAACGCATCTTCCTCAGCGACCTTACCCTTGAGGGCTTGGCCGACGTAATAGGCGATACTGGCACGGCCTGCCATTTGGGCATTGCGATGTCTCACGTTAATGTTCTTGCAGACGGCTTCGAGACGTCCTCGGCTGCGAACGTTGGGGTGAATGGCTTCGTAGTCAATGGCGGCGGCGAGCTGACGATGAGCCAGAAGATCGGCGTAACGACGAATGGGGGATGTGAAATGAGTGTAGATCTCTGACGCAAGACCGTAATGGCGGAACTCGGGATAGGCTTGAGTACCAGAGCAGAAATACTCGGCGCTCATCATGCAACGAGTGGCCATGATACGTACAAGAGTGTTGAAAAAGGGCTCCTTGGGATCAACACATTGGTCTAGAGAATCGGCAAGAGCCTTGCTAGAATCAGTGCGCAGTTCCATGCCACGCTTGGTGCGCAGCTGGTTCGACAGCTCGTCAAAGTTGGTTTTCGGAGGAGCGCCGTGGCGACGTAGGATGGCAGTTTGGGGGAATGCCTCGTAGATCTTGGCTGCGACGCTAATGTTGGCGAAAAGCATAAACTCTTCGACAAGCGAGTTGGTGTCAAGAAGCTGCTTTGTCTTGACATCAATGGGGTCAGATGTCTCGGATTCAGTCTGCACCTTGACTTCTGGGGAAGAAAGGCTCAAAGCACCAGCCTCCATTCGCTTCTTCTTGAGCTTCTTGGAGAGCATTAGGAGCATGCGCATACCTTTGGTAAGGTCGTCCTGTTGGGAATCATCGTCGATTCGTAACTGGGCCTGTTCGTAGCTGAAAGCTTCTCGTGACTTGATGACAGACTTGGTGAAGCGAACATTGACAATGTCGGCATTGTCATTCAACTCCCAGAGTACAGAAAAAGCAAACCGCTCAACATAAGGCTTGAGCGAGCACAGATCTGTACCCAGCAGCGGAGGAAGCATGTCAATACGTTTGTCCACTAGATAGACCGTGGTACCTCGGATACTGGCCTCAGTGTCCATGGCGTTGGCGGGTTTGACAAAATTGGAGACGTCAGCAATGTGTACACCAACTTCGTAGTTTCCGTTGGGTAGCTGCTTGGCATGAAGGGCGTCATCGATGTCCTGACAACCAACAGGATCGATACTACAAATGAGGAGCCCTCGAAGATCCTCTCTCTGTCTCCAACCAGGATCGTCCATGCTTGTAGGCACTCTCCAGTCGTGTCCCTCCTTGGGAAGGCAGTCCAACACGGTCTTGGGGAATGGCCGATACTGGACGTCCCATTCAAGCAACAGAGCTTCAGTCTCGGCAGACTTGGTCTCTAGCTCACCCAAAGAACGCACGAAGTGTCCAACAGGATGCCTGGAGTCACGCTCCCAGCCATCAATGGTTACCAGCAGACGTTTGCCAAGAAGATCGGCCACCTGTCGTGTACGGAGACGAATCTTTGGAATCTTCTTGTCCATGGGAATGAGGAAGACGCTGTCTTGCTTGCGACCTTGGCTAGAAGCCTTGCTCGCCGACGAAGGGTCAATATGGCCAACATACTGACGCCAGTTACGCTTGACTACGCCAACAACCTTTGCCGTGGGCTGGGGCTTGTTCTCGGAAGCGCTCTTCTGAGTCTTCTTGACCTGTTCTTGAAGGGCTTTACGCTCTTTTTCCGAGACAAGATCTTGGCTCTCTTCCGCATCTGCGTTCTCGTTCTTAGTTATGGTATCCTCCTCAATGATCTTAGTTGACGGCTCCTTCCACTGTTCTTCAGGAAGAACCTCGACGACTACAAGATCCCCATCTACAGATCGGTTAATATTCTCGCGACCGAGAATCAGAAGAGGTTTTGGAAATGCCGGGACTTTGATAGACCCCTCGAGATAGTTGTACGGTGAGACGTTGAATATGCCTTGGTGCATCAAACCAGCCTTAACTCCAGTCATCATCTTCGACAGGGTGAAATATTCGGGATAGAACATCTGGCCTTGGGTCTTGAACGATGTTTGGTTTTGTGCCTCTGCCACCATATCGAGGAGCCTCTCTCCGTCCTCAAGACTACCGACGTAATCTCTCAGAGAGGATGCGTGAAGCCCAGCCTCTCTGGCCTTGCGAAGGTTCTCCCGATCATCACTAAGCATTACAACCGCTGGGACCTTTTTCGCCTTTGTTCTGGCAAGATGCTCCCCGTACCACTTGACCGCCTGCCGGACAGCCCTGTCATTACGATCATTGACAGTCTCGTTTGACTCTCGGTGAACAAACGTCTCAAGTCTGAAGTCGTTGAAAAAGACGTAAAACCGCTTGTCCTCACTTTTCGTGAGCCCCACTAGGCGGTTGTAGAGAGGCAGTGATCGATTTCGTAGTTCCTCCAGCACTGTCTGTAATACGATCACGTCATAAAAGGCCGAACTCTGTTCAAAGAGATCCATCGCGTTCAGCAATGCATTAGTATCAGGTACTAAGTAATGACCTTGAGGAAAAGCCTTGGTGCCTGCAGGCTTGTCCGAGAGAACGAAAGGCTGGGCTATAATGAGCATTAGCGAACTGTAGGAAGAGAGTGTGAAGAGCCTTTTCACCTTCTTGGGCGGCATTTCTGGGAGCGTCCTGAAGACAAGCCTTGCAGAGCTGCGAAGAGCAAGGAATATCCGTTCGTAGGTAGACTTCTCTCACAATTTTCTGCACTTTGCCACTTCTAGTTGAACGAACATAAACCTTGCTTGAAATATTTGAAGCCAACGGGTCGGGTTCGGTTGACCTTTTTAAGCTCGCCATCTTTGCTAGATTTTTTACTTTAGCGATGTAGTAAGTTGATGAGCAGGTACTAGGTATGATGAAAAGACTCTTGGTTGCAAAGCATTCGATGATAGTGGGTCGCTTTATCGATAACCGATAAGCCTGTAGCTCCTCAAACTCACTCATCACATGATCTTCTCATCACGTGCCCTCAGAATAACTTCAATTGACGTTCTCACTTGGACCTCTTCTGTAAGTAAACTATTCTTTCAAGATCTTATGAAATAAAATATGAAGCCCGCAATATTCGTCTTCAGCGTGTTCTTCAGCGACTCTCAAACTGGAAATTGCCCGCACTCGTTGATGCATTTTCGCTCACAGCCTGCTCCGCTTCTTTAGCTGATATGACTTACACGCCGCTGGTTCAACAGAGCTCGCTATCCTACGAGATAACATGCTTGTTATGGCCGTTGGACTACTCAAAAAGAGGATGCACTAACGAAAAAAGAAACTGCACAATAGAATACAAAACCCTCGTCCGTTGACAACAAAACCGCCCAGTTTAGTAAAGTAGTCACGCTGAGAGACTGCAAACATCGTGACATCTTCAAAGAGAGGTGCAACAACGAATACACAAGTACATAGACTTCAAAGGCGAGTGGAAATAAATGACCAACCAATATCTGCATATATTTTGCACGCAATCATGCGTCCCTGGCTCGTACCCAGTACTTGGAGGGGTTAACGCAGTTTTCAAGGCTTCTCGCATTATTTATATCGAGCCAAAGTACACCACTTGTTCAAGTCAACAGAAAGTTCCGACAGCCATGTATTGGAAAGCTTTGTTCACTTTGAACGATAACTTCTGTGGCTCTGCCAGTGAGGACGAAATGCCTTTCCGTCGCTGCAGACTGGTGTTACAGTCTATCAAAAGCCATATGGGGACGGTAGTGGAGAGCACAGTGATTACTCCTATCTTTTACGACAGCCGGAGTCCGAGTTCGGCACAGGATCTTTGTCTAGCAAAACAGGAATTATCAGGGATTTTCAAGCAAGCAATTTTGGGATGAGGCAGTGAACGTTTGGTGCCGCCCACGTCTACGAGAAAAGCAAGACGTTCTTGTGTTATTCATCCTACCTACCTTGTCTCCCCAAACTAGCCAATTAGAAGAGCGGACTTGACCTCGCTGTAGAGGACTTCCTAACGATAACCTACTGCAACACTTTGTTCGGGGACGGACGAACCATATAATTACCAGGCGTGACTTGCATCCAACGTTGCAACAGAGTCAGCCTCCATGGCTAGCCTCGGTATGCGTGCAACGTTTTGTGCCGATTGCCAATAAGCCACGCTCTCTTATGGACCAAGGAAACATGTCTCTCTAGCGATGTGTCAATTTGGTAGACCTTCACAACTCAAGATCAACGGAGACGCTATAGCATGGCCGAGACCGACAATGGAACCTGTGAGCAGCATGGCTACTTCGCCATCGTTGATGTCAATACTACATATACTGACACAGTTTCTCCAGTGCTCGGATCTGTAGCTTCTAGCCAGATCTGTTGGTAGCCAACAGCGATGGAAACTCAGGTAGAAACTGCCCCAGTGGCGACTGCAGTCCCTCAACGCTAGCAAGGTTTTCAAGCAGTTCAATTCAAGCAGTGACTTCCGCGAGTTCAGGGCCAGTCCCAAAGTTGTTGTGACGAGAAGAGAGCCCCTACGATCATGGTGCTTTACAATTACAGTCTGCAGCCGTCGAAAATCTACTGTCGGAGTTAAGTTGACCAAGGTAGAGGATGGATTTTGAAATCAACATTGCAAGGGCATACCTGACAACATGTCGGTGCTACTTGGATTGTCTTGAGACTGTTAACAAGAATATGCAACCGACCAAGCTGCTTTTGAGACTGCAGACCGGGATCATGATCTGTGCATTATAGATGGAACTCGTCACACTTGAGATAGTCTGACAAGTACAGCATCGGGCAACCCATAATTGCTTGATTATTGAGCGTCTGCGATATTGTCCTCAGCGTTGTCAGCATCGGTAATATTGCTTGCAGATATGGGCTGCGGCCGGTGAGCAGAACCCTAGGAGCAGCGTGACGATCCATGTGATGGGAAGGGGTAGAAGCAGGCCGCTGGATTGGGAAACGCATGACGCCGGGTATTGCTAAGCCTGGTGGTATGCTCGGGTGCGAAGGCGGCGCGTTGGAGGAGAGCCAACGAGCTTATACCCAGCGGCCTGTTCAAGGCTCGCAACAATATCTGGGAGAATATCAAGCAAGTCAAATATCTGAAGATAGTGGCTCTTTTCATTTGGATCAAAAGCGACATTCTGTAACTTTGCAAAAGGCTGAGAGCCAACGTACGCCGCTTTGCTCCCGGATAACATCCATATCTTTGCAGCGTGGCGCGCGCGTGTCAGAAGGATGACTGGCAATAACAGACAGCCTTAGATTCCTGCCCTCACGACAAACGGTCGATTTGTGATAAACGAGATACTCTTGTGCCACAGAATGGAATTAACCACTCGTGAGGACGAATCGAAGGAGATTCGGAATCAGAGTCATAAGCACCACTGCGCTAATATTAACAATCATTTTAGCAGCAAGCATAGGCTGGAGAACAAGGGTCTGGCCCGGGTGTGAAGCTATTGGAATGAGGACCGAGACAAACGCCTCTTGTTGGTAACAAAGAATCGGCCGCACGGGCTGATGTGATTGGTTTCGTACTCGCAAGTCAGCCAAAGGTAGAGGTAGCCAGCCGGTCAAGCATCACAAGACAGCGAGCCGAGGACAAGTTTACAAGGATGATGCATCAGCATGATGCAATAGGGACCCAGATTTATGGAGAAAGTCGTTGACTCAAGCATTGTCAGCGGGCCAGAAAGACAATGAATGGCGACTCAGTTAATCAAAGAATTGAGACTGCACAAAGCGACAATGATGCGGCCGAACACAACGGAAGGCTAGGCTAAATCACACCTTGGCTCCAGAACCAGGATGCTGGCGAAGGGGAAAAAACGCAGCCACCTAGTGGTGATTTCCCAAGGGATTAAGCCGAGGCGAACAGACTGGGGTTCATTCGGTGCCGGCAAGGTTTTGTGCGGATCAGCTCATACGACGTCTACCGGCGATCTACAAGCGAGACTTTTATGTTACGGATTAAGGCAGGTACTGAGCTTGAATGCTCGTGTTAGGGCGCCTTTGACGTGGTTTACGTACGTGGTCTACGGATCAGAATCCAAGACCAATGAAATCAGACAAGAGATCTGTGACACGAACATCGGAAAATGGCGAACAGGAGGAGGCTTAACGAGATGACAACGGCCCCAAGGCTGATGTGGTCTTGAATAAAAGCCGCGGCGGGACAAGCAGATAAGTCAAAAGGATGGTGGGCGATCCAAGGTCCCACTTGGCCGATAGGCTGAGCCTGCCCAGTGGTTGATTGTTAGTTCACGGGCGTGTCTACGTTTAGTCTGGCGTGCAAAGCGTCTGTGAGTCGCTGGATTAGACTCATTAGAGCCAAGAGTGGATGAGAGCTGAGCATCACGAGGGGGCCGCGCGGGGCAGAGTTGTCTCGCAGTTTTAGGAGGTGATGGGCCATGCGTTCTCGCGTATCTCGCCTGCGACGTTAGTCGACCTAGGGCGGAGACAGAGACTCTGGGGTGGAAGTTGGACTCACAGTACATGGAGGGGGGGG
>JAAVUH010000034.1:0-13935 GCA_014899045.1 Fusarium palustre | reverse complement strand
GTGTCAGGAAAATTGGCCACTAGGAGCATAAGAGACGAAATAAGTAGGTCAGTTTATGCTACTTAGGTAAGACCTCTGAGGCTGTTTATTTTTGTATCCTAAGTCCTTGAGGTCAACTTTTCTAGAACTCAGTAGAGCGGTAGTAAAATATATATCATGAGAATCAATGAAAGAGAGCCACTTCAGGTTGGTGTACATGACGGAGTCATTGGTTCTTATAATCCATACGAATATGCAGAGCAAACCACGCTCTTGACATACTTGGTGATAGTACTGACACCGCTTCGACTGATACATTCCAATGACATGACAGGCATCTCTCGGTTTGACATGGTGGAAAAGACATGCCACCACTCAAAAACCTGTCATGATATTCGCTCCAGGGCAGGACGAGACTCAATTTCATGATAAAAGGTGTGCAGGGGTAATCACATTAGAGCGTTGAAACAAATTATCATCATCATTCCTAGAAGAAAGTCGTTTGACTTGCAAGGGGGGTATCACTGTCGCCGAAGCGTCTAAACTGTCTATGTTTGCACCGCATATCACCGCTCCTGGCACTGCCGTCACTCTTCCTCATCGACTACATCTTCCTCTACTGCAGGCGCTTTGATCGCGTAGCCCTCCTCGAACCCGGCAGGATCACACACACGTTCCAAGCTGATCCTGTTCTCCGCCACATATCGACGAACCGCTTGCTTGTCTATCCGCACTCGCGGCACCGTCTTTACCACTGTAACCACATCTTTTTTAACTCCATCAGCAGCAGGTGAAGTCCTCGCCCCCTCGTGCTTGCTTTCCTCTGCTTCCGTATCGTTGACAGGCTTCTCTTCGGGCTTACTGGGACCCATACCTGCCTCTTCAACAACGCCCATATCTCGCAGCACCTGCAGACAATCTTCGGGAAGAACCCATGTCGCTTGACTGCAGTCGTTAAGATCTACAAGGACTTCGTTCTCGGCACTTTTGGTGTCCAACTCGATATTTAGCAGCCATCTTGCAATCTCGCCAGCCCAGTAACGCTTGTAACCTTTTCTTCCAAGATCCGAGATGGGCTTTTCCGGTCCGCCCAAAATCCTTTCCCTTCTCGATATCTCGTAGGAAGCTCCCATAAGTAGAGCCCCAAGACCCTTGCGCTGCCATGGAGGGAAAATAAGAATGCAGGCGAGATTGTTGCTGTCCCATGACATCTTTTCTTTAGAGAAGAACCCAACGATGCGAGGGAGTGGCAATTCAGGTTCTGTCGATACAAGAGAGGGCCGGGTCGGAGGTGTGTAGACAAGCAAGAAGTAATTGAAGCCCGTAACGTCAAAGAAGACAGACTTGTTGTCAAGAAAGAGCTTTGCAAAAAGTGATAGGTTTTGGCAAAAGAGCTAAGGGGGTATGTTAGCATTGTGACTCGGTCTGTCAGAGCATGTGAACTTACCCCATCCTTTTCACCATCCACCTCCCAAATACTCCATTCTCCCTCGTCTTGCACCAACTCTTCTACATACCGAATGTTTCCCTCTCCCTTCCGTCGCTTGGGTCCAGAAGCTTTGTTGTCATATGGTACAAGAATCTTTCTGCGCCCTTGCGGATGAATATAGATCTTGCGTCCCGGTACTTGAGCTTTCCGCTCACATACATGAACGTGATGGCACCAGGCGACTAATTCTTTAGAGTATTTAAAGCAGCTGGGGCAGATGTAGAGGCGATCAACTGCAGGTGGTGATGCGCCTCCAGTGGCCTGGCCCTTGGCGCCTGCCTCTTTGCTGCCTGTTTTGGCAGGATGCCCTGATGATTCGCCAAGCACTTCCTTTCCATAACAACTAGGGTACCACGTGCTGAAGCACATATTTCCCAGAACAACTTTGTCTATGTTGCGATCGGTTCGCAGAGGCGGGCGTACAGATGGAGCGGGAGGTGGTTTCGGAGGGTGGACTGGCGTAATTGTAGGAGGCGGCGGCCGTTCGAACATGCGTGGTGGTTGCGCTGTTGGGCCATGGGGACGGACAAGAGCTGAAGGTCTCTGCAATGAATTGGTATGCGAATGAGGGACGTGATAAGTGATCTCAGGCGCTACCAAATCTGAAAGCGGACGACCACCAGCAGCAATAGGTCGTGGAGGTGGAACAGCTGTCATTGTTGCTGGAGTAGGCCTTGTTACTGGGCCTGGTTGTTCAAGCGGAGCCCATCGCAGTACAGGAGGTGATATTTGCGACTGCGTTTGCGATTGCGCTTGGTCTGGGATGGTAGTTCTGGATTGCGCCTTGGACGGCTGAGAACGGGTTGTTGGGGTACGCTTGCGCTTTTGGTCTGGAGAGACCGTCCTCGGTACACTAGATAGCAAGGTTGGTGGTATTGAAGGCGGCGGAACAGCGGTTTCGCTGCGTTGTTGAGGTTGAGGTTGAAGTTGAGGGTGAGAGTGAGAGTGAGAGTGAGAGTGAGGTTGTGCTGACGATGCTGGCGGCTGAACCGGGGTTTGACGCGTCGCTCGACGCGCGACGGTGGGTTTAGGTTGAGGATCGGAAGAGGTCGGTTTATGTTTGGACGCGGAGGCAGAGGCAAAAACAGAAGCGGATTGAGAATCAGAATCAGCGGGGTCTTGTTCCGTTCGCTTGCGCTTTTGAGGCATCGCTGTGCGACCCTCTTGATTCAAGACCTGGGTCGGGTAGAAGTTAAATGGGTAACTAGAAAGTTCTCTTGATGCGCCAGAACGTATTAGGACGCGGTTTTAGTTTAGACCGTTTCCATATGGTTGAGATGTGAATGGAAGATTGGCTTGCTTTGCGATGGGATGGACTCGTAATATTCAGTCTGGATTTTGTTTGTTATATAAATCGTTGAAGAGGAAACAAAGGCATTTAACTAGATCTAACGATGGTATAGCAAGGTTAGTGTTATAAGTATAATAGTTTAAAGCATTAGATAGGTAGGTACGAGCTGCGGGCATAAACACGACGCGGGGATGGACGGCATACAGCAGGTACATTGAATAAAGGCGCTATCACGTGCGGATCTGTTCTGTTGCTCTATTTCGTTTCGTCTTCACTTGTCTTGTCTGGTGAAGCAGCCTCAACCAGCAAAACAACAAACAGTGTTGGTGTTGAGTTACTACATCCCAACCCACCGACCTAGGGACCCAGTCACTAAATAATACGCAAATAACATGACAAAGTTATGACAATCTTATTTTACAAGACGTCGTTCACAATTTGAGTTGCTACTACTACTACTACTAGGTTATACAAATTTCTCAACTGAAAGGACTGACTACTATCAACGGAAAAGACTGACTACTACATATGAATAATTTGGCCTGTTCAATGAAACCGCCTGAGCCTGAGGAAATTCTCGCTCTGCTACACTCGGCACTCCTGGAATCAGTGTCGGCGCAACGAGCAACTCGGCGCATGAGCATTCATAACTCGGTCCAGGGTCTCATCGCCTTCCTCCCAGTTCTTGATCAGGGTCAGGAGTCGACGACGAGCAAGGCCAGCATCGCGGTTGCGGTACACACTGTCAATCTTGCGCACATCAGTCTTGTCGCTGACGAGCCATCGCCGTTCCTCCTCCATGAACTGGCTGTATGAGGTATCTTCACCATATCGGGCCTTGACATTGGCGGCAAGATGATCCTGCACGGCCTTGTTTAATTCGATTTGAGGTTTGGTCTGCTCGGCGGGATTGGCGAAGCGTGTGTCGACTGTGGGCTTAAAGGTTACCATTTTGAGTTTTGGATCTGGCAGAACTGAATGGGCCGAAAAGCAGACCAGAGTTGAGCTTTTGAGGACTGCTTCAGATATGATCATAACTGCCGGAGGTGTCATGGGCATGTGTCCAAAGTTGATGTAGGTCAGAGGGCTCCTGGTCTGCACCAGGCCCCGAATGGCAGGCACAGCTCCATCTTCAATATAGTTGTAGGCCTGTCCAAGATCATGGGTAGCGTACGCCTGGCCAAGATCAAACACCTCGAGCGTGGGATGGCCGGTAGCAGCTTTGCACAGCGCAGTGGCACCTTTGGTGCTGACTCCAATCGACTGTAAGAGCAATCGAGACAGATACGGTGCCTTGGGCAGTGCTTGGGCAAGGGCGTCTGCGCCATCGTCGCCAAATGGATTCGACGACATGTAAATGGAAGTCAAGCCGCAGTGCGGCGACAAAAGAAACTTTCCAATGGCTTTGGCGCCTTCAGTCGAGATTCCGTTACCATTGAGATAGATGTGCTTGAGGGGGAGCTCAGCACCCTCGGACATCTCATGGCCAGCCAAGCGGCTGAAAAGATCTGCAACTCCTCGGTCGCCGAGTTCGGTCTGATCAAGGTCAAGTGTTCGCAAGTTCTTAACGCCAGTAATGAGGCGATACACATCCTCAGAGGCGCCTGGACCAAGCGGGTTGCGTTTCAACCAAATGTTGGTGACGGCATCAGATTTTACCATGGCATCAACAAGAATCTTGAAGCTCGGTCCGTCAATGCAATTACCAGCAAGATACCAAGTGTCCATTCGGTCAGGGAAGTCGTTGATAAAGTTAGCGATCTCGTGAGCTCCCACGGGACCAATGATGTTATTGCCCAGAAGGAAGTGCCGGACGAACTCGTTTGGTCGAAGAGAGTCCATCAGCTTGCCAATGTGGTCAGGGCCGACAACCATTTTGCAAAGGTCCATACGGCCATCTTCGTATACGACACCTTTACGGAACTCGGCGCCTTTAACACCATAGTACGGCTCACCTCGTCCGCCATCGAGCTCAAAGCCTTTCTCGTGGCCACTGAGCTCATAGGTACCGCCGCTCTCGAGATGGTTCAGGAATGGTGCAAGATCAGCCTCATGGGCGATCTCGACTGGCATGGGAATGGCCGGCACACCATCAAGGGAAACGGGGTTTTTGGTAGGATCCCATGCACCCTGAGATAAGATACGAGAAGCCCAGACAGGTGCCTGTACGCCAGGGGCAGCACCGCTGGATAGGCCTTGGGTAGTATGCCCATTTCGAATAGTGGCCATCAACATGTCATATCGTCGCTGTAGGGCGGCCCAGCCACGGAGGCGTACACGGTCCGCATCAAAGCGGATGATGGCGGTCAACGAGCCTTCGTGCACAGGGTAAAGCATCGGAGCAATAGCTACGGCCAAGTTGTGGCGGGCAGATTTGCGGCGAGGAAGGTCATGAAGAGCATCGTCAATACGATGCTTGTTTAATGGCAGGGCAATAATCTCATCTACAGTGAAGGGATGAGAAGGATTGAAGCCAGGTAAGTGCTGATCGAGGTCTATAAGGCCTTTGCGGCAGAGGTAAGCAAGATGGATTGCCTCGTCCATGTTGACCATGTCGTTGTGTTTGCTCGATGAAAGTGATGCAGTGGCGTGTTGGGGCGAGATGGGGAACGAGGGCGGCTCAAAAGGCCGAAGCTCGGTAGCAGTAGACATATCGAAGGTTGCGAGTTTGGAATATGGTATGATAAGCTTCAATTTGGTTGGTATCTTGGTGAGTCAGACTTATGCCACAGTGGTGATTGTCACTTATATAGTTGTTAGGCAAATGTAGATTTGCATATCAAAGCTGCTGTCGTTCAGCCTTACATGTGGGTACTGGGATCTCTGAGCAAGGGCCTTTGGAACATATGGAAGAAATGTCAAGGGCAGGGCGTAAATGGACATCGATGTCAACCGTGTTTCCACTTCGTGAGTCAACCTCGAGCTTTGATCAAGCTGCTTTGAGATTCGATCAGCTTCTGTTTACCTCGACATGTACACTTACATAGAGAGAAAACTAGACTAGCCTCTCATGGTTATCTATATGCCGAGCTTTCATTTAAAACTGTGGCTGTACAAAGCGAGCCGCTCTTAATATCGGTGAGATTCAAGTGGTGATCTGAGGTGAAGATCGTGGCTCAGCAATATCTTACTGTAGGCAACCACCTGGACGACCCACACTTGTCGATACAAGGGCGTGAGATCGTCGACTGGTAGTATCAAAATGTAACTATTGTATATCCGAATCTGCTTTGCCTTGGAAAGTCCTTGGTGTTTTAGTCATGGCAGGTAATGAAGCTATTGCCCCCACTTCCCATGCATCGACTACGTAGGTATGTAGTCTAGTATTTCGACGACACTGAAAAACATCCTCGCACTTACAACCACAGTAGCAGCAATATAAATTCATATATACAAAAGCTGCATATACACGTACTTTGGTAATTTATTATCAAATTTGCATGAGGTGGGAGGTGTCGACTATCGTTATTTAGTTTGAATTTCGGATCTGTCACTAAAGCTTCAGGGTAAGAAGAATTCGCAACGCCTTTTCTCTTCCACAATGTAGCTAAATTAGTAGTTACTCCTGCAACCTTCGTTCGACCTATAATTTTGAAAGCACAATTGCTACTTCCCGGCGAGGAAGACTAGAAAAAGGAACAACCAAGAAAGGTTATCAACACAAAACATATCAATATTAATTCTTTGTCAGCAATAGACAAAAAGAAACAACATGAGGAACACCGGATTTGAACCGATAACCTTCAGGAATCCCCAAAGAAGCTGTTGGACAGCTCACTGGAATCTGACGCGCTACCGTTGCGCCAGCTCCCCAAGTTTCGATGTATGAAGCAATTGAAAACTGGCCTGAAGTGGACACGATGCGAGAGAATCCTTGTTCGAAAAAAAAGGAGGAATAGAAAAGATGTTGGAAGTGGAAAAAGAATGAAGCTGCATCTTTTATGATACAGATTTGATAGTGCGTGAGGAACACCGGATTTGAACCGATAGCCTTCAGGAATCCCCGAGGACAACTGCTGAGTTAGCAGCGCACTGGAATCTGACGCGCTACCGTTGCGCCAGCTCCCCACTTGTTATTTGAGACTCATTCAATCTGGATCATATACTACGTCCTATGGAAACGCAGCATCCAACACGCAGTATATGAACGAAACAAAGGACCAACATACATGAAGAGAGCATGAAACCCATTGTGGAGACCAGTCATAACTACAGCATGGACTGTGTCTGAATATGAAAGCCACTGTGCTGATATCATGGTGCTACGCTCAGTTGAAAGAACGACAGCATCCCCAACCTTGGAATATTTATAAATGGCCAGTGCCTGTCAGAAGAATACTCTTGTACAAAGGTAGATCATCAATGACCCTAAAGTCATCATAGAGAAAGTGAACCTATGCTCTCAAATTCGACTTCTCTGTACCAAGCATTTAACACATACATAGGGGGCCATGCTTGACCTCTAGACCTCCCAAAGACCCCCTCCCTTCTATCAGTGAGTTCCAGCAAGCAACCACCATCACTCTAAGCGCCAAACGGGTCATAAGTAGATATTACAGCCAAGCAAGGCAGGCTGATGCTGTCGGCAAAGAGAACCTCTATGCGTTATCAACGCTCCACCAACTTAGATGCCATCAAACTCTCCGCCGAGGTCATCCTCGTCCAAGTCGCCCTCCTGTATTTCCTTGGCCATCTCGCGCTCGCGCTCCCGGGCCTCCTGAGCATTCTTCAGCTCAAGACGATGCTGATTCATAGGGAATCGCATAGCCTGAAGGAGAAAAGCATTAGCTTGATCACATCTGGATGAACACGGATGTACATACCTTGACACTTTCGTCATGGAGAGCTAGACAAGCTCGGATTCGGTCATGGAAAGCCTCACCAGGCTCACGAGTAGCATACACATCACCAACCTCCTTGCTCTTCATGAAACCCCTCTCACGGTCCAGAGTAGCCTCGATCACACCGTCGCGAATGGCCTTGGCAACAATGTACTCTGCCGACTCCTCGCTACCAAGCTGGAGACGAATGCAGATATCCCGAAGGGAGATACGGGAGTAAGACAAAGACATCATGCGGATACCTGTCTTGATAACGTTTTGTCGTAGACGCAGGATAAGGCTATATGTGCCATCACGTCGGAAGGTATCGGCGTGATCAGCAATCGCTGTCTCAAAGTCTTCGAGGTTACCAACCCTGACTGACTTGACCAACAAGAAGTAAGGTTGGAGAGCAGCCTCCATTGTCGGCTGACGGAACATAGCTCGGTCAGGAATATCACCCATCAACAGCTCCACAACGTAAAGGAGTTTGGTCGCTGTCTGAGCAAAGCCGAGGGCACAGCTACTAGACGGAGCCTTTCGGGTAGCAGCAGTGAGATGCTCATGGGCCTCAGTGTATCGCAGCTGGACAGCGCGGATGCGACCAAGGTAGTACAAGAATCGTGCTACCTGGTTGTTCACAGCGTTCTCAGGGAACTGGGTGTGAGAGACTAGAAGATCAGCCTGGTTAATGTGCGAAGTTGAAAGATAGTTTCGCAGCAGAAGAACGATGACTGAGGCTTGTGTGTCGACATCCTTGCGTAGCACGGCAGTTCGAAGGGCGGCGAGGAGAGTCGGTCGAATGGCAACGACGGGAGATTGAGGAGACGGAGGGAGAGGGGCAATCTGCTCGCAGAAGATGGAGTAGTAGAAGTAGACCTTGGCAGACAAAGAGTCCAGCGTGCGACGGTTGAGAGACTGCACTCTATCAGAGAGGTACTTGGAAAAGTCGACTCCACGCTGGAATTGCTTTGAGTCGAACAGGTACACCTGGACGAGAATGCCGAGGAAGATATCGATCTCAGGAATGAGGTCCTTAGCCTCCTTCTTAGAACCGTTCTTTCCAGATGTCTTGGCATCGTCGATTTCCATCTCTGAACCACTCTGTCGACCAAGGGTTACATCCTCACGCTCAATGGCAGCTAGCAGTGGCTTTACAATAGCACTCGAGTTGGCGGTAGTAGGGAAAGCCTCGGAGATGACCTGGGCAATAATATCGGGGGTCAAACGCTTGCGGATAATGGAGATAGATCGCAGGGCACGGAGGGAGAATCTGGCGTCGAAGTGGGCTACGGCACGGTCTATCAAAGCAAAGTTGCTCTTGATATCTGTCGAGATACAATGTCAGTACTTGCTCTGGTCGGTCTTGTTGAGCTCCCACAAGCTCGACTTACCCGTGATAGTCTGCACAACAGGGTCGACCTTGACCTCCTCCTCTTCCTCGCCCATTGAAACGTCGCCTTCAGCATCGGCCGTTGCCTTGTCAGACTTTTTCGACTTGGAAGGAGGAACAACAACTGTCATCTCCTCGTCCCCGTCCTTGGCAGGCTTCTTGCCCTTGGGCTTTGTGCTGTCTGTCATCTCAACGTCCTTGTTTTTCTGAACGTTGTTACCGGCGGGCTTCTTGCCGTTGTTGTTTGGTGCCTTGCTGGGCGGCATGGTGAGTCTCTATATGTAAGATGCGAAAGAATGAGGCTGAAACTATCGGAGTGGGAGCTGTGAATGACGGTAGTGGCAGAAGATCGAGTCGTGCGCGCGCCTCGACTTATCGCAGCGTCTGCGTAATTGGAGTTTTAAGGGAGTTGGCGAGAACGGTAAACGATATACCGGGAATTCAGGCACGGGGTGGGTGTCAAGGGGGAAGGCCGTCAGCAAGGTCAAGACAGTGATCGTCGTGGTGAGTTTGTAATAAGATTGGGAGAGGTTCAAGATGATGCTGCTGCTCGCTGTTGGTGCTAGCTCACCAAATGGGGACCGGGGCTTGGTGACTGGCCAGTGGGCACAACTGAGGCGACGACGGAGAGAGACTGAATTAGAGGTAAAGATACCTGCTTCAGGCGACGATTTCGCGGCACAGGCCGGTACCTCTAAAGTATAGAGCGCTACCTTAATAAGCTGGCAGCTTTGTGGGGCTCAAACAGTGACGTCTCGATGTTGCCTGCAGTTGGCGTTTGCATAAGTGATATAAGAATTATGCATTTTATACGCATTATGCTAAGCTAAGTATCTCGCAGCAACACTCCTACCTAACCTAAGGCTTCTAGGTAAGCAGATATAAGACCATGATACATTAATTCAGAACGAGATATATATTATTCGTACAACATTAAATGCATTACAATCAACGAGTGAGTGTATGAGCGCAGGAAAACTATTTGGTCAAGAAAGTGGACTGAGCCGCATCTGATATTTAACACCATATAGTTAACTATACGCCACGACATCGATAAAGTATCATAGTAAAAAACATGCCAAGTCAACGATCTTCTATTATTGATATTCCTAGCCTAGTCAAGAGAGTGCTTCTCTCGGATGCCAAGTAATCTCATATGCATTCTGGTGTACCCTCCCATGAGAAAATTAGCCCTCGTACTTGACCGAAGACCCCTATTACGCCAGTTTGTTCCGGGTATACACCCAACGCCTGTCTTTAGAAATGCAAAATGTATCTTATTGCTTTTTAGTTCGCCTGGGCGCCTCGTATCCCCCATCTCTTCCATGATTTATTCGCCCTTGCCCGGCATGACCTTGGCAGCCTGAACTGCGCTCATTTTGGCAATCCATCCAGTAGATGGTTGAATCTTACGGACAGTACGGAGCTCATCGGACGAGTAGCCGGGGACACGGATGTTGTAAGTTCGTTCCAACACAAGTTGAATGTCACGGATCTCGAGCACCTTAGACCCGCGCTCCTTTGAGTTTCGACAGGCTGCATGCAGAACATTGTCGACGAACGAGTCCGCCATATTCAAGACGTTCTGAAATCAAATTAGCCATCTTGTCCGAGTCTCGGAAAGTGGGTATGCTTACCTCTTCCACTTCGGGGGTGAGCAGGTTTCCATCTTGCCCCTCAGCTGGCCCTCCGCACACTTGTCGGACCAGCTCGTCCAATTTCTTCTTGCTCAAAACGTGATCTCCCTCGGCTTCGTGGTTGTAGGCTGGAATTCTGGCCATCGCGGGCTGATTCATAACACCACCCAGCGTTCCGCTTCCTTGGGTCATCGTGGGGCGACCTGCGTTCACTCCGCCTCCAACGGAAACACCCTGAGGTACGGCAGTGGCCTTGTCAGGAAGCACCTTTGGGATGGGCATCTTGGACTGCATTGGTGTTTGTTGAGGCTGCGGGGGATGTGCGTGAGGATGACCCTGTGGAGTTGGCTGCTGGGGAACGTTTGGCCCCATCACGCCTTGATTCACTGCGCTGCCTGGAGTTGGTGTTCCGGCTGCGGCAGGGCGGCCAGGCAACTGCGCACTCCCAGGAGTGTTAATGGCCTTGTTCGCCATTTCTATAGCAGCAGAGTGACTGAGAGCTCGCTGAGGACCTGGCACTGTTGTCGGAGCTGCCGCAGCGGCGGCTTGTTGCGGTGTAGGGATGCGCGGGGCGTTCTGCTGAGTTGGTGTTCCGACTTGATTATGCGCAGCTGCTTGAGCCATCGCAGGATTAACAGGACCAGTACCGGGTTCCTGTTTGACCTGAACTGGCGCTTGTGATAGTTGCTGCTGCTGTCCGGGCTGAGGAGTTCCTTGCGGCGGGCGCACTTGTCCTGGTGTCGCGCCTGGCGTTCCGTTGGCAGGGGAGGCTCGACTCACAGCGGCCAATTGTTGTTTAGCAACTTCGACGGCAGCATTTACTGGAGGTGCGTTATTCTGGTTGTTTTGGACTGGAGTTGCTTGAGGTTGATTTTGTGGAGCTTGAGGTTGAGCTTGCGCCTGTTGCGGCTGACTTTGTTGTTGCTGTTGAGCTTGTTGCTGCTGTGGTTGAGCTTGTTGCTGCTGTTGTTGTGTTGCAGCAGTCGGCTGGCCTGTAGCAGGTTGCTGAGTTACTTGCTGAGAAGCTCTCGCTGCGTTTTGTGCCGCTTGTGTTTGTGCTTGTGCCTGTGCCTGGCCAGTGCCTTGCAGGTTACCTTGCTGCTTGCGAACACTGTCAACCCACTTGTGCGCATCAGAGTGCGCCTTGAGTTGCTGCTCTTTCCTGATTTGAAGCTGCCTCAGCTCGTCTTCCTTGAACGGCGATCCGGCAGCGGCTCTGTCATTGATGAGCTTGTCAATCTGCGCAACCTTTTGCTTGCTGTTGTCCATGGTCATGAGCGCACGCGTATAGCGCTGCTTTATCTCCTCAACCCATTTATTCGCGTCGGCACCTGATTTCTCCGCTACTTGGGCGGGCGCACGGAAATTGATCTTAGCAATATGTTGAAGGATGTGCTCGGGAATTCGATTCTGTTGAGCGGCCGCTCCGGCTGCCTGGTTACCAGCTGTGGCGCCAGCTGCTTGTTGCTGGGGCTGTGCCTGAGGTGTCGCCTGCCCGGCAGCGTTTTGTTGCATCTGCTGAGGGCGAGCCTGTTGGTTCTGCGCATTCTGGCCTGCCATCTGGTTGCGTCTTGACTGGATCTTGGTGATGAGCATTTTGGAAAACTCGATAATTTTCTGTCGTGCTGCAACATGTTCCTGGCTGTTCTGAGGGGATCCGTTGGCCTTATTCCAGAGTCCCTGCAGCCCGGCTTCGTACTTGGACTTCTCCTCCTCGCTGAGTGTAGGCAAATTACGAATCTGTCCTGGTTGATACATGGGCGGTGGGCGCTGCTGAGTTTGTCCTGTAGCAGTCTGCTGGCCTTGCGGTTGGCCTTGGCCTTGCTGGCCCATTTGTGGATTCATGATAAATAAGGTCAAGGCTTTTGGCGTCGTGGTTGTATTGGATGAAATAAGCAGGACAAGATAGTGATTCGGACAAGATAAAGAACACAATTCGTAAAGTATACAAAACGTGAAGTTGTGCGTCTAAGAATTAAGTCGACAGACAGCCTGAGTGTAGGTAGTTAAGCTTTGGCCGCGGTCCATTCGTGAATAACGAACTCCACAAGTAGAGACGCGTTAATGAAGTCAGTCCAAGTTCAGTCAGTACCAGGACACGGCAAAATGTCGGTCCAACCGTACCATGACTTTGTTAGTGGCCATCCAATTACAAAGCTGCCATGCTTCCTCTTTGTTGGGAAGCACTGCTTACCCTTCCGTGTGGGGTCAGATTGATTGAAAATTGTCTAATACGATCTGGGTTAGCTTACAAGCACTTGTCATGAAAGTTTGGAGCTGCAGCGTTGATACCTACCTATTGTTTGTTGTCATCTGTCATCACTGGTATTGCGGATCTTAAGGTAAGTAGGTAGGTAGATACCCAGTAATTGAGCTGCAGCATGTAGGTATGGCTCGCTTTGGGTTCATGCGGTGAGTGATAACGACCTGGAATATTGATACACAATTTGTGACCAGTTCAGGTAGTTACGGCAAATAAGTTACTGTAGTAGTATGTAGTAGGAAGCACCTTGTGATACTCTCCAAGCTGGAGCTTAAGTACAGTCTAAGGGTTGTCTATCACCGGACTAACGTGAGCTATTGCTCCCTATTGTTAAGCTCACTTGACTCTTCAGGGCTTTAACCAAGCAAGGCACAGTAAATGAGGATCCAGCTAGGTACCTAGGTAGGCACTATGGGTAGCCCGTCGACTGTAAGCTCTGGCAAGGTAAGAAAAAGCCCCGATATCCCCAACGATACAAGGGTCCAACTCCGGTCCAGCTTTTCCGCCAGGGTCTTTACTTTATCCATTTCATCTCCACCGGATCCTGTCCATCCATCCATCCTTTTGGGTTGTGTTGTCTTCTTCTCTTCTCTGTTCCTCTCCAGTCCATCCATCCATCTCCCTCAGAACCGACCGACATTGATTAATTAGCTTGCGCCATTAATTCTCATCATCTGCCACAATGCGCTTCTCATCATCTACTGTTCTCGCGGCCCTGCCCGCTCTCGCTGCCGCACAGGACTCTCCCATTGACCAGTACAAAGCCCAATTCCAAAATGTCATCGGCCAGTTCGCTTCCTACATTCCTAACCCAGCCCACCATGACCCCGTTGCCGCCGCCGAGGCCAAGGCTGGTTCCATGAGGCTCAACGTCTTGACTTTGGACAACTGGAAGGAGACCCTCTACGAGCCTGTTTCTGCTGACGCCACTACTCCCGAGGAGTGGTGGTTACTCGTCTCTGGTGGAAATAAGACCTGCTATGGTATGTTTGATGATCTGCGACGTAATCGCGACACTACATGTGCTATGCGATTTGCACTCCCCCCCCCATATCCCCCGAAT
>JAAVUH010000033.1:0-255666 GCA_014899045.1 Fusarium palustre | reverse complement strand
ATGCCGTCAAGCATGCCTTCAATGCCGTCAAGCATGTCGTCAAGCATGCCGTCAAGCATGCCTTCTAGCATATCTAGTCAACCTTCCAGCATGCCGTCGCAGCCTTCGAACATGCCCACTATGTCCACAAGCATGCCTACTCGGTCTGTACCTACGACCACTATGACCACTCACTCAATGCCTACTACTATGATGCAGTCGCAGCCCACGAAGACTGCCACTGTCACTAGGTCCAGGATGACTACTGAGTATACTACCTCAACTGTATACACCACAACCGTTCATACTGTAACATCATGTCCTTCCACTGTCCCCAATTGCCCTAATACTCCTTATGTAACAACAGAGACTATCGTTGACTACACCACTGTTTGTCCGATAACCGAGACTTACTACCCCCCACCCATGACTACTGAGTACACTACCTCGACTGTCTATTCCACCAAGACATACACTATCACTGAGTGTGCTCCTTGGGTCCAAGATTGTGGCTACATTCCCTATGAGACCACTGAGATCATCCCGGTTTACACTACTGTTTGCCCCGTCTATTACGAGTCAACTACGGAATATCAGTGGACTACCTCGACCGTCTGCACCACATATTATCGAACGGTCACAGAGTGTGAACCCTGGTGCCCTGAGACACCATACATCACAACGGAAATCGTCCCTCTCTATACCACTGTCTGTCCTGTTAATGAGGTGGCCCCTGCCCCTACCAAACCGGCGGAACAGCATCCCCATTACCAACCTTATGAATGTATGACTGAGGAACTCACAACCAGCTGGTCCACTTCCACTATCTACCAGACCGAGGTCAAGACCCTGACTGGTTGTGCTTATGGTGATAGTTGGTGCAATTACGGCGACACTTGGTGTGATTATGATAGTTGGTGTGATTACGGTACTCCTTACGCTACCACCAAAACCATCGCCTCAACTACTGTCTGCCCGGAGGTCATCACAGAATGGGTTCCTTGTCCTACTCCTACGTATCATCCTCCGCCTCCACCTGTTGTCATCACTTCCACTTCTACTTATACCTACTACACCACCGAGTATTATACCATCACCGCTTGCCCATATGAACACGATTACTGTGCTGTTGGCCAGAAGACCTCAACTGTATACGCCACAGCCACGGCTTGCTATACTTTCACTTACACTACAACTGTTCCCGAGACTACCTACACCAAGGTCGTGTCTCCGACCTATACTGTTTCCACTGCTACAGTTACCACAGCTACCGACTACAGTAGCAAGACCAGCACAGTCTACTACTCCACAACCCAGACCTGGGCGACCTCCACCTATTCAACCCAGTCAACTGGGACCTCCACGTGGATGACTCAGTCAACCGGGACCTCCAAGTGGATGACTCAGTCAACCGGGACCTCCACATGGATGACTCAGTCAATGCCTACCTATCCCACGTCTGCTGAGCAGCCTACGTCCATGGGGCAGCCTAGCTCGATGGCACAGCCCAGCTCTATGGGACAGCTCAGCTCTATGGGACAGCCCACATCTGTTGAACACCCCATGCAGCAGCCCACTTCCGTCTACCAACCTGCCTCTATGCAGCAGCAGCCTACGTCTGTCGGACAACCTGCTTCTATGGACCAGCAACCTGCATCCATGCACCAGCAGGCTACTGACAATGCGCCTCAGTCTATGCAGACTGCTCCTGCTGCTATGAAGTCTTCTGGCTCAGACACTCCCCCTTCTCATTAAATCGTCAAGAACATATAATTGGCACCGCTCGGGTTGCAATCGCACGTTAAACCTCATTTTCTTTTTTCAGGGCCGAGTTTACACACGTCAAGAGCCAGTGATAGCACAGTCATTACCAGTTTACTCTGTCTTTCATAATCATATATACATTCATTCTAGATAGTCAATTTATACCAATACTAATTCTTTTATCTGGAATGCCTCCAAGTGAATTGTCCATAATTGTACCATTATGTCTGATCCAGAGAAATTCCACAAATTCATAATTACCTTTACCTACAGGGTAGACCATCCCGCTGCGGCGAGGCTCTTCGTGTGGAATAGACTGTTGATTAATTTTTAATTTTCATATGTCAATTGTATGAGGCAAATCTGCTCAAGTATTTGCCTGTGTCTACTGTATTACTCATTGGCTGTTCGGGAAGCGCTGCCGAAAACATCTGATCTTTGAGGTGATCGGCGATGATTGATGAAAACGATGCGAATCAATGTTCTTTCCACCCACCGGTCGGGTAGGCGAAAGAAAAGTCCTCTTTTATTAAGGTTAAAATCTAAAATGAATGGCATAAGCTGATTTTCTGTTCCATTGCCCTCGGCTTCCACGGGTTGAACTTTTCTTCCGATCATTGGCGACTGACGCCCGTAAAAGTTTTGCAACATGAACAGGAATTCCTGATCTAAGAAACAGGCAGAAAAATAAAAAGTTCAATGATTGGGCAGTAAATATCAGTGGGGTCGCTACAGGATGAGCCAAGACACTCGGTTACTGTTGCTATTCCTAATAAAGAGGCCAAGCCCTGCTCAAGCTGTGGGGAGCGGGCGGGGATTATTGCAAGGGCAAAGCTTGGTTTTGTCCAAGAGATTCAAGAATTTCGTTGCCTGGAAGCTAGTCTAGTCTTTTTTCTCCGCATTTTATTGATCTGGAGATATGCCCATTGAACTCCAAGTCTGCCGGTTTGTTTTGTCTCTCAACATATACTATAGCTCACTGTAGCTGAGTAGGGAAACCCGAACAAAGAATCTTCTGAGATGAGATGACATTGGAGGCGTTAAATGAGAACAAAAGCAAACATCCGTACGAGGGAATGATCATCACGAGAAAGGAATGATCCAACAGTCCCAACCTGGTCAGCAGTGTCTCAAAAGTACTGATGGGGTAGCACGACCCGCCCTTCGCAATCTCCATGTCCACGAGAACCAATAAGCCCTCCAACCTCTCCGCATTGATCCCATGGGGTAGCAATGCGTAGTGTCGTCATCCCCACATCCCCCAGCTCCAAACAACCTTGGCACGGGGTTATACCATGCCGGCCAAGACTGTTAACTTGCTGCCTGGGCTTGGCAGAGGTGGGAGGCTTCGGCTTGCCAAGTTGAGCCCCAGAGGGTTGTCAGACCACAACCTTTAAAAATAAGCTTATATATACAGGGCCTTTATCTGAAGTCCTTGTCCCCATCATGATCTGCTCCTTGTCTCTGCAGTCTTCCTCCTTCTAGTCCATTGCTTGTCTTCTTACTGCTGCACGCAATCTGGTGATCCAACATGGCCGACAAAGACATCTCCCCAAGTCGTTCATACGATGACAAGAACGCAAGCTTCCCTCCCGAAAAGGGCGGTGCAGAGATTCTAGAGCACGCTGGTCAAGGCCGCCGTGGCTCTACTGCTCTCAACCTAGTGCAGAACCCTTTACAGGTAGGATTTTACCGCGTGGCATTACATCAACATTGGATCTAATTCTTTAGGGTAAAACGCAAGAGCAAACTATCGCCGACGCACGAACCTTTGCCGAGGCCAATGGCATGCCCGAGCACGCCGAACTTTTCGGCAGAGCCGCTCTTATTGCCCGTGACCCTGATAACTTCGAATCGGTCGACCTTCTCGATGATGAGCGAGCGGCTCTCATCTACGAAAGAGACCACAAGTGGCATGGATCAAAGATGCTCTGGTACTCAATTGGTCTCTGTGCTGTCGGTGCTGCCACACAGGGTTGGGATCAGACTGGTGCCAACGGTGCAAACCTGTCGTTCCCCAAGGAGTTTGGCATCGACGGTACAGGACGCGATGAGTGGATTGTCGGCATTATCAACTCCATCATTTTCCTGACTGCTGGTTTGATGTAAGTCTCGCAGCCTATTTTGCATATTAACATGTCACTAACAGGCCTCTCACAGCGGTGCTTTCATTGTCGATCCCCTTAATCACTACTTCGGCCGACGTGGAGAGATTTTCATTACAGCCGCATGCTTGACTGCTACACCTATTGCGTCTGGATTTTCCAGAAACTGGCAAGAGCTCTTTGCTATCCGTTTCATCATGGGAATCGGTATCGGTGCTAAGAATGCTACTGTACCTATCTATTCTGCCGAGATGGCGCCTGCTCGAATTCGAGGTGCCCTGGTTATGTTCTGGCAGCTCTGGGTTGTCATCGGTGAGTCCTTCTCAATCCAAACTGTTCTCGTATCTTGACTAACGAGCTCGAAGGTATCTTCCTTGGATTCTGCGCCAATGTCATTGTCAAGGATGTCGGTAAAATTGCCTGGCGACTGGAGCTTGGTTCGGCCTTTATCCCTGCCTTCCTTCTTATGATTGGCATTTACTTTTGCCCCGAATCGCCCCGTTGGCTGATGAAGCACGGTCGAATCTCTGAAGGATTCGTTTCCATGTCCAAGCTTCGTGCTCATCCTATTATTGGTGCTCGTGATTACTACTACTCGTACGTCATTTACCACGAGGAGCTCCGCGAGAATGCTGGTGCAGGCTACTTCCAACGTCTCTGGGACTGTTTCGCCGTCCCCAGGATCCGAAGAGCCAACTACGGTGCCAGTACTGTCATGTTGGCCCAGCAGATGTGCGGTATCAACATCATCTCTTTCTACAGTTCTACCATCTTCCGAGAGGCCGACTTTAGCCACGACCAAGCGCTATATGCATCCCTAGGCTACGGTGCTATCCAGGTCGTCTTCACTATCCCTACTCTATTCTTGATTGATACCAAGGGACGAAGAACCTTGACTTTGGCGACATTCCCCTTCATGTGTATCTTCCTTCTTGCGGCTGGTCTCTCCCTTCTTAACGACACTGGTAATCAAGCAGCCAAGATCGCGCCTGTCGCCCTCTTCATTTATCTTTTCACCATCGCCTACTGTCTCGGAGAGGGACCTGTTGCATTCCAGTACTCTGCCGAGGTTTTCCCTACCATCCAGCGAGAGCAGGGTATGGCCTGGGCCGTCTGCATCAACAACACCTTTGCTGGAGTTTTGGGACTGACGTTCCCTCGTATGAGGACTGTCATGACCCCTACCGGTGCCTTTGGTTTCTACGCCGGACTCAACCTCATTGCTTGGGGTATGATCTTCTGCTTTGTTCGCGAGACTAAGCAAATGACTCTTGAGGAACTGGACCAAGTCTTCTCCGTGCCCACAAGTCAGTTCCTCTCCTATGAGACCAAGGTCTGGCTCCCCTACATGTTCAAGAAGTATATTCTTCGAAAGAAGATTGAGCGACCTCCTCCAATTATTGAGAGGAGCGAAAAGATTCTCGCTTAAGAGACGGATGTGAGAAGTAAGAAGAGGCTATATGTACCTAGATTTGGAAATACAGATTGAGGTGGTCGTAGCTTATTAATAGCAACACAAAGCGTTCACGCAATATCTTGAATCACATCTTTCGTCTTGGTATTTGACATTGACATGTGACGGTGTGCCATTGAAGTTCCACTGCAGGATCTCTCAATGCACTCATACATTATATGAAACTATGCATCAGTCTCAAGAGGCTTATTAGATCTCCAAGTGAGGCCTGAGAGATATCCCAAGCTCGGGAGTCGGGGAGAAGTCTAGGAACAATAGAAACGATCCATTTATCAATTGGTTGCATGTAAATTGTTGAGGAAAGCGAATATGAACTGTCAGCCGAGAAACACATGCTGTATTTTGGAGAGTACAAGCATGGCTGTGACCATGGAAAGAAACGTCCAAAAAAGTTTGCGAACGAGTGACTTCTCAGGGGCTGCTCGCTCTCCTGGATCGTTTGTTCTTCACACGCTGCTTCTTCTTGGCTGGTTGAGCGTGTTCTTCACCGTTTCCGAGTTCCTCAGGCAGATGCGAGTAGAGTCTGTCTTCAACGGCTTGTTCCGCTTCTTCTTCTGCGATGGTGGTATTATGCTCGAGCTGCTCCTAGATCTCGGCACCACTGGCATTATCCCAATCTAAATAGTTCTTATTAGTTTCAATTGCCATGCTTTAGCCATGGATAAGATGTATACCGAAAGAAGGGTCTTTGGTTTCGGCCTCAGGCTGAGGCTCGGCGAACTGACTGACGAACCATTCCCATGGTTCTACTTCAAGGGCTTGACCGGGAAAAGGGAAGACAAGAACCGGGACTTGGTCACCGGTGGGAGAGGTTACGTAGATTTGAGGAATTGGTAGTTGGTCCATACTGTAGGTAGATACAAATTTGCCAAGTTGACGAACAGAAAGCGACGGAATGGATTCAATTGACAACTGTCTAAGATCTAGAATCGACATGACCACCATCAACCCAAGGACAACCATTATGCTGCGCGTGGGCAGCCTCTTCATTGGTCACTGGACTCGACACAGGAAGAAGGAAGGAGCATCACGGCCCCAAGGCTCGGACCATGCGTCCGGCCGACTTAGGTTAGTGCAATACTCTGATACAATGGGAAGGAACCATGAGAATGTAGGTCGCGCGTCAAACACGCGACAGACACCAGAATTAACGGAATGGACTGGTTTCGGTTGGGCATTGATCCGTCTGATGTAGTCAATTGATCACATCGGTTTCTAGACAGCGAGTTCCTATACAAGTTCATAGAAGGATCACATTGTTACTCTGCCAAACCGTGCATTCATCCGTGCTAGACTTGAAATATACCATTCTATACGGGAACCATGAGGGAAGTAGAGTTATGTACTTTGATAAGACATTATTCAAAAGTCAAAGGTAAGTAGATACCAGTCAGTGGTCGCATTGAATGGCCTGGTTTAGGTCGACAATTGGATCTGTATAAGATGTCAAAAAGTAAAACACATTGACAAGTCCTGAAGCATGGCGAGAAGAAATGAATGTAATTGGACTAGACTCCAGGTCAGATCACTATATCCAGCAGTGAGGTTGAGCTTCTTTCCCTTGTTCTAGTTTGGGCGGGATCGACTCTTTCAAACTGCAAGTGAACCTAATCTGATCCAGTAGCTCGGAATTGAAGCAAGGATTCTAGAACTGGACGGAGAAGTATGAAGAGCCCGAGAACCCGCGTATCAATCTATGTCTTAGTGTAGAATACGCGTATTAGCGGGTACCCTCGTGTTAGGGTCTAGCTGAAACAGGTACCAATTTTAAAATCAGACAACTACTTGGTCGCGTGCTAAAATGAGCCGAGTGGGAGAATAAAGACTGGATATAGGTACGCATCCTACTTACACGAAGTCAAGAGACAGGCAAAATGGAGTTACCTACTGTATCTACTGTGTATAAAAATCATTTCAATGAAAGCGGCTATTATGAGAACAATCTTGAACAGCAAAGAGACTATCAGAATGGGTTTTGTATGATGAATAGGCATTCAATTCGATATTGCGTTTGATATTCTTTTTGCCCAGGCGTTAATCGGGCGATCGGCGGGATGACACTTGAAACAACGTGGGCCATGTTTTGACAGCTCCCCCCATTAGGACTGTAATTTAAGCTACGTTCCTCCGCCAGTCACAATCATCAACTGGCTTAGTGCTTGTTGTAGAAGCACTAACGTTTCCGGCGTGTTAATCCCGCCAACCAAGACCCTTGTATCGTCCCTTTTCAGAACCTGAGTAGCCCGGCCTCTTACCATCGCTCCCCGACTCAGCAAGATGTATTTACATATTTAATACTATGAAAGTGATCATTCTCTATTGATTAGGCTATGGAAAAGTCACTGGCTGACATCTTTCCTTCCTTTCGTTTCAATACTTCCACTCGTTAAACAAACTATACCATCGTCTCTCGTTGACCTTTTTTTCTACAACTCGGCATCATGCGTTTCTCTTCTACTATCAGTCTTGCGGCTCTCGCTACCTATTCCTCAGCCCAATCCTTCGATTCGGCCAAGTCTGACCTCGACGGCTCAGTTTGGCAGTCCCTCACGTCCGTCAACGCTCGTTCTTGGAGCAACGTTGCTAGAAACCGACCTACGAAGCGCCAGTCGGGATGGAACCCTCCTTCGAATCTCGCCGCGGCCCTCAAAGAAGTTTGGAACCACGAAGTTAAAACTTACAGCGATGCTCTGGGCTTCAAGAACTACGGCTGGGATCAAGTCATTGCCGGAAAGGGCAAGCTCAACGTCTGTGTCCGGTGGGAGTCGAGTGCTTCTGTGACAGCAGAGCAACGTACCAAAGTTGCTACAGCTCTGCAGGACTCATACGCCAGCTGGATGAAGTGGGTTTCCGGTTGGGACAACTTTCCTTATGAGGACGTCAAGATCAATGTCGTTGGATGGGCGGTCAAAGATAAGAGCCTCCTCCAGGGGTCAACCGAGGGCCTTGACATCTACACCGACACTGATGCCGAAGGGATTCCCCAGTGCTCTGAGAAGTGCGGTCGCTTCTTCCATCAAGATGGAGACTACAGTCAGTGCCCCGGTGGCGCAGAACGACACTACGATAATTCGCTTTGGCTCACCGACGGTATGGAGGGTGGTGCTGGTGGTGACTGGGGCCAACGTATCGGCCGAGAGTACTTTATGGAGCTTCTTGGTACCAAGAACATCCACATACTGCAGCATGAGATTGGCCATACCTTTGCCCTGGACGATTTTTATGACTGGACACCCACTGGCCAGTCCAAGTTCATTATGCTTGCCGGCTCTGCTGCGGAAGTTACTGACTTTGATGGCTGGATGCTTCGAAACTGGTGGTACGAGCTATCTCGGGAGCGTGGTTGGCAATCCGGTGTCTCTAGCTCGGATTCTGAGGCTGCCCCATCCACTAAAGACAAGAGTACTTCTGCACCCGTTGCACCTGTTGCTACTAAGCCCGCCACTACCAAACCCACCACTACCAAGTCCGCAGCAACCTCCAAGCCAACTATCACTGTTAAGAAACCCGCTGTTGAGACTGCCACCGCAGAGGAAGCCAAGCCCGAGGTGGAGTCTGGTGTTACTGCCGCTGCTTATGCTCAGTGTGGAGGTGGAGCTAGTTACACTGGTCCAACTAAGTGTGCTTCTGGTCTGAAGTGCACCAAGCACAACGAGTGGTACTCACAGTGTCTCTAAATCAGATGTAGATATTGTTAAAGACATCGATTGAGTTCCTCTACTCTCCCATCAGCTCTTTACAATCATCCGGGTCACTTTAACTTCTAAATACATAATTACGTACTCGGTAGCATTCTATCTCTCAGGCTTAAGCAGCCTAGTGACGTGAAATTTGTAATTTTTAGACGACCTCATTACAATGTTAGTCGCTACTGTTCAAAGAATCCTCGTTCATGGTTATGGTATGAAAGGAATCTTTCACCCTTCGTTGCCGATACTATCTAAAATAAACACAAAGTTTAAGTACTTCTATTTAGTGCAAGGTACTAATGTATCAGTCATGGCATGTGCCGTTAATGCTCGCAGAAGTTCCATTCTTGTTTAAAACCATCTTGTTCCTGTTCCTGCATCCAGGTTCTTTCGTCTATCAACTGCAACTATAACTCCTTGGCTTCTTCTAAGCCCATATGCTAGTCCATACGGTCAACCTTCTTGTTCTCGTCGAAATTGTCAGGCGAACTTGTCTGAGAGCGATGAGAACCCCACCAATGCGTTTGCTGTGGTGGAACGTTTGAAGTACTTATAATTGGTATAGCTGGATCTTTGTAGTCTTTGTTTCGACCCGTAACTTGTTGAACCAATTGAATCTACTGGTGCCTGGGCACTAATTTACAGCACACCTTAATCCATAGTTAGAGTATTTGAAGACGAAAGCGTTAAGTTTGTACGGTTTTCAAACTAGGCAAAGATAGCGGTCGCCGGATGGTACTAGAAGAAACAGGAGTATTATATACAGGAGTCCTCATATCCTTTCCGGGCTCATTCAATTTGACCAACTGAATGAGTTTCTCTTCTCGCAGATCGCCGTTACAATTCTCCAGTGGCCTTCACACGGCAGAGGATCCAGCCAAGGGGAACTGAGTTTGTGCTGATTAGTGCGTCTTTTTCGGCCGTAAACTCCGCGCTGCCACGAAGAGTGCCATATTTGTCCTTGTACATCTGACAAACAACCTGATCCTTCTCAGGGGCCTGGACACCCTTGACAGTCGAGTAAACGCTGACAATCTGGAGTTGGGTGACCTGGACGCCGTCTTGATGAGTGAGAACGCCAAGCGGGACGTTCTGGGGAAGAGTGCTCTTTTCACCACTGATGGGTGCGTTGACAGTGAGGATAGCGACCCCAACAGTTGGTTTTTCCTTGGTAGGGGCAGCTATGACGGTTGAAGAGAGGGCAGCGATGCTGGCGAAAACGGTGGGAAAGTGCATGGTGATGATGTTTCGAGGTTGATGTTGGAGTTGTTTGCGTTGAAGTGCTGTCGATGGTAAAGTAATTCTGTCTTGGTGGTTCGATAGCTCACTTTATATACTCAAGTATTGCTTCAGGGGCGGAGCTTCCGTCAAACTTACGTTGGGTAAGAAATGACATCCTATTTGCCCTGTTATGCCTTTGTATGTGGTGTCACGCTCCTAAAATCTCACGATAGGGATACGGTCTAAGAACTCCACTTTAAGCATCGATGTCCAAGTGTTCGGCGTTACGAGCCCCTTGTGCTCAACATGCGATAGTAAGCTTAGAGTAATTGAGAAACAAATGACACATAGATGGACCAGAAATAGGATACGGAGTAGTGTGGGTGAATTATTTTGCTTTTTGCGAAAGTGCGGTCAGCATTTGCAAAACTGCATAACACGACCAGACTGACCAAGGTCCCAAGATGTCAGAAGAAATGGCCTCTTGATGTACTGATGATAAAAATAATCGACCAGTTTATGCCATTGAGATTATACATTTAGTTCATTTATTCTTATGTCATAAAGCCTAGAGGTCATTTTCTCAACCACCTACTAGACTAGGAAGGATGAGTTGAAAAGAGGCTTGGGGCACCATAGCCCCATAATCTGACAGAGCTACGATGGCGATTGCTGTATCGGGCGACAAAAAGCCAGTCTACCTCGTATAAAGTGAGACAAATACGTAACTGTCATATCTGACTGATTTGGAAAGGCAACGATTGGTGTAAATGATCCCGAGGCATCCAATAGCTGATGAACGATTGTGCCGCATTGCCGCCGTCCTCGACAAAAGCGCATCTATAGCTGGGTTTTTAGTCCAATTGACTGGAGTACGTCTGGCTGAATGAAAACTCTCGATTTACAAGACCCTATTTACACTAGCTACCGCAGGTACCAGAATACCAGTCTTGTCAAAACGACACCACAATGGGCCTTCCTGTAAGCCACTTGGCTAATGAATAAAGGTGTTGATACCACCCTTTTCTCCTTAGCTCAGACTGTATCTTCAAACTCAGTAAACAGCTGAGGCAAAAATGTAGCTAGGTCTATTCATGATAAGTGGTTGCTATAACTGATAGTGATTTAAGACTTACGTGACATCTCGACAGCACAATGGACGCTCAGATCATGACCTTGAGTATCAGAAAAGATGTCAAGGAAGAATCGAGATCGCAGTTCTCTCTGTCCATCATCCTTGCGGCGGATCTGATGCATGAGGTAGGAATTACCAGTAACATTGGTAGTATGCCCTAAAACGGTCAGCTACAGAGACAGGAAACCTAAAGGATTCACCCACCACTAGTGATATGAGCGGTAACAATAGTCTCGATGCCCTGCGAATCGAAGGCGCTTGTATTGAACCCGAGAGACTCAGGGTCCACAAAGTTAACGGTAAGTTTGGTGGCAAAATTACCGATGAACTCGTCTATCCAGGAGTATGAGCCGATGTAACGCTCGGGTAAAGTCTTGTTATTCCAGTCGATTGCGTTTGGCATTCGGTAGGCATATTGATGGGCGACTGGATGCCACAACTTATATCTGTATAGATGTTAGATGCCGAGTGAAGCATATGCAGAAGAGTAACAATACCTTTGAGGATCAATCAAGTGCCACCCGAACCACCAGTCATACATCTCTCCCGTAACTGCCGATAGTCAGCAGCTATCGTTCCATGATCAAAAGTAACCATACCATTGCCCATATCGGTACGAACGGCTATCATCAATTTGTTATCGTCACTCACGGCCCAGCCATTTTCTAATTGCAAGTATCCTGGCTGAGTAAGATAATGAGGCGCTTCTTGAGGCGTGAAGACTATAAAACGAATTAGCTAGTTATTAAAGTGACAAGGTGCTAATAACCAACCTAATTTGCTGGCATGTGGACTTTCAGTGATGCCTTTTTGAACTTCATCGGAAACTTGCTTCACAGCAGGCTTCCAGTATTTGACGAATGGTCGAGACCAGTCTTCGTCCTTATAGCCTAGATAGTACAGCGATGTATTGGACTGATACGGCGCTACGTTAACGGACGTTGAGTTCTGGGATACTGTGTTAAGTGGAATGGGCGAATAATGTTTTCCATCAGGAGGATTAGCTGCGACTTGCGCAAGGCAGGACGATACAAAGGCGAGAACTAAAGCAAGCTGGAGATTCATGGTTCTGGCGGCAAGCGTGCGATGGGAAAGCCCGATGTACAATGGTCGTGAGATCTCCAGATCGTCAAGATACAGCAGAAGATGCTTTATATACCTCGGCGCTTCATGTCATAGCTTACCTGTGATCCTACTCCACCATGGTGAATAACAATGATCAACATGTCTGGTCTGGCTCGTTCCTGATTACTCAGCGGCAAAACAACACAGTTCGTAGACATTTTCACTGAAATGTGTTCGAATCAGGCAGGTCGCTTCAATTGGGCACTCAGTGTAGGAGAACTTTATTTGTATGTTACTTTTGGACCCATGCAAAAATTACTTTAACAACGATGGCTTTTTTCACCATGGTAACGTAGTTTAGCAGTTTATCAGAAACGACTGCCAGGATATCTTGCACAGAGCGAATCATAGAGAGCATCAATCGCCCACTAAGTAAGTACCCGAGGGCAACTGCCGAATTGCTGGGGACTGAATGCTCATCGTAGCTGTTTCAAGCATATCAGGTGTAAACCTTATTATTCTGGAAAGATTGTTTACTGGAATCTTCCGTACCGGATATACGGCTGTAAATGTGACAAAATTTCGCATTTCTTTGCCATGCCATGTTCGAGCTTCGCCATGTTATAGTATGATCAGCACTGGAGTTTGATGAAAAAAAAAAAAAAAAATGAAATCAGCCCGAAGCTAGGTTCCACTCTGCCATGGATAATTCACCTGCGCCTCTCTTGATTTTAAGGTGACGCACGGCAGATGGGCTGTAGCCATAAAAATGGTTGCATCCCGGATGATCGCTGATGAACGCCCACATCCCGACCCGAAATCCACCCTATGCAGGCAGGAAGGAAAACCTTGCACGTAATCTCAAGTGACACAAATAAAACTTCAATGCCAACAGAGACTGGCTGGACTTTGTGCGTCGATATTTTTGGTATCACAAATTAGACCCTTCAGCCTTCTCGTTTCTCAACGTTGCCCTGAACATCCAGTTACTAAGCGGCGTGGAAGTAGTCGACGTAACTGCCGCCGCGTCAAGGCGCGCTAGAATTACGTAGTAGCTTTTAATAGTAGGACACGCAAAAATAATTTAAGCCTAGAGGAGAAACATACGAAAAACGAAGGATGAGCCTCATGTGGGTACTATACTTAGATAAAGATGAGAGGCTTGCATATGAACCGTTGTCTTGATTGACTATAAGATATGACGAGAAGTATGATCTCGCAGAATCTTTGACGAAACTGTTCAACAAAATCTTTGCAATACAGACCCTTCATTCCTACGATGCTCATTTCGTCTTTTTTCTTAACCCTAGGCGTAAGCGCCATCGCGCACGCACATGGTATCCGTGTCGAACGATCCGAAAACCACCTCATCAAGGGACCCGCTTCAGCAGATGGCACTTCTTCGTCTTCCATGGAGCCATTGTGGCATGCGAAACAACAAGGAGATGGACTGATGAAGTTGGGCTCTCATCGATTCATCCAGCGTCGAGATACCAGTTCAACGGATACAGGGACTTCAGCAGACGCCACGAGCACGGCAAACAAAGATACCTCAGTGGTAGAAACTACTGAAGATGCAGCTACGACGACAGCTGAGGCTGAAAGTACCACGCTTGAAACAACTGCATCAGCGACGGAAGAATCAACTACGGGAGGAAGCTCCGTTCTATCAACAACGGAAAATTCATCCTCAAGCATAGCATCATCCACAAGCACGACCTCAACTTCCACGGACCCTGGCGCCTCCTGCTACAGCACGACAGTCATGAGCAGCACCATGTGCGAAACCACGGGTCTCACCACATTGACTTGTTATGCTGCGAACGTAACCTCGAGCACATGTTCTCCAGGATTTTTATGCACGACCCAGTCAAGTAGCGGAGACACAGTCTGCATGGAGCTTCAGAATGATGTTGGTACAGCTGGGATCATCATAGCTTCTGTTTTCTCGGTACTTATACTCATTTGTACTTGCACCCTTATTACTATGTGCTATAATGATAAGAGTAAGCAGAGACGCCAGGAGGAGTTGAGACGGGTGAGATCTGTCAAGATTGCCGAGACTGCTACTTTAATGCATCATGCGAGTTAGAACTTGATATCGGACGCTGGAGTGTTGATTTTGAAGCGGGTATGGAGCTTAGCAAGGTATTCGAGGTTTCTAGATTTCATCAACCGTTGCAACAATGGATCTAGATAATATAATGACACGAAACTATCCAGTCAATGAGCCATTCAGTGAGAGTTTTAACATTATCAGAGTCGAAGTCAAGGGCTTTGCTTAAGTCGGTGTCTTGCGGATACACTTGGAGAGCGACGCGCGTCTGGAAAGCAACAAGGTCGTATCTTGGCGGTATCGCGACCTTTTATCAAAGCAAAGTCTGTAACTTTTTGTCACTTCTTTATATTCTTCCTGCTATACCATACGCAATCCAGGGCATAGTTATGTAACCAGTATAGGGATGCAGTGAATATTCACATAGTTTCATTTTGTAATAAGTACCAACATTGAAATGTTAATTATATAGTAGCTAGTGCCTATTGAGTAGTTTGATGTGGTTAGGAAACTCAGCTTCAACGCCAACTTGACAGTTTAGCTAGCATACGATCTAAGGTGGTTTAAATTGTTGAAGTATATAAGCCTCAATTGCCACAAATATTTTAATCCTTTTTGCTTTTAACATAAATAGCAGCATATGGGCTACATTGAGCACATGACGGGGGAAATTGTAATCATATTGACCCTCGATCGCAAAACGAGGCATGTCGAGTGCGTGGCTCTGAAGGTCAAACGCACAAATATCTCCAGGGTCAAAGAAACTCATGAAGGGTAGTACGCCAATGCCATGGTTCTGTTTGGGACGATTGTGTCCTAATATGATCTATGAAGTTGCTTCCATCGAGTTTTCAATAGAGTTAGAAGCATCATCTAATTCGCAATCAAGAGATTCAGTGGTATTCGTGAATTCAGACAAGTACGTTGATACAGAGATTCTGGGGCTTTGACGTGTCATGTCGGTAGCAGCCTGACAGATTGCATGGCAGATATACGAGAGTGTGAATAAGAGCTAACATTGCTGCCTTGTCTTCCACAATGCCACTTCCAAGCTTTTTCTGAAGGAGTTGCCAGGCCTCATCTCTACCCGGAACCGATATGTTATAAATAGCGCTGGGGCTCGCCAGTTGTGCTGCTACACGCTGATCTCGGGACGTAACGATAATAGATCCTTGATCACGCTCTGGTCGGAAGGGTTTTGGTGCTTCGCCGCTTGTGTGATCCTCGTCTTTGCTTGGGAACAGCACCTCCCAGTGAAGGTCGTCGACGAACATTAGCCAGGGCCCATTCTTGTAATCACATAGCCAGTCGTGAACCCATCTGGACAGAGTGTTATCCATGCTTAAGTAATTATTGTGAGCGGAGGTTGGTTGGGAATACGGTGAGGAACGGACATGGCTTCAATCTTGGGTAGGCTGACCTTTTGCATTGGTAACCGAAGCCGAGACAGTGTCAAGGCTGAAGTATATTTTTAAAAGTCTTTACGGAAACGACTAGCTATAGTGGGTTCGAATATAAAATTTTAAGTCGTCGTCGGTCACGTGTCGTGACTTTTATAAGTCATGAATACGTAGTCTATAGTATACTATGTACCCCTCCAGGGTAATAATAAATGTGAATACTGGTTCTGGAATTTCTGTTCATCAGTGAGTATAGATACTTGCCTCGCATCTATTAGGATAGCGCGTAAAATTCCATTAGTTCTAATAAGTTAAAGTCAGATTATTAGATTTAGACAGAGGAGTTCCCCTTCATCTCACGTGGCAGCTGTATTCTATGAAAAGAAAAAGAATCATGGGGTGGATTTTTGACTTGAAGCCTGAATCCTAAACGGTGACCCAGGTAAAGAACGAAAAAATTGTCTCTGTAATAAGAACTAGTCTTTGACAATTTGACTATATTTATCTCACGCACATGCCCAGCCCTGTCCCGCTATCAACTACGGAGTGTAACGTCCAACAAGACTTCCCCATGAGCCTGTGAAATCCGGCTGAGTCATAATCTTGTCGCCATTACCCGGTCGCAGAGCAACTTTGGAAGCCTTAGCACACCAGCCGAAACTCTGCAAATTCACCGGGGTCTTTTCGATCCAGTGGATAGTTTCTACCAAGAGTTAGTGAATAATCTCCACACTGAAGCAGCCTGACACGTACCTTGACAGTCCATTTCATCTTCACACCTCTGGTATCCAGGACCATTAAAGAAGGCCCAGGAAGCTGAACCGTAGTAGTAGACATTGGATCCGCCGTTGACATAATTCGACAAGCCCATACGACAGGAGCCGTCGTTTTCGCCACACCAGGCATAGTCGGGATCTCCCCAGCCGCTCTTATCAGGGTTCCATGGGCTTGGCAGAAGCTTCTCTGCTTTCGCGCCTTGCTCGTAGTTTGTCTCTGTCTGAAGCATGCTGACAACCACGTTGGACGCATCCCGTAGATTAAGCTGGTACAGCCACCAGTGCTCGCTGCCCAAAGCGTGTAGCCACGTACCCTTTGTCGATTCGACAAGCGCGCCGCCCTTACCAGCGATGCTGGATCCACCATCAAAACCTTCAGTGATGTGGTCGGCCACCCAGTTCCACACGTTCTCCACGTAGACAGAAGAGTCCTTTGTGAAATGCATGCCGATGTAGGCAGCCTGGCAAGGGTTCGAAGCGTCGCGGCAGTTATCGGTTAGGCCTTTTGCGCCCAATGTGCCGCCAACTGTAATCATCGAGTTCCAGATCGCTACATCGCCAGGCTTACTGCCAGCAGCATTGAACTCGAGTATGATAGCTCCAGGGAGCACATCGGCAACAGTAAATCGCATGTCCTGTACTTCGATCGTACCGACATCACCGGGAGCACCGATCTGCACCACCGGCTTGGGGGCATCGGCGTTCTTGAAAAAGTCACCGGCAGCTGAAACTGTGGCCCAGCCCTCGCCGAAGATACGGGAACCGACAGGAATCAGGAGGGTTGACTCAACGCGATAGTCTCCGAACGGAAAGTAGGCGATCTTGTTGTTCTGAACTGCATATTTCAGGGCAGCCGCCAGAGCCTCAACCTCGTTCGTCTTGCCGTCACCTTTGATGTCTTGACCTCCGTTCTGCTTGGGATCCTTGATGTTCATGAAGTCGCCAACTGAACGATCTCCATATGTAGGAGCCGCAATGGCAGGAATTCGACCGCCGGGAGCGATAGCTTCGGGACGTTTGACGCTAGTCGTTTCCCCGCCATACACTGGGTCTCGACCAACTGTGTTTCCGTACGTAAAGGTGTCGACGTGGCTGGCATTTCCCAAGGCCACACCACTAGGCAATCTCACGATATCAGAGTCTGTATCCTTGGATAGATTCTCGATCAGGACCGATGCATAGCCCGAGGAATCGTAGGTGATGCCGGAGTTGATCGACTTCGCGTCGATGATGCCAACGAACGGTGAGCCTGAGATATGCCTCACGGGTGTGCCAACAGTGTCGAATGTAGGATTCAGGATTGTAATAGTGTTGCCACCATCGATGCGCATTCCAACCGTATTACGGATGAAGCTGACACTCTTGTAGAAAGCCTGTTGGTGTCCATCATGCCAAATGCCGTTCTTATGTCGCGCTTTCGTCAGCTATAGTCCGATCGTATGGAAAATTAGTTTTGTTGCACGTACCATGCCGTTCTCGACGCGAATATCAGCAAGGCCGAGAGTCGAGCCGCGTCCGAGTCTGATGCCAGAGTGTCCAGATTCCTTGCCAGCCGATGGCATCTTGATGTTGACGTTTGAGAGCTGACAAACCTGAGCGACACCCCAATACAACGCGGTGAATTCAGTATCTGGAGTTTCGTCAGCCTTGGCCATGTCACAGAAGCCTTCAGAGGCTTAATATTGAAGCTTACCGGCATCAATAGCGGTAGTGTCGAGAATGATATTCTTAATACCAACGGCGAAAGAAATTTCACCGGATATGCCAACTGCTGGATCTGTACCGTTGAGGAGAAAGAGGTCTTTGAATCCTGCAGCGGGCTTGATGACGGGAGGCTTTATAAGTCTTAGTGAGATCCGTATGCGTAAAAAACGTATAAAAGTGTCATCTTACATCGGCAGGATTTCCCATGAGTATGGTATCTGTGCGAAGAGTTATGGTACTATCAACTTCGTATGTACCAGGAGGTAGATAGACAACCTGTTGAGAGTAAGAAATTGTTTCAGATATTATCATCTGGGTTATTTGCACTCACCCGAGGTTCTGAAGCGAGCCATTGACTGTGGCGGTCGCCCGAGTTAATGGCATCCTGTATAGCTTTACCGTCACCAGCAGCGACTGTCTTGAACACATCGTAGGAGTCGCCAACATAAGGGGCTTTGCCTCTAAAGTCGCCGGTATGGTCCAGATCGGCGTACCAGTAACTATCAGGTGCACTATAATTGTTCTGCTGTGGAGCTGCGCTGGCTCCCACAGCAGCAAGTGAGAAAAGAGCGAATTTCTTCAACATTGTGAAGATTTCGGTGCCAGTAAGAACTTGTGCTCGGATTTACTGGAGCCTTAAAGCTGACTAGATTGTGGCATATATTTATATATCATTTCCTTTTGCTAGACCCCCACCATATTCTGAAAGGGGTGGGGATACCCTGGCACTGGGAAATTAACAAGGCTGTGCATTCGCTCATAAACAATCTCGACCCGTTTTGGATCGTCGCATGGCGAATCAGCTTGTGCTTTCCACTAAAAGTTTACTGCAAGTCGAATCCTACGTTTCAGACCGCTTTGCAAAGAGATGAGGTCGATAAACCATTGTTTCGGTGAAATCCTGATCCTCGGGCCTTAATTAATCCTTTCAGCTATTTTTTTTATCAGCTTTAATGCAGACAATACTAAGGAACTAGTTGTCAGTTCTGTCGTCAAGCTTTCACCGGTAGATGACGGGGGCAAATCTCGGTGAGAATAATAAAGATCATCGTCATTGCCACATGCAAGTACCTACGGAGGCCCTTATTGTAGGTTTATCGACAAGTCATAGACGCAACATATAAATTACAACGCGACGCTTATACAGTCATAGCTACGCGGGCTTTTGTAGTTTACTTAGGCTCGCAATGAGTTAGATAGAATCGGCGATTTTGAACACTGCATGACATGTATTTCGTCACTGGGCCTTCCTATAGTGACCAAAAGTACATAATTAAATGTTGGCATGTTGACCGAGGTAGTGACAGTATATGACATTTGAACACCAAAAGTGGAATCACCTACACGAGTTACTACATCTAGGAGTCTGATTTACAAGGCAGAATCCATGCCTGCAAAGAAATTGATTGGTGTGTGCCTATCGAACAATCTATGTTGACTTTATTCAACGGATCTGGACTGCATCCATCCTTTGATAATCGGCAGCACCGAACGTATCCGTTATAGACTCCCACGATACTGGCCAGTATCATGCGAAGCAGCAAAGCTAATAATATTGATTACCGGCACCATCTCGGCATTAAGGTTAGTATAGTTTACTGTAGAATATGGGATAGTCATATGAACGAATGGGTCATTTGTGAATTCAATATATCTATAAATCCTACTTCATGCGGCACGTGGGATGATCCCTTTCAGACCAATGAGTATATACTTGAACCCGTAAACATAGTTGCGTGATTTAGCAGTCAACTGGCGTGTATGACTTCTCAAACGATACCCAGCAAGGATTACCAATACCCCTCATCAAGCTCTTGACTTAGGCTTCATCCTTTGACTAGCCTGTAAGTACCAACATATTCACGGAGCATACTGCGTTAAGCTGAACAATGTTAACCGAAGACCTCACATAACGATGTTCTAGTGTAGGACTTAAAGCACCACAGGATCCTTGATCCTGAGAACAGGCTGGAATAGACCTAAGTTTCTAAGATCTGGAATAAGCTTTATTAGTCCCTATGATGTCTTTATTTCATCGTACCAGTTGTTTTCTAGCCCAACGCGACTAGTCTATGTGAAACGGGACGAAAGACAAGTCCTGGCATGGTACTTCACAATTGCAAAGGCTGACTTTCGCTGCACGGGAACAATATCGAATTGCATGTGAAGAAGATTGCTAACTAATCTACATTTTGAGCGTTTTGTTACACCAGCCGCCTCTAAGTACTGCAGTTGTAAAGAAAGGAAGATAAACGATTTGAAACCCTTTTGTATGGTGCAACCCCATCCAGTAGTCTTGCATCCAGTACCAACTCGGCTACAGATTTCGGTAATCAAAGCTTGGAAACGAGGCGGTCGCCCAAGGCCTTGATCGAGAGAGAAAACTCAGCTTGGCTGTTAGCTGCCCACGAGACATTTCCTCCTGGGACAGCCTCATCCCCAGTGAACCCGATGTACAACACGTCCTTGTTGCCATGTCCCATGTTGCCATTAAGTCCTTCATTAGGGAAGCAAAGTTGAGCGAGAGAGATCGAGGCTTCACCAGTAGATGTTCCGCCGTTGACGTCTCCCCAAATACCATAATGCTATCCAGCGTCAGTGATGCTCCTTGTTCTTTCAATTGTCAAACTTACAAGCTTTCCATCACAGACGACAGCCATGACACTCAAAGGCTTCATTCCGTACTTCTGTGGGTCGAAAGAGGGCGAGTCTCCGTCGTTACCAAATACCACGTACGGATGGAGATTGGCATCCAGATCTGAAATACCGTATCCAGCTACGGTATCTTTAAAGGCGGTCATCCCCTGTCCTGTCGGGTCATTTGCACAAGCTCCTGCGCGATTGTTCGCGCCATCGCAGTCGACGTCCATGTTGTCGTAGTTTCCGGAGTCGCCCTTCAAGAAAATGACACCGGGGACATCGCCGCAGTACTGTGCACCTTCAGGAAATCTCTCGGATAAGGGCTTCGAACAAGTGCCAGACTGCTGAATTGTTAGGTAATCATCGAAGATGAGATCGATTTTTGTACCTTGTGTGTGTTATAAAATGCCTTCAGGTTTACCGGAAGATCATATGCTGAGGCAACCGATCCCAAGCAAAGCGCTGAAAGGAGTGAGAGAGAATGCATTGTTCACGTGTGATAGTGTGTCTCAGTTATTTGAGGAGTAGCGACTTGAATTTCCAAATCATAATGAAGACAGAGAGTAATCAGGTAATTATATATAAATCATAGTTTAACCATTGCCGAAGCCAGAGGACTCCATGAGCTAGGACGGACAAAGAGAATCCCGTCCCATGACGTCCGGAGGAAAGAGACGATAATCCGGTTTCACCAGTCCATAAGCTTGCTACAACAGCATTATCAACAGAGCTGCCGTACATTGCCATGATCTTCTAGGCTCATTGGAAGGGTGAGTGAGTGCTGAGGTAGACCAAGACAGGGGGCCGTTGGTACCCCGAATCAGAATGACCTGCCTAAATAGGCTTCTTACCAAGATCAACACCCGTTTCTACAACTATTCGGCCTATTGATAAAGCGGGTTAAATTTGCTCTACCGGGCATACATTAGAAGATGCAAGAGCTCATTCAGCAAGTCTGACCGTATTGATGAAGACTTCGTAGGGTGGGGGAGAATGTCGATGATTCCCATTATCGTGCTTCCACCAGAACAACACGCGACGTGTGTGTCTACCCTATAGTCTGACGAAATTGAGGATCAACCACGTCAGGCTAATACAGGATCTACTATGTCTATTTACTTTCGAGGCAAATACCTTCTCCAAGTCTCAAGAGAATTATAGGTCACTCAGTGACCGTGCCAGTAACGTTTCTGACTACCTGCCGCTTGATGTAATTTGTAGAATAGTACAGTATCTTGAAAAGCGACATAGACTTGTCTTTGAGATAATGAAGGTCAGGAAGGTATATCTCGGTACATGTAGATGCAAGCGGAGATGCCGTGAGATGGCATTAGTGACAAGGAGATTATAAACGGGTCGAAGGATCGACGCTTTTCACAGCTATCCAATTGGTCACTTGGACCACGCCTGGCTTCCGCGTCTTGCAATCGGGATTCATATACGATGCCTTGATTTGTATTAGGTCGTTTGTCTAGTTTGAACTCTTTATATGAAACTTGCTCCCGAAAAGCTTGGGCCTGGCTCGTCCCATACCGCCCACCAGTCATGGATATCGGCCTACCAGTATCGCCCGATCATGGCAGCATGCGTGAATATCGAGGGATTTTGAACTCATACAGAAGACGAGAGGTTTGACAATAGTATCTGACTAATTCTTGTTCAAATAGATTCATGAAAGGGAATTATCATAGCTATAGGGTAGAGTCAAGCTTGATCGTGTCTCCATATGCTAAGGTGTTTCATCTCAAGAGGGCTGGTGACGATCTTCGGACTCGCCGACGAACGTTACGCAGCAGAATGAGGATTGTCGCATGGGGTTACCAATATACTTGAACATGGTGGCCAAATACAAACTCCAGATTGCTCAAATCAGCTCACCGAATCTTGAACTGCAATTGAGGGACTGGGACTCAAATCCATGACCGATGTGAAATATCGGAGATCAGTGGAAGAACGCTCGATTTTGGCAACAGTGTCGTGGAAGTGCAATAAAAACTGCAAATACTTCTATATAAGCGACCGTGCCATCTGTTATCAAACTCTCTTGCTCAACTCATCCCAACTTTATCCTTCATCCCAAACAAATAATACTCTTCACAAGTCGCTGTCAACCATGATTCTCACACACACTATTCTCAGCTCTGTAGCCCTTGTGGATCTTACAGCTGCCCTCGCAACGCCAACTCAGGAGTCTGCCATATCTGCACGAGCGGCTCCTTTCATTCCCGGCGGCAAAAAGGCTGGATCTGCTGGTGGAAGAGCTGTACCATTCTGGACAGACCATCTCGGTTGGTGGTACGACTGGACCCCTGAGCCAAGTTCAGTCCCTGGTATCGTTAGCGTTCCCATGCTGTGGGGAAGCGGCCAGAACGGACCCCAGGACTCGAAGCGGTTCTCCCAATTCGCCAATATGCAAGAGACACCCAAGTACCTCCTCGGATTCAACGAGCCTGACTGCTCCGGTTAGGATACATCAGCAAACATGGGTGTCACCAAAGGTATGAACCTCTGGAACAGACTAATTGCTCCCAAAGGCCAACAGGGCGCTCTTCTCGGTAGTCCTGCAATGTGCATGCAAAAGGACGAAAGGTGGCTTAAGAAATTCAGCGCCGCTAATCTATCTAAGCCATGGGACTTCACCGCCATACATGTCTACAAGCCGGATATGGCTGGTGTCCAGGCCGACATCGACTATGATTGGAAAACGTACGGCAAGCCTGTCTGGGTCACTGAATTTGGGTGCGTTTACGATCAGAACAATTTCACGCCTTGTTCCGACCAGGGACAGATCAACAGATGGATTACCGATGTCGTTGATCTCTTTGAGAAGAATGAGCATGTGGCGGCATATGCGTACACAGATGGTGGGGGTCTGGGTCAGGCTTGGCTGCCTACTACAAACAGTGGGAAGAAGCTTTCCGAGTCTGGCAAAACTTATCTATCTGCTATTAGCAAGTACCACTAACTTTTGTAGCTTCATGCTATTCTTGTCTGTACGACCTGGGGTGAACAAGTTTGACAATATCAAGTCTAGGATGGCAACAGGTCCCACGATTAGAAGAGAATCAAGCAAGCTTTGCAGTGGTATGAGAATCCTACCTTTTGTTGCTTTGTCGGACAGGATGTTCAATTTCTACATACCCGACCTCCGGGAGTAGGTTCGTACTGGGACAGTTACGTAGTCCGAACATATGAGAACCAGGAGAAGGCGAAGCGAATCTTGGAAGCACCTTACCCAGCTGATGATCAGCTTGGCTAGATAAATGTCAACCTGACAGACGAGCAGGTACAGGCTGACAAGGAAAGTTTCGAGAAAATGGTCAAGACTTACCAAGTTTGTTTGAACGGCGCAGAAGGAGAAAACCTCAAACCACTGGCCGACGTTGTCAAGACCATTGTCGAACTGTTTCCCACCAACGAGACATCTCAGAATCTATCGTCCGCGTCTTATGATCATTCGGATGCGATGGGAAATACCATCACATTCTTTGAGAAATACGGCATTTCGACCTTCCAGCAATTCAGATAACTTTCGAACGATGAGAAACCCAAGGCGATACAGACCAACATTATCCCAATTACCATTAATGATGCCCCCATCGACAAGTAGCAAGGTCAAAAGTACGCCGATCTCGCCTCGACACTCATTTCCCAGGTGTATCCTGGCAACATGTCCGTCGGCAAGGCTAAGGAACGCATGCAGTCTGTTTTTAAGTGGCAAGCCACTCTAGATAGAGTGAGTGACGAGACTGTGTTGAGGGAGAGTCCTCTCTCAAGTGTGCAGGATGGGGCTTCTCAGCTGAACTACAAGTACGTGGTTGATCAACTGGCTCCAAAGGGCTTCGTCGATGAAACATTGGTAGTGCGAACGGCTCCAAAGTATCTTAACTACTCTGAGATCATCTCCTCCACCCCTTCCGACGTTATCCAGATGTTCTTTGGGCAGTCTCTACCCTCTCCCCATACATCGACTCACCATCCACAAACGCGTATGCCGATTTCAAGAAGGTCTTGGATGGGTATACCGATACAACTTCTTCTCCTCGTTGGAGAAACTGCGTGGATATCATTGACGGCGCCATCGCTGACTGGACTTATTTTTGGGACGGTCCTTCTGGCCTCTCATGGATCTTATCTTCATTCTTCTCCAACAAACATTTTTCTGCCGAAGTTTTAACGCAAACCACGGAGATGTTCGAGAATATTAAAAAAGCTTTTATCGACGGTCTCCAGAACTGGGACTGGATGTCAGCGTCTGACAGGAGGCGTGCCACCGAGAAGCTCGACAAGTGGGCCGGCCAATTCGTTTTCCCCGAGACACCCGACGTGTTTGATCCAATCCTCATCAGAGATTACTACTCCGGTGTCCAGATCTCTTCATCACGAGTCGAGATAGTATTGAGTCTCGCTGCTAACAAGGTGGCCAAGCAATGGGCAACTCTAGGAAAGCCTTACGATAGAAGCCTGATGTTGGGCAATCTCCAAGCCAACGCGTATTCACTCACCAAGAGGGGCAAGATGTCCATACCGGTCGGCACATTGCAGCTACCTTCTTATGACATTAGATTCCCGTCTTACCTCCTCTATGGTGAAATCGGCGCTACCATCGGGCACGAGCTATCACACGCCGTGCTCGGAGAAAGCATAGTCTACGATGCTACGGGTAAGAAGACAAAGGTATGGGATGATGCCAAAAAAAAGTGGCTTCAAATCACAGCAGAACTGCTTTATCAACTAGGGAGACCAATTCAGTGTAATCGCGCCGAACGGAATGGAGGTTTTTATGAACGGAACTGCCACGTCGGATGAGAATCTTGCCGATACTAATGGCCTCACTTATGCCTTTGCGGCATGGAAGAATGCCAGCGAGAGGCTAGTTTACCCGGCCTACCGTTCACACCGGAACAGCTGTTCTTTATACACTTCGTATAGTCGTGGTGTGAGAACGTAAGCCCAGCTGAACAGGTGCAAAACCTGGCCAATTCTCACGCGATAAGTCCCGCCAGAGTTCAAATCTCTACCTCCAACTCAGTTGGATTCAAGGAGGCCTTCAATTGCCCAAAGAAGGAACCAGTTTGTAAGCTAGAGCGATCTACTTAGCCAAGTATGGAGGATCTCGTCAATGATTTACCCCATAAAGCCCATGTTTCCCCTTCCCTTTTTATTCTGTTCTTTTTCTTTCTTCCTTTTCCTTATTCTTCATTCCTTCTCTTCGCTCATTCCATTACTTTCTTAACTTTGTGGCTATTTTGCCTTCTTTTTATATGTGTAGCTTAGATATAGCATCCAACATGGGTCTCAGCATGTACAAGAGTCACTAGTTTACTTCCATCATGAATTGTATGCGGCATGCGGGGGAGACGACGAGATCTGCCTGCTTCAACCAATCAAGCTGTCTCTTAATACTCGACTACATGCAGAAGATGACTTTTCATCGAATTCTTAATGTACTTTCCTAGTAATGAGATGTGATCAAGTTTGTGCAGTTTAGTTTCGACCAACGTCTTCCTTGGGTAAACGTGAAAAGAAAGAAGTAATATTAAATGAACTGAGATTTCGGTAACTTAGTACCACAGATTCGGGTTAGGTTCCACACCCTTTTCCTCGCAGTGGTCGTAATACAACTGGGCGAAACTGAAAATGTCCATCGTCTCCCTCAAACTATCATCATCGTTGAAGAACTCAAGACTACCAGTGATGGTAAAGACCACCTCAGACCCAGCTCCCATAAATAGCGTATGAATCGTGCCCGGGTTCTCGACGATATAGTCACCAGGCCCCGCTACCCAGTCGTATCTACCGGCCAGTCAGTCAATAGACGTTCAGAAGTTGGGGTGTGACTCTTACTCTTTGTATCTCCAATTACCCGCAAGTGTGACAGCCGTGACAGTGCCTCTATGTCTGTGCTTTCCAAGCCAGGCATCAACTGGCGTACGCAGCGCCACCACGAAGCTGCCAGACCGAGTTTCATACCGGAGGGGCTTCAGCTCCAATGTGCCGGTCCAAGGATGCCATAACGTATCCTTGTTGTAGCTGATGTATACATCTGGTGAGCTATGCTTGTCGGTGAAGGCAAGTCCCTTGCGGTCCTTTTCTGTAAGAACCGATTCCTCTTTCGAGTGCTTCAAGAGGTCTGAGCTCTTGTGGTTGGTGGTGTTATCGTCTTGGGTTTGAGACTGTGCCATTTCGTTGGATGAGTAAGAGATTCCGGAACTAGAGGAGATGGCAGGAATATGTTTCTTAATCTACTCACCCGGCGGACTGCATCATTTATAGTACAGCGGCGCATGCTTACTAACGTGAGACATCTGGTACGTCCTTCGTTGACTCAGGCTCGGCAGTTACAATTCGAGGTGTTCGGACCCTGAATTCGTGTTGCTGCATGACTCGCCAGGCTGGGTTTGCGGGGAAATGCAGCCCGCGAGTCTTATAGGTAAGGATCCCCGCGTTCCAATAGGTATCATGTGCCACGACAGCGTCAAAGCGGCTGACGAGGTGTGATAGTCGATAAAGATTGACAGAAATATTACCAATTTAATCGTTGTAAGCATCAGAGAAAATTGGGTACTAACCAAACGACATAGAATTGACATGTCTGACCCCTGAGAGCTGCATTCAGCACATGTCCTGGTGGTAGTCGGGAAACTTCCCGCCAATGGTAAGTTTCCGCATTGACCCAACCCTTCCCCAATCGCGGCCGATCAATGGTTTGGGGTAGTATGGGGATGGGGTGTGGTCAAACTCCATGCTTGGAATAAGTCCCGACCGTAATTGCGTATCCTGGAGATTTACTGCGAGTGGTTCATGGATATCTTTGAGACTTTTGATGACTGTGTTCTTGACCGTTTATCATACAACAGACTAATAAAGTTAAAATCCCTATCAGAGTTGTCACCACTATTTGTTGTCTTGGATTTATTCTTTTCGATTTGAGTCACAGTTGTTTGGGATTCCCTGTCTTGTCCTTGTCGAAATTTAAAGATGGTCGAGGTGTTATAGCATCTATTCACCTTCAAGAGCGTTTCAAGAAACTGTGTATTCGTCTATACTCTAGTTTTCAACTGTCAGTTAACGGGATATCAGGTCAATACACAACTTAGCAGGGCATCATTACTAGCCTCTACGACCTCGGATGTGTAATAAATTGTTGGCAACCTTTGGCTGTTGCAACAGTCGCCGTCTTATCTGCATTATGAGTATTACATGACTGCCACATTCAATCCTCTAACGACTTGCTTCAAGCTCTCGGGTGGAAGAACTATCATTATTGACACAATTATTCAAATCACGTTTGTAACCATTGGTCAGTTGATCAGCGGTAGATCTATGACCAGTATTTGTGTCAAGAGAAGAACTGCCATGATGTTTTTTGAGAGACAGCCTCGGAACCCTCTCACTCCAGTTGCCAACAAATACGACTACAAGACTAGCTGTTCAACCCTGAGTTCAAATACATACTGAGTAAACGATTGACCTTTCGTTTTGATGTTTGTGATCCAAGGCGTCAAGAGCATTTCAGTAAATTATAACGCAGAGATAGCGAGTAAATGATGTTCATTATATAAAATATATACATGTGAAGTGTCAAGACCTTTCTGTAGACTAGCTACTATCCAGTAACGTTCTGTAGGCTGGCTACTATCTAACAAGCATTTGTAGACTAGCTACTATCCAATAACTATCCGTAGACTGGCTACTATATCATAATTATTTCAGGGCAGCTATCGCCACTCTATCCAGTGTAGCGAAGAGAGTACATGCCACGCTCAATGGAGCTGACGATAATGTTGCCACTCTGGAAGTATGGGTAAACAGACCAAGCACCAAAGAACTCGGCCTCGCCACCGACCTCATCATCATCGGGATGAACGTCGAAGAAACCAATCTCCTCAAACCCAGCGCCAGTGTCATCTTGGTTGATGGAGCTGACGTTAACCATGCGAAGACCGGATCCGTAGTTGGCCTGGTATGAGACACCGCCAACAACATACTGGTTATGGTCGATAGAGCGAACAGGGCTCTTGTAAACACCACGGAAAACGGGGTACTCAAGGTCCTGGATATCGACAATGTATGTAGTTGTGTGCTGGTCAGCAGCAGGACCAGTCTTTTCTTGCTCATCGAGCTCATCGTCCAATAGAAGGTACTTGTGATCCTCAGTCAACCAACCCTGGTGAGTGTATGTGGCACCGTTGTATGTGGTTCGAGAAATCTGGCGAGGCATGCTTCGGCGAGAGATATCAACAATAGTAAGAGCGTCTTCGTTGTAGTTGAAGCAGATCTCACGGCCCTGGAAGGCCTTTTGGGGTCCACGGTAGATAACACACTGGGCGTCGTGGACGTAGCCGTCTGATGAGACACAGCCAGCATCCTGGGGTCGCTTGGGGTTGGAGACATCGATCATCCAGAGACCGGCACGGCACTTGAGATCGTAGGCTGTACCGACGGCGGCGATAAGGGCTGTCTCCTCGTTGGCAACAATGTTGTGGCTGTTACCAAAAGCACTAAAGTGCGCGGCCAAGTCACTTCTGATGCTGAAAGTGGGAGGGTTCTTGGGATCGGTGTTGAGAAGCTTGGTCAAGTCGAAGATCTGTAGACCGTGTCCAGCTGCTTCGGAACCGATGTAGGCATAGTTTCCGATCACCTTAATGTCGCGCCATGAAGAAGCGACAGTCTGGGTAGGAAGACGGCCAACGTAGGTGAGGCTACCATCGGACTTGACCTCGACAAAGGCTGTGCCGTCGGATTGTCCGACAAGAGCAAACTCGCGACCACTAGAGTGAGTCCAGCCCCAAATGTCATTACCGACACGGGTACGGCTGCCCATATCCTGGTGACGCAAGAAGCCCAAGAGGTCGATCTTGTTGCAAGAGTACTCTCCTGCCTTTCCACCAGTACAAGGTGTCGAAGAGCTGAGCACCTTGTAGCGATCCTTGTCGAAGACACCAGCAGCAGCCTCGCTCTCATGGAGGGCCATCTTGCGCTGGCGAAGCTCCTTCATTCCAATAGCATTGGGTGCACTGGAGGCACGAAGGTAGCCCTCATCGAACTTGGCTGTGTTGATCTTGGCCGTCTGTGCGAGAGAGGAGCCGGCCAAGCTGGCGAGAAGGAGGGAAGTGAGACTGGCCTTCATGTTGACGGATTGGGCGTGCTGGGAGTTTGAGAAGAGAGAATGAGAGAGGATCTGGCTGGTGACCGTTACACAGATCGTGGGGATCAATTGAACCCTTTATACTGTTGATTGTGGTTGACAAGATGATGTCAATCCTTCCCCAGATTGGAAGCTAGACCTTTTGTTCTTGGAAGCTGGTCCTTTTGTCCTTGGCTGCTTATTCACCTTGAGGGATACGATAAGGTCCTCATCTACCTAGGCCCAGTCGAGTCAATGGTATGGGTACTGATATCTACCCCTTGTATCGATTGGCGAGTAGGAATGATGCACGACGCCGTCGACCATTGAGCGGCCAAATGATGTGGTATATCGTATCTAATTAGAGTTAGTAAACGTGGCACGGTTTCCCCAGAACAATTGCAACCTTAGCTTTGACGCTAAGGAATAAGGTCCAGGCACAGAGATAGTGATTTTAGCTAGGCGGTGCGGACAAGGAGTAAGACCACCAGTCAGACCCCATGTATTACCTCGCGAAGTCGAAGCCAAGACTATGCCAAGCTAGCGTGTCGATCATCTACCACTTTAAATCAAGATTATAAGCATATCCATTAAGGTAGCGATCACACGACCCACTCCGACTTTGTGACATGCCTATTCGAGATAAAGGCCCGCTTATTGCTCCGAGACCTCCTGCTATCTCCAGACAAAAGTGCGTCCTCGGCATCCAAGGCCCCTCCTCTGGGCAGAATTTGCCATCTTCTTTTTCAAGGAATCCGATCTGAGGTACCACACATGGATATCACATCGATTCCCATCTTACATACATGTAGTTCGTCTGCTTCCCTTGGCTTTGAGGAGTCAGTTGTCGACTGGCTGTACCTTGCAGATGCTGAGACAGTCTAGGGTAGATCTAGTATTTGCTGACGTTCAATAACTATCAGGCATGTGTATACTCAAACTCGATTCCTACAACTATAAGGGACTCCAAAGTCTTTTAATCATATGTTTCATTACTTTTCCAACGCTTAATGCCTCATTGTAAATTACCTGCCTTCTGTGCGTGAATAGTCTATTCCATATTGTAAACAAATTTGTGTTGCTGCAATAAAATTCCCATACCCGACAATATTCCAGAGACTTAAGTCGACTAATAATAGTCCTCCCATCGTAGAATAGCAATTCTAGAGTATTCACATAATATTCTTACTAGTAATCTGCATTAGACTTAACGTGAACCTCAATCAAGATCGTGGAAACATATGGTATTTCTATTTGGAATGTCTCGGCTTAGCTTATCTTATCGCTGATCTTATCGCTGATATCGACCAACCATAAATCACCGATATGCTCCACGTGACATAAGCGCGGGGGAATTGTTGATAGAGATTGTCTGCAACAGTACCAAGACCTGAGTTGACGGGCGAATTTATGTCTTCTGAAACAATCTTTCAATCTTCATATAGTATGGATACAACAGTCGATCTAGTGTTTCAAGATGGCAGCTCCGATGGTGAACCACGAGATGGAAGTTTTGTCACTGATCTACACAGCAGTTGTGATCGATGCCGTGATCTAAGACTTGACAAAGACAAGTTTATCGTCAAAGAAACACCAACAGCCTCAAACAAATCAATCGTGAGCAAGTTCGATCCTGTGGGTTTTGGATCATTGGAACTGGGCTTTCTAGACGAGATATACGCCAGCCGCACAACATGTTCTTTATGCCGTCTCATCTACACTACTACACATTCTGACCAGGGCCTCGGTCTTGGCCATGACGGTCTAGACAGTCAAGGGCGACGTGTATCATGTAGTATGGAATGGCATCTTGACTCAAGGTCCTCGACATCTGGAGCATCTACTCGAAGACTTCGAGTTTTTAGCAGGAAAGATCAGTTTCGGGACTTCTATATTGTTCCAATCCTGACATCTGACTTTGACCGAACATCGAGCCAGGCCAGGCATAGGACCAACACCACGTTCGATTATGGACTCGCTGCGACGTGGTACAACAGCTGCCTGGGATGTCACGGAACGTGTGGATATGAGAGAAACAGTAATGAAACTAGGTTCGTACCCAAGCGACTTGTGGATGTACGTTCGCTACGTCTTTGTCGATTCGACCAGGGCACAATCAGACAAGATCTCTCTTATGCTGGTCTGAGTTACTGTTGGGGCAAGAACACTCCCTTCCGCACACTATCGTCGAATATCGACCAACATTACCGCGGTATCGCGGAGGACCACCTGCCAAGAACTATGAGAGATGCCATTGTCCTTACACGCAAACTTGGGATTGGGTATATCTGGATCGACGCTCTCTGTATCATACAAGACAGTGAGGAAGATTGGAATGACCAATCTGTCCAGATGGACCGCATATATACAGAGGCAACACTAACGATCTGCGCTGCTGTTGGGTCGCATTGTGACTACGGCATCCCTGGTATACAAGACACACCCATGTTTCGGTCTCAGCAAATTGAGGTCTGTGACGGACTGCCTTTAACAACACTGACACCGGTTTCCAAGATCATTAGCTCGACAGCATGGGACTCGCGAGCTTGGACATTTCAAGAGCGTCTTTTGTCTAGAAGATGTCTTATTTCGTCACCCGAGGGCATGATATGGCAGTGTAAAAGTACAACATGGCGGGATGACGTCGATTGCCAGTTGGACAATGACACATGGACTCTAGACTCAGTGGGATCTCCGCTTACAGCGCTTCAAAGCAATCCGCTACGTAGCTATACCTCTTGCGCGGAGATCTATTCAGGTCGTCGTCTGACTCTCTTGCGTGATAAGGTTGTTGCCTTTGAAGGTATCAGCGGAGCCTTGGAAAGACGGCTTGGATCTTCTTTTAAGTATTCCATGCCCCTTCGGTATCTTGACTGGGCACTTCTATGGGTGGAGAGAGAACCAGTAGAGGGTAATGCGTACATGTCAAGCTCTGATCAAGTCAAGCGAATAGATTTTCCCAGCTGGTCATGGTGTGGATGGGACGTCCCTATCCATTGGCCGAGATCATTCCTCGAGGGAACGCTTTTTAACCTTCGTAATTGGTTCGCCAACCGTACCTGGATTGTTTGGTATATTGGCGGATCCGGGCAATGGAGTCTTGCCTGGGACGGCAATAATCAAACCTTCCCCGACATTCACTTGGATCGATGGGACGGGTATATATCTGGACAACATGAGCCCTATGGTAGACACCCAGACGCTGCAGGGTGTCGTTTTAGATCGCGGGTCACTGCTGGCAACGCGATTGAACCGACGGACTACCCGTTCCATAGAGACTGCGAGGGCAGTTTGCTTTTTCAGACCTTCACAGGTCATTTCTCGCTTTCCCGCAAGACAATGTCTCAGCCAGCCGCAAATGCGAGCCAGGAAACGATTCTCCGCCAATTTGGTATTGCCGATAGTTTTGGTGACTGGTGTGGTACTGTCACCCTTGATAAAAGCTGGTATAATCAGGTCGGCGGTATTTTCGAATTCGCTGCAATCTCTGAAGCTAAAGACTTTAGTATGGAGGAGCTTGACACGTGGACTTATTACGTATCTGAAGAGAGGCAGCAGGCAGAGTGGTATTGCTTTTATGCGTTGATGATTCGTTGGAAGGAGACAGATCACGGTCCTGTGGCAGAACGAGTTGGACTTGCAAAGATCTTCCAGTCTTCGTTCTTTTTTAGATCTTTAAGGCCATGCACGTGGAAAACAATAGTGTTAAGTTGACCAATAAAAGCTTTAGCGCGGAGACATTCTACAACGTCAAGATACTGAATTATCTTGTATTCATCGACGGTTAAGCTATGTTGGGTTATTTTAACCGATAAACTGCTAGACTTAGACCTGCATATGCCTCCTGAGCAGGATGTGCAGGGCGATATATGAGAAAGCTCCAGTAAAGCATAGTCCGCTGATAACACCGAATCCCTTGAGGTACTTAGGCTTGTCTGCAGCTGGGAACAGGTAAGCTCCATAGATCTGCGCCAAATTACCCATGGCATTGACAAAGGCAAGTGAGATAGCTCGAGTCTCATTTGGCATGGCGCTGAAGGTAGTTGAGGCATAAGACAAGGACAAGCCATTGGAGGCCCAGAGTGCAGACGCCATTATAACGAGCAGAGCGTAGCGTGCCTTGAAGTCGTAGACAACACAAATGACGATGGCACACAGCATAGCGATAGTCATCCAACCACAGAGAATGGCGCCGCGCAAATGACTTTTCTTATCGGCCAAGTAACCCGTGATAGCGGTAATGACAAACGCGACGCCGAAGATGGGAATGGTCATGTATTGGGCGTCCGTAGCTCCATAGCCTAATCCGTTGACCAGAGTTGGATAGAAGTAGGAAAGAGTAGAGGAACCGACGATGGCCTGGAGAGATAATTAGTCTTGTGTCACATCATGGAATCGAGTTGGTATGGAATGCGACTTACCATATAGCCGACAACAAATAGCCAGGTGCGCCAGTTGACCATACTGAGCTTAAAGGCTGCCCAGTGGCCCAGCGTAGGCTCACCTGCGGTGTGAACATGTACTTTATCACTCTGGAGTCTTCGAATAGCAAGCTTAATCTCCTCTTCGCTGAACTTGAACCTGGAGGTGTTTGAGGGGAAGTCAGGAAGCACCCAATAAGCAATCATGGCCACTCCCATGGTAGCAGCGCCTTCGACCACAAATAGCCATCTCCAACCAGCCTTTCCATGCGCGTTGTGGAGACCACTGGTAATGGAGCCAGCCAAAAGACCTCCAAAGGCTCCAGAAAGGATAGCAGCAGAGATGTAAACGGCAAATCGTTTGCTCTGCTCCTCATGCTTGTACCAGGAAGACAGGAGAAGAAGGACACCAGGAGCAAAGCCCGATTCCAGGATTCCCATGAGAACTCGAAGGCCGATCAGTGATTCGTAGTTGGGTGCAAAGGCCATGCCAATTGTGACACCGCCCCAGATAAACATGATGGCAGAGAGGTATTGACTCGGGCGGCTTCGTGTCAGGATCATGTTTGAAGGTACTTCGAAGAGTACGTATCCGACGAAGAATACAACCAGGACGACGGAGTACTTGTTGGAATCGAGGTTGAGGTCTTTGTCCATTCCAGCGATTTTCGCGTTGCCGATACTGTTGAATGCTCGTCAGCTTTGAGATAAAACGTAAAGGACCAAGGGGCAAACTCACTTGGTTCTATCCATGTATGATAAGAGGTACATCAGCCACATCATAGGAAGAATGTAGAGATCGATCTTGCGAACGAGCTTCTTCTCTGCTTCAGTGCCAGGGACGTAGTCATCAACCACGGACGATACATCCTTTGACCCAACGACATTATCGTCATGTTCAAAGGATTGCTTGGTCTCCATCTTCTCCATCTGCTTGATTAAATCGTAAGAAGAGGATGTGGCGGTTGTAAAAGAGGACAGGCTTGTAAAGAACAAGTGATAGAGATGAACAAAATTGACTGCTGCTGTATGAGATACTTAAATAGAACCATTCAGCTATCCTCTTCACATCTATTGCAACAATGTTGTTGCCGGGTTTCTTGAGCGATACTTGAAAATAGCAAGTAGCAGCCGCCCAGACCATGATTTACAGCCTAGACTATGCTTGTTCTGTCAACCCCAGATTCCCCTCATTGAACTAGACTAACATACGATGGTTGTTGAGCTGAGGGCTGGGGAAGTGGGCACGAGGACACGAGGAGCGACTCAGTCCATGTGGGGCGGGCTATTGTGCGCCTCCAGGCGAGATGGTACCGCGTCTCGAGGCACCGAAGACTGCATCGACCGAGGCGAGGCGCACAGAATACCACTGTCCAGGACACGAATACAACACAGCGACACGCCGATTCGATGCGGCAGCTGTACTGTGGGTATTGATACAAGATAGATCAATATTTAAAATTTCCGTTGTCGAACTTATATCCCGTTTGCTCGTGTAGCATTAAACACGTAGATGATTCCTTGTTTACCGTTACCCTTAGCCTTCCTTTTATTCTGACTTCTGTTTATATCACCACCTCAGCTTGTTACGATGAACAACGCCTCAAATTCAAACGGTACTAATGGTGCTACCAACGGTACCAATTGTATTACTAACGGCGCTGCCAATGGACACAAGCCTTTAAGCACTTTGCCCGATCCCAACCACGATTACAGAGTATCGCTTCAGAACAAAGTCATTGCCAGTGCGTCAAGGCAAACGACCCCTTCCGCAAGATAAAAGCTAATAGATAAAGTCACTGGCGCTAATCAAGGCATTGGTCTCGGCATCGCCGAAGTCTGTCTCGCAAATGACGCCGCGTTCGTCTACAGCCTCGACATCTCAGAACCAGCAGAGCATTTCCAAGCCCTGCTCAAGCGATTCCCTGGAAGGCTGGGGTTCCAGCGGTGCGATGTGACAGCGGAAGAGAGTGTCACTGCTGCTATTGATGCTATAATCTCCGAGAAGAGCCGCTTTGATGGAATGGTTGCCAACGCTGGTGCTACCAAGCATCAACCCGCACTGGAGTTTACTGCTGAACAAGTTGAGAAGCTATTCCGACTCAATGTATTTGGCGCTTGGAATTGTGCAACTGCTGCGGCCAGGGCATTCATCAAGCTTGGTTGTAAGGGAAGCATTGTCTTCACAGCCAGCATGACATCTTATCGACCAAACAGAGTGGGTTTGCCCAATGCAGTTGTAAAACTAGATATCCGCTAACACAGAACAGGCTGCCCCTTCAGCACCTTATGGTGCTACAAAGGGTGCTGTGCGCAACATGACACATACGCTAGCAATGGAATGGCAACAATACGGTATTAGAGTCAACAGCATTTCACCTGGTTTTGTCAAGACTGCTCTGACATATTATGTCGAGACATCCCCTGATTGGGATACGAAGATGAAGTACTACGGAGGTATGCCTCGACTGGCACTACCGCAGGAACTTGGCGGTGCTTATGTGTATTTGTTGAGTGAGACGGCGACTTATACGACCGGGATTGATATTCCTATTGCTGGTATTGTCGGTGCCTGGTGATAGCGGCGTAGGGAATTTGAATACATATAAGACAGAAGAACATTGTGTAATTTATAGAAAATATACACAAGTACAGATACAAGGTCTGAGATATTTTGCTATACATAATCAAAGTCTCGAAGCCGTGCCTTGATCACTTCAGTTACACGAGAGAAAAATAACAGTCAATTTTCTTTGGGTTCTATAATTAGTTGTAGAAAAATGCTCGAGTAAGAGCTTAAGATACTCATCTTTCTTTGTTGAATTAATTGCAACCCTTCAAGTCTGAAAGAAGGTGACTACAGTGCAGTGCAGTGTTAGCAGTTTAATATTTCAAGCCACAATAGCAATACCAATCTTGGTTGTAGAATCACATATCACAATTTCAAGAAACAGCTATGCCTACGGCTCATCAATGACCACCAATGGAACTATGATATTTTATGTCAAAAACGAATGAGATGAAGACTGAATTTAAATGATAAGTAAATTATGCCATTCTGGATTTGTTCCGTTCTATATAGCTACTGGTGTCATCATTGTTTGTTGCTTATCATAATCCTCAATAATCTTAACCTTGGCAGCAGAAGAAGAGTTCTACGCAATAGTCAATACACATTCACTCAAACAGACTCGACAGGAAATACTCACAGGGTCAAACTTATACCCGAGCCATTCCTTGACGAGTCGTTTGGCAAGCTCAATCCCAACAACTCTCTGTCCCAAGCACAAAACCTGAGCATTGTTACTCAGAACCGAACGCTCAACGGAAAAGCTATCATGTGCTGTGACAGCTCTGATACCGCGGACCTTGTTGGCAGCAATTGCAACACCAAGGCCAGTTCCACAGATCAGAAGAGCCCGATCCGCTTCTCCTCTTGCGACTTTCTCAGCGGCTGCAATGGCAAACGTTGAATAGGCGGTTTTGTCTGATTCTGTCGAGGGGCCTGCGTCAATGACTGATTCCACGCGTGGGTCGTTAACAAGTGCTTGGGCGATTATGGACTTGTAAGGAAAACCTGCGTCATCTCCGCCGATGACGATACGAAGACCCGGCATTTTGGTCAAAATGGCGGAACAAGGGAAAAAGTAGTTTGATGGTTAAGTCGATGCAGTTCTTGAGCTAGGTAGACAGTGAAGCAGCCAGTCCAAGACAGTGAATTCGCAATTAAGATATAATACCAAATCCTCAACTGCCGCCCCTACACAGTAATGCCTACACAGTACCCTTGTACGACTTTGGCGGCTCAGGGTAAGCCAAAGCGCCTGGGGACACGAGACTAGCCAGGGCTGGGTACATGAATTGCGGGGATTGCCCCGAGACGCGAAAGGCCGACATTATTTCTAACAGGGATCGGCCACTACAACATGGTTCCGGATTCTTCTGCCGGGTTAAGACGAGCCGGTGGTAGTCAAAACACGACATTAGACACACTCTTACCCGTCAAGTAGAAGCGTGATAACTACGAAGGAAACATAGCAAGACAAAATGACAGTCACATGGGATCCCCGAAACAACAAGACTTACCAAATCCTCAAGGCTGCTGAGGAGGGAGGCTATGGCGTTGTGGCACCAATCGCATACAACATTGAGCACATCCTCGCCTTTGTACAAGCTGCCGAGGCTAAGCGCAGTCCTCTGATCATCCAGTTCTTCCCCTGGGCGATCACTTTTTCCAAAGGTCTTCTGATCCACGCCGCAGCTCATGCCGCGCGTGAAGCTTCAGTTCCCATTTCAATCCACTTAGACCACGCCCAAGATGCAGCCATCATCCGACATGCAGCGGACAATCTCTCCTTCGACAGCATCATGGTTGACATGAGCCACTACGAGATGGAGGAGAACTTGGCAAAGACAAAAGAACTCGTTGCTTATTGTCATTCAAAAGGTATTGCAACAGAAGCTGAGCCAGGAAGAATTGAGGGCGGAGAAGATGGGATTGCAGACACAGCTGATTTGGAAGGGGCCTTGACAACTGAGGAGCAGGTTGAGGACTTTATCGCCACAGGGATTGATTTCCTGGCACCAGCATTTGGGAACGTTCATGGTGAATATGGCAAACGAGGACCTGTTCTTGAGTTTGATCGGTACGTAAGCCCTCTTGCTACTCTTATTACCGGTTATCTAACAATATGCAAGACTCGACAAGATTCGCGAACAAGTCAACGGGCGCGTGCGTGTGGTTCTACACGGAACGAATGACTTTCCCGAAAGGATAATGAAGGCTTGTATCAACGGCGGTGTTTCCAAGGTCAATGTCAACAAACTCGTCTTGGATGACTATCTCGTCCACATGAAAGAGCAAGCATCGAAGCTCAACTTGACGACGTTCATGGAAGAGGGCGTGGAGAAAGCTCAAAAGCTCACAGAGTGGCAGATGGATGTTTGTGGGTCTACAGGAAAAGCAGCATAAATCATAGTCATTTTTATATCAACAGTATCAACCTGTCAACAAACCTGTCGATTATCCTCCTCATCCGCCTTGGCCCACTCTATCCTCAAATCATCCCTCCACATCTTCATGGGCGCCCAACTAACTCTGGACTCACAAGTTTCCATCAATGAGATAACCTTTTCACGCTTTACTATGTCTTGTAAACAAAGCCCTGCACCATAAAGGCACTGCGCCGAAAGAATTTGACATCCTTCGTCCTTGAGCTCCATGGCTATACCGCATATGGTGTTGACGGCTTGAGTGAGAGTCTTCTGCATCCGGAGATACCCATTGAACCCAGCCGGAATTGGGCTGTGCAGGGTAATCAATATTAGAGCAAAAGCGAGTGCTTGCAGTGCAGATCCAATCTCGGGTGGATGTATCCAGATACTCTGGAACAGCTCCGAGGCCCCAGAAGGCACTGGAAGGGGCTCATAGTGTTCTCCGAGACGAGTCCTCAACTCATCTATCTTCTGCAACAGGTCAACCCTAGTATGGCTCAAGTCCACTTGGGCAGGACGCTCCGTTGCCTCGGAGGTAGCAGCGTGGGAGTTGGCGTAGTAGTTGACTGCTTTTGAAAGAAGGTAGATGGCTCTATCTGCCATGGCATGTTGATCTAGTTCACCGAGTTCCTGCACAGGAGGAACCCAGAAACTGAAGCAAGACCTCTTTTCTCTAAATGCAGCCCAGATATCCTGTCGGAGCCAAGCCCACCAGACGGCTTGACGGAGACCTCCAGAACTGCCGTTCACATTTTGTGATCTTTGGATCCAAAAAAACCCTTTCAAGTGCCTCTGCCAGTTTCCTCGTCCATCTGATTCATCGAGCATTTCATATGCTGAGATGATGATGGCAGTGGCGAGCAGCTCTTCAGAATTGGTGTAACTCGTGTAAGGGAGCGCTTCTTGTACATAGTGTAGAGTTTCGTAGTAGTGTCTGATGGACTCATTATCTGCTATATCGGGAGTACTTGGGTCGTTCGGGTGAGGTCGTCTCGAGTAGTGCCGTGCAGAAAGAGCCAAGATCGCATTCATGAGCCCTGCATCTTTAAGAGCCAGTCTTATTACATATGTGGAAAACAGTCTCTGGGGATTGAACAGATCTAACCACAATGCACAGCTTTCTGCAAAATGACGCAACAGGCCAGCCTCACGACTGGATAAGGCTGTCGGTCTGGCACCATCCTGCCATGTAGTGCGCTCCGCGTCGGCAACTTGAGACAATCGTGCCTGTAAACTTCCAATATCGGGAGGTCTCTCCTCGCCTGTTCTCAGCGCTGGAGTCGGTGCAAGTGAGAACCCGCTATCAGCCTGTGCAGCATCGTTTGCGAGAAGGTCTAGCCATCGTGTTGACGCAAAGTCAGCCGTCCAGAATGCTGAGTCTGGGGACCAAGTTGAAACAGGGACCGGTTGAGGTGCTGCGTTGAGAAGCGGTATGTCGTTTGTGCATAGCGAGGGCTGAATGTCGGGGACCGCAGTATGAGGGCTGGGTAACTGGAGAGCTGGACGGATTGAGTCCTGATCGTCGAGCCATGTTTGGTCTTCGGGCCCCGATGCGTCAACGCCTGTGAGTGAAGATGGCGCGTCGGGGCACGCGGGAAAGATACAGTCGCGCGATCGCGTGGTGCAAGGTCCACAGACAGGTCGTCTCTCTGTCATCAGTCAATGACTATGGCCTTTGAGGCGATTCATAGTGGGTACTACCGTCGCATTTTTTGTGTCGTTGACGACATGTCAGACTGGTCCAGTCAGACCTTCAGTAATGACAATTGCAACAGATGGACTAACCAGCCGGTTTTGGTACGCAATCCTCGGCCTCGCGATTTACGGGGTCTCTTCCTCGACGATTTCTGAGCCTGTGCGTTTGCATCCATATTGACGACTTGCTGGAGGTGGCACGAGACGCAGTCCAAGGTGGGCGTTTGGAGTCGCATGCAAGATCACCCCGAGACAAGGACATCGTAGTCCGATAATTAACCACATCGAACACATTTGGTTAGTTCGGTTGCATTAGTCTCAGTGGCCCACTGTGGGGATCAAAACACTGAGCTGGTTTGTCGCGTCTCGAGGTCGTTACGGATGCTACCCTGGAGATATCAAAGTTGTGTGCCAAGTCGTTCTACGAACGTATCAGGAAATATTCAGAAGAGGCAAGCCGAACAGACACGAAACGCGCCGCAATGTGTTCACTCAACGTGTGAGTTCTATAGCATACATATGTCTACGGGGTTCGTGTAATGGTATTTTAACTCAAGCGTTGATACCCGAAAAGTACCGGCAATATTCATGGTTCGCTTGTACTCCATTGCCAGGACTTAGTGCACGATCTTCTGTGCAGGATGACACCGAAACATTATTTCTCAGAGGCGGCTGCCAATCATCTGGTACCTAGAGCACTGCGCTCTCTTGTCGCCGCAAACCCTCATCTCATCCTTGACGAACCCGAGAGAGTCGTAGCCAACGGTTTCCACGATCCTTCCAAAGTCGCCATTATCAGCGGCGGTGGTTCAGGTCATGAACCCTCATGGAGTGGCTTCGTAGGCGAAGGTCTTCTATCCGCAGTAGCATGTGGTGATATCTTTGCTTCCCCAAGCACAAAACAGATCTTGGCAGCCAGAAGACTTGCCCCTTCTACCAAGGGAACAATATTTCTCATCACCAACTACACTGGAGATAGACTCCACTTTGGTCTCGCTGCTGAGAGATCAAAAGCGGATGGTTCTGGAGAAGGTTACCTTGTCCTTCCCGCGACCGATGATGTTTCTATCGGGAAGAGCAGATCTAAGCGTGTTGGAAGGCGAGGAATGCCTGGCCATGTGTTTAGTAAGCTTTTATCCGGCTCCAGTATAAAATCCTAAATACTGACTCTGAGTTATAGCGATGAAGACGCTTTGTGCTGCAGCTGCAGAAAACTGGTCTTTCGAACAGTGCGTGTCTCTCGGCCGAGCCGTCAACGAGCATACAGTCTCAATCGGATCATCCCTCGACCACTGTCACGTCCCCGGCCGACAATACCAAAAGATCCCCGATGATGTCTGCGTTATCGGAGCTGGGATTCACAACGAGCCAGGCCAACAACTTGTCTCTCCTTTTCCATCGGTTGAAGAGGTTATTAAGTCCCTATTGAACCTACTCTGTAATCAGAGCGATGAAGAAAGAGCGTTTTGCACATTTGGTACCGACGACGAGGTTCTACTACTTGTGAATAATTACGGTGGTCTTTCCAATCTTGAATTCGGTGCTTTGTTAGACGAGATCCAGGAACAGCTCAACTCAACATGGTCTATCAAGCCAGTCCGGTGCTTGTCTGGGTCTTTCGAGACATCTTTGAATGCACCGGGATTTTCCATCTCACTTTGTAACATATCAGAAGCGGCAAAACAGTGCCAATCAACGACCTCCATATTACTCGAGTTGTTCGACCGACCTACGACCGCTGTTTCCTGGCCAAATCTTGTTAGGCCCTCGTCACAGCAAGCCCCTGCCATTCATCATCAGAGAAATGGCCACGTCAACGGAAAGGCTTCAGCCGCTCCTGTCGCAAAGTATGACTCGGTAGACCCATCATTGCTCGAGGCCAGCATTCGAACAGCTTGCGAAAGAGCCATTGCGGCTGAGCCAAAGCTCACTGAATGGGACATGATGATGGGTGATGGAGATTGCGGAGAAGCTGTCAAAGGGCTTTGTGAGTCTCTTCTGCGCAAACTTGGGGAAGGTGTTGCTGCCTCTGGTTCCGTCGTGTCATTTCTCGAAGCGATCACCGACACTGTCGATGATATGGGTGGGACTTTAGGAGCTATCCTAGGCATTCTCCTTACAGCTTTCAACAACGCCCTAAAGCGTGAGCTAGTAGGCCGAGACGCTGGAAAAGGAATATTAGAGACGTATGTATCGGCTCTGAACACGGCAGTCGAGTCTCTCAAGACGTGCACCACAGCAAGAGAAGGAGACCGTACTGTTATGGATGTTCTAATCCCCTTTACGGATACACTTGTCGAGACTAAAAGATTTGAATGTGCCGTTAGGATAGCGCGGGAAAAGGCACAAGCTACGGCATACCTAAAGCCAAAGCTTGGGAGGGCTTTGTATGTCGGCGAGGCGAGCGAACAGCAGGTACCTGACCCAGGAGCATGGGCGTTATATGAGATGCTGGTAGGGATGCAAGAGGTTTTGGAGAGATAATTTAGAGGTGGACAACAGATCAACAAATAATGATATCGGAACTAAAATTTATGAATATACATTTGTGCCTCCTCCGAGATCTTTAGTTTCGTATTCACAACGACCCCATACGAAACTCCGCGATCAACACGCGGCTGAGCAAGCGTACCATAACATCCGTTGGTAGCGTTGGTACTCAGCTTAATAGAAGATAACTTCTTACCGTGCAGATCCATAGAGATCTTAGTAGGGGCCCAGGAAATATTGCTCGGAACCCAGGAGAACGTCTGGGTTGACTTGTCTAAAAAGCTCACCGTAACGTTCAAAACACCATCAAGTACCGGGCCAGCGTTGGTAGTCGGTCCCAAGTCATCCGTTCTTTGCCACACGGGAACCTCCAAAGTTGAAACCTGCTTGGGTGGCGAGAAGTCTTGTACTGTCGTCTGCCAATTGCGGATGCGACAGTCGAGTCGATAAGGTACCGGCGGTTCGGGAGAAGAGGTGATGTTCTTTACCAGCGGTATCTCTATAGTTGAGGGACAGGTGAAGTTTTTAATCGTGTGGTCATCGTTGAATTCGATGGGAAAGAAAGAGGTACTGGATGCAGCTTGGTGATTATCCGCGTGCCAAATCTCGCCTTTTAGTACATGGTTGATCGGACTAGTCCTGTAGGCTAGGTTTCCAGCTAGGACTATAGGACCCTTGGCAGACGGGAGAACATTGGCACCTTTATTCTGACCACCGCAGCCGTCAAGACTGATATAGCCACCATCCGTATACGGACCCAGAGGATCCTTAGCATAGAGGTAGTATATGTATCCAGGGCAATTTTGGCAGGTGTATGAGTAAGTCTGGTACCAGTACGAGTCATGGTAAAAGAAGCCACAAGCCTCAAGGTTGAGCCCTTGCTTATAAAGATCTTCGGCTGTACGAATCAGCTTAGATGTGCTGTTGGTTCCAATTGTTGAGGTCAAGTTGGGTGCGAGCTTCTGCACATATATATCCCATACCGGAACAGAGTGTCCTGGTGCTTGGTCCTCCTTGACGCTGGACCAGGTGTCTGTGAGGATGTAATGCGCACCGTCAGGGCCAACCGCAATGTCAAAATCGTGATTGAGATGGTCTCCTGTCATCAAAGATGGCGGGTTGCTCCACGGGCCGCCAGGTGACTTCGAGGTTGCGTAGAAAAAGTTGCCCTGGTCGTTTCCTCCCATAAACAGGACATAATCCCCTGTTGCTTCGCTGTACCTGACGAGAGGCTTTGTCACGTTCGCAACCTCAGCAGATGGCTGGTAGAAGTCGACCAGTTGCCAGTTGACAAAATCAGATGACATGTAGGATTTGATGCCGCAGTTGCCGTCCTCGCCGTAGTCTCCTTCTGGGTAAGTAGGTATAGCCGGCCAGTTCAGACCGCTCAGTCGGCCGTAGACAAAGAGCGAACCACCGCAGCCCCAGGTGGCAGCATACATCCAGTATTTACCTTCCCAGTAGCTTAGATGTGCTTCTACCTGCTGTCGTCCATCTCCATCAGTGGTGATGGGATATGTGGCTTTGCCATAGTTGGGAAGCAGAGGGTGAGTGGGCAGGCCATCGTCGTTATTCAGGATATCATGGTCAGCAAAGTTGATATATGTGGCGTAGGCAACTGAGGAATCTGATTGAAGAGGCTTTGCCTGAGTCCGGGCTGGACTAAGGAGAAGAGTAGAAGAAATGAACAGCAAAAGTAAAAACAACATGTTGTAATCATACACTGACCTTACCTCAGCATTGTTTCGACTAGGAGATGAAATATATATTTCCTCGCTTTGAGAAACGTGATTTCATATATCATTTGCATCATATAGATCTACAAGAGAGCATCTCCCTAATGTCTTATTCTGGAAACAGTATCATTCTGTGTTTCTCATGCCGCTGTTCATTACCGACACTCGTTTGCAAGTTGTAACCCCAACTGCCGCTTGGCTCGTGAGCCCCTCAGCTCGGCCTGCGGATCGGCTCGGCGTTTCTTGTTCGTGATTGGTTCAAATAGAAGCATCCCTCCGTCCTTGTCATAATATTTTTGAGGGGAAATCACCAACATTATCTAGACTAGTTATTTGTCATGATGAGAGCAAGAAACCGTTCCGGGAGAATTAGGAAAAATATATAACACAAATAATTTCTTTCCGTATAGAACTTCATTTTTTCGAGAATTGAAGGATTATCAATTGCCAACATGATGGAATTACAACGTGGTGACGATAATATATTGGCAAGAAATATCTTTTGTCTTGAACAATAACATCGTAGTCTATCCAATTCTTGTCTATACCTAATAGTTCTAAAATGACACCTGTGTCTCCTTCAAAGTAAATCATATTCAGGCGCCGAATCAGTACGAGGCCTGTTGACATCAAAGTCAAACCGATCAGGCATCTTCAGACCTTCTCTCGCATAATCCGATGACAGATACCGGACAACAGGCGCACCATCTCTCCAAAGCCACAAATCAGCTGTACACTTCTGCCAAAGCTCCAAATCATCACGCATCGACTTGAGCACTTGATCAAACTCTGGATTACCGGCAAGATTTCTGACTTCGCTTGGGTCATTCTCAAGGTCAAATAGCTCTTCTGGTGGACGACAAATGTAATCTCGAAGTCGACGGGGACCGATCATGGGCTCTTGGTCGCCACCCGCGTTCCGCATGCCTTCCCATGAGCGCGACGCGTATAGATCCATGGCAAATGGAAAGTCTAGCTTCCAGCATATGTTGCGGTGGTATTTGAAGCGGCGGTTTCTCATGAATCTTGTGGGCCAGTAATTTGTGATTTCGTGGAAAGTGTGAGAACCAAATACGCGGTCCCATCCTGGTTGGGGTTCTGAAAATCCTGCAATGGGAAGGATAGACCTTCCTTTTCGTTCGACATAGTCTGATTGTGAAGGCATGCTGGAATGGCCAGCCCAGTCGAGGAATGTTGGGAGAATATCGACATATGAGACGAGGTTGGGGTTGGTGTTTCTGGTCGTAAAGCCCGGAGCACGCATCAAGAAAGGCAACCTAACACCTGCTTCAAACAGTGTCGTCTTGGAGTTGACGAATGGCGGACCATTGTCACTGAGGAATAGCACCAAAGTACTGTCCGACAGCCCATTTCTCTCCAAAGCCTCCAGGACCATACCGACACCTTGGTCCATACGGTGTATCGACCTGTAGTACTCGGCGAGCTCCTCGCGCACTTCAGGAATGTCGCTCAAAAATGACGGAACAGTGACATCTTCAGGTTGAAAGATTTTATCCTTGAGACGAGGGTCGTAGTTCTCTTTGGTGTTGCCAAAGCCGCCGCGTGTACTCAGTTGTCGATGGGGGTCAACAAAACCTATGGTAAGGAAGAAAGGCTTGTCCTCCGCTTTTGACGATTGGAAGAAGGTATCGGCCTCATCTGCAATCCATGCTACGTTCCTTGACTCGCTTTCCAGCCTGGTTTGCCATGGATACAGATTGTCAGGGCTGACATGGACTTTGCCGAGGATACCAGTCTTGTAGCCGATTTTATTGAAGAGTAAGGGTGCAGACTCGACGTTGTCAAGAGTCCTGAAACCGTTATTGCCATGGGTAAGACCATAGCTACCCGTTTCGTGGGTGTGCAGACCAGTGTAAATAACAGTCCGACTTCCACTGCACGACGCGGTGCTAGTGAAAGCCATGTCGAACCTGGACCCGGAGGCGGCAAGACCATCCAAATTGGGTGTGAGTTGGCTCTGGCCGCCATAACAGCCTACCTGCTCACGACCGAGATCATCGGCAATCATGAGCAGGATATTTTTACTTGGCGACATGGTTCTGACTGCGGAGTGATGCCGCGACGAATGACGAGGTTGGTAGGAAGAATTGACACTGAATTGACAGAATAGACTAATTAAAGGTAAGAGTTGGTTTAGTAGGGAAGAATTGCCCTCCGTCAGCTGACCTATGTACACGGTTAGTAATTCTCATATACCGCAATTAAAGTCTGTGATGGGTAATTATCAACAGAGCCAACGAGCGATTTCCCCATCTGACAATAGCTTCCTCGGTGTTCCGAGTGCCGCGGTCGTCCCAATGTAGTTAGCTGTTCATCTCCAATGCCTTTCCCCGCAAACATATTCGATCGGTGCTCCGACTGCCGCGTCTCATTCGGGTTATGATACCTTTCAATACACCAACATAGACAAAAGAATTGGCCAAATGGTGTAATAATGCTATGTAGTGACGAGCTGTTGTCCTAGTGGTTGCCAGTCTCCAATCCGTATAAAGTTCAAGGAAGAACAGCCAGTAGTCATTGTGGCGAGGACTAGAGAAGCATCAATTAAGCCGTGAAATAGCTGAAATTCAATATCTGTCGATTAAACTCAACAACATCGGAAATCATGCTAGGCTTCGGACATCTCCATTTCCGTGGGACGTTCAACAAGCGGCTAACAACAGCCGTCTTGTTGATCACAATCTCACAGTTCAATTTTGGCTTCGACCAGCAAGGATTTGCCGCCACCCAGGCCATGACTGCCTTTGACAAACAATTTGGCCATTGGGATGAGGCGAAGCAAGAATACGTACTCGATACAGTCTGGGTGTCCTTTTTCAACGGATTTATCTATCTCGGCCAAGCCTTTGGTGAGTCCCTTAACAGGTAGTGGTGACATGTTACACTTGCTGATAAAGTTCCTTACATCTCAGGCGTCGTGACTGGTAGTTGGATTAGCAAGCGGTATGGAAGAAGAATGTGCATGTTCGTGATGAGCATTTGGGCTTTGGTGGCCGCGACTCTCGTCATAACTTCTCGGGCTCCTACTCAAATACTAGTCGCGCGTGTCCTCAACTGTGAGTTTTCAAGATAACCCTGCTCGTCAGACCCGAGCTGATGTCTAATACCACATGTAGACATTTATATCGGCATGGAACTTTCGGTCGTCCCCGTTTTCCAATCCGAAATTACCCCCAAGCATGCAAGAGGCTTCGTCGTCGGTACTTACCAGATCAGTTTATTTGTAAGAACATCCCATTGTCGCCCGAGAGGCTCGATATAGGACCGCTATTAACCTAGATTCTTCGTGGACAGATCGGTGGGCTGACGATGAATTTGATCTGTCGCGGAACAAGCACTTTGCCCGGCCGACAGGCATACATGATTCCGTATGGCCTTTTCTACATGATTCCAACCTTTATTATCTGTACGATATGGTTCATCCCTGAGGTGAGTATCCCGATATCGCATTTGCCTTTTACAAACAGATGGATGAATACCAACTAAATTGACGAATCCACTCTTTTAGTCCCCGAGATGGCTCGTACTCAAGGATCGAAAGGCCGATGCACTCGCATCTTTACAGCAGCTCCGAGCTGGAAAATACACCGAGGAACAGATTGAAGACGAATACCGCGGCATCGTAGTAGCTGTAGAGCAAGAATACCGGACCAAAAGCGGCTCCTTCTTTGACATCTTCAAGCCGCAGCATCGCAAGCGTACCGTGGTTGTTACAGGCGCCAATTTCTTCCTGCAGTCAACTGGGCAGATTTTCACATCCATCTACGGCGCTTTATTTGTCAAATCGCTTGGAACAATTAACCCATTTACTGTTACGGTGGTAATTGCAGTTGTCAACAGTTGCACGTCGCTGTTGGCTATGGTATTAACGGACAAACTGGGCCGAAGGTAAGTTTTGTTCTTTTTGTGCAGTAATGGAAATTGGCAGCACTGACTATTCTACAGGTTCCAAGTTCTTTTGGGTGCTTCCATTCAAGTGTCTGCTTTAATGACCATGGGTGGCCTAGGTACCGTCAGCGCCCCATCTAACCAGATTAAAGCCGGAATCGTGTCCATGATGGTGGTATTCACGTTCGGATATGCTCTGGGATGGGCTCCTACGGCGCATATTCTCAGCGCAGAGATTCCAGCGCTGACTGTGAGAGATATGACCTACCGTTCCGCCTCTGTTCTTAATATCGCTACGCAGTAAGTGGCATGTAGCCGATTGACCAATTGGAAAAATTCACAGGCAAAGACTAACATACACATAGATTTGCCGTATCGTTCTCCCTGCCGTATCTACTGAACAAACCTTATGCTGCACTTGGATCCCGCGTCGGATTCATTTTTGGTTCAATTTCAGTTTGCTCCATACTCTTCGCCTATTTCTGTGTTCCCGACGTATCTGGTCGCTCTTTAGAGGAAATTGACTATCTTTTTGCGTCCGGCATGCCGTTGAGAAAATTCAAGGGGGCTGTAGTAGAAAATGAGACTGAACTGCGAGATGGGAAGGATATCGAAGCGGATGTGGTTGATATCACGCAAATGCGCAGCAAGTAGAAAGAAATTGGGAATTATTATCAAATAGTAACTTTTACAAATGGAGGGTAGATTCATGTGATTGAGTTAGCGTCGAGCTATCTGAAAGATCACTCGCTGGTAGCACGGTAGACGAGATCAGTAATTCAGTATCTGCTACTTGGACTATAGTTCTTCGACTATTTATTTTTGTACAGTAAAACTCAAGTGCTAACTTTCCTGGCACTCACGAGGTAAAATATACACGTGGATCGTTTGGTCGGTGACGGTGACATTGCAGGCGCTTGACTGCTGTGTGCTGTATACTCCATGCATTTCTGTAACTTTACTGCCCTAAGCCCAATGGTTGTCAACCAATTTCTTACGCTAATTGCGTGCTTCCTGACCAGTCTGAGCCCCTGTTCCTCTCCGCTTCCCCGCAATCAGTCTCAGTAGCGTTGTCGGGGCTGGCCCTCCACTTCTCCCGTTTACGTCGCCTGCATCCAACTTTGCTTTTACTCACTCCATTCAGACTGCAGTTCTTTTCGCTCGAGTTCGATCCTGCGCGGACCCAGTGACTCCAGCCATGAGTCCCGACACGGCCCTCAATCCTCCACGTAGAAAACCCATGCGTGCGTCGCCAGACACTTGCGCTGCTTGCCGAGCACGTAAAGTCCGCTGCGACGGCCGCAGAAGCATCTGTAGCAACTGCGAACGACTTGGCTTCACATGTTCATTTGAGAATCCGCAATTGACAGCTGCTAGGAGCTCTGCGGTACCTGTAGCCCGCCGCCGTGCCCATCTGGCATGCTTGTCTTGCCACTCAAGAAAAGTTCGTTGTAACGAAGAGCGACCGGGTTGTCGCCGGTGTAGCAGGCTGGGAATTGCTTGTGTCTATCCTGTACCTGGACGAATTTCCGACTCGACATTTTCGCGATTGACAGCCGAGCCGTCTCCAGATCCATTTTCTCCAGGCTCATCATCTGGCTCTCAAAACGTCCAAGTCAAGTCTGGATGCCCCGGAAGGCTGAATAGGCCTATTCAAGCTCAAGCCTCCCCGGACAAAATATACACTTCGGAGACCAGACTCTCCCCGGCACCGTCTCAGGATTTGGAAACTGTAACCGACGCTTGCGATAATCCAGTTCAGGAAAGTCTCAGTTATGAACCTGTGGAAGATCCAAACTCATGCGAGCCTTCTGAGCAGCTCGCCCTCAAAGCGTTGACCATATTCTTCACACGCCTACGACATATCCCCGTATTCTCTTTTCTACACCGAGCTTTGGTCATGGACCAATACCAAAGCAAGAATATCAACGAAGCCCTGTTGTTATCTATTATCGGCGTTGTCTCCCTTTACCATGATCTTGGTCCTGGCATGACAGAGCGTGGAGATGATTTCATTGCTAGAGCAGAAACACTTATACTTCAAGATTTGGAGAACCCCTCGGTTCCAAGTTTACAAGCCCTTATTCTTATTATCAAGCACAGGGCATATCGGCGTCGATTCACGAGTGCATTTGCTCTAATGGCCATTGCTACTCGCTTTGCCATGGGTCTCAGACTGAACTATGATGACCCAAAGTTGGACTTTTTGACTCAGGAGTGTTGTCGAAGAACTATGTGGTCCCTGTACCTCATTGACACTGTCATGTCCGCGGGATACCAAGAGTTTACTCTATCGCCCTCACGGTTGCTCCACGTCCAGCTTCCGTCCCATGATTCCAACTTTGACCTTGGTGTTCCCGAAAAAGGCGACTATCTCGAATCACCGCACTATAGCCAGATCGACAATACCCCCAGTACACTAAACTTAGTCATCCGTATGATGTATATCCGGTACCGCGTGCTGGAGTTTACAAAGCAAGCCGTTGTTTCTAATGTCTCAATGTCCGAGTTTGGGTGTCAAATCGACACCTTCCAGTCGGAATTTAATAATTATCAATCTCGGCTACCTGCTCAATTTCAGTCTTCGACTCGCAATATTCAATTACACGCGCACTCTCCAAGTCTGTCTAGCTTCCTGTCTGTTCAGATCCATTGGCATATGGCACAGTGCAATATGTACCGCCTTTTCATGGAAGGACTTGTAGAGGCGCTGCCTCGACTTGCCCTCAACTCATTGGACCAAGACTTCGTCAGGGCCTGCCAATTACGATGCTACAAGAGTGCCATAGCACTGGCTGATATTCTCCATACAGTCTTATCGACGAAACCGAATGGTGTTTCGCTTGACCTCGACATCGCTGTTTGCATTTACCAGTGTTGTCGTATACTTACTCACGCAAACTATACGCTCAAGATTATACCAGAAGATATGGCGGATGATGTCGAAGGAAATTGCCAAACATGCATAGACTTCCTCGAAAGCATGTTCTTCGAATGCGAAGCCGCCACTGCCATTGTGAGATCTATCCATAGCATCTGCTGCAGCTACAAGACACTAACTGGCGAGCAGAAAGAGGATGCATATAAACTAATGGCGACAGTCGCTATCGTGAATATTTCTGAAAGACCAGGAATGCCGATACCGTCGCCGAGCGAAGAATCAGGTTCATCTGAAAAGTCAGGAACACGGTTTCATATCTTTTCCCAACACAGCCTTATTGGTCAGGTCAATGTACCCGACAAGGACTCAAGTCTTGTTACCTCACCATCATTTGCCAAGCCAGATGCTCATTATGTGCAAACAAGGTATTTCTCACCAAACCTATCACCCGATAGTGGGGGGACGATCGACAATGCGGCTTCCTCTGGGGTCAATTTAGTGGGATCTCTATCCCATGAAACATTCGATTTCAATATGCTTGAGTTCAACCTTGACTCATCTATCTTGTTTCTATAGCAAAGTATTATCCGTCTAGAATAATCCTGATCTATACACTATGCCCTTGCAAATGTCATATTGCGTTAATACTCTTGAACTAATTAATTCTTCCGCTCTCATCATAAATAGTAGTGTTTCTGATGTCACATAAACGGTTGTGAACAGTGCTATAATTACGAAGACAATCTAGTGCAATAATTCACTCAAGTCCACGAGAGTAATAGAAAGATACGTTGTAGTATTCAGTGTCCGATTCTAGTTAACTACTACATTTAACAAGAAAGACAATAATCCCTTTCCTGTCACGATGTAGAGAGAGAAGAGCCATAGAGAGCGGAGAACCGTAGAAGGGGGTAAGGTGCAGAGTGCAAAGGCACCTTAGATACCATGATGGCACTCTTAAATCTTCTTGACGGCGCAGTTCCACATGTGGTCGGACAGCCCAGGCTGAACGGTGTGGCTGATAGTGCGTTGGTACAACTGACACTTGGGGTTGAATACTCCATGAAGGGCGTAGGTGCACCAAGATCTGGCAGTGCAAAGCTTGACACAAGCTTCCATAGTCTTGATATTGTTGTGGGCTTCCTTGGGGCCGGTGGTGTCGTGGTCTAATCATCTGTCAGTCTCAATTTGTCTTTTGAGTAAGTGCATTACTTACATCGAGCGCACCAGAATCTGTACTCCTTGCCGTCCACAGTTCCATACAGAGAGTGCTGGCTGGGGCCTGCGATCACATTAGCTTCAACCAAGAATTCGGACCCACTTCATCTTGTACTTACAGTTCGAAGCCAGCATATCCTTGAGAAGAGCCGAGTCAGATTTGCCAGTGGCTGCGTCTGCCTGGCTTGTGGCCAGCTCAGCCTTCAAAGCAGCCTCACGTGCGAGACAGTCGGCCAATCCACCCTCGCAGTCCTGCAGAAAGGGATCATCCTCAGCAAAGGGATCCTTCTCCTCAACCTTCTGCATGTAGATAGTTCCGGCACGGGGGATATCCTTGCCGTCTTCCTTGCCTACAATGCAACGCTTGGTAGGAGGGTGGTAGGTAGAGATGGAGGCACCAGCGTCTCTGGCGAGAGCGGCGCATTCTTCCTGAGAATTAATGTTGTTGTGAACATCACCCTGACGGTAGACGTTACACTTGAACTCAACAGTGTAACCGGGGCTGATCTCCTGACGAGCACCTTCGACGCAATCAGCATATACCTGATTGGCAGTCAAGAGGGTCGCGAGGACATAAGCAACTGAGGCCTTCATGTTGATGGTGTTGAGAATGGTTTAAGTAAGTGTTGATGATATGGTTGTAGAGTATGTTGGAAAGACTTGAGATGTGAACTGAGGAGTGATGAGGAGAGGTTGAGGCGAGGATGAGAGGGTTTAAGTACTTTTTCTGACCCTAATCTTTCCTCTCTACTTTCAACCTGTCCATTCGAACTTCTACTGAACCATGCCCCTCCTTCTCCTTTTCGTCTCCGATAGTCTCAACGGATCATCAAGGTAGTCCCCATCATAATGGCGATTTGAGGACATTGCCGGCCGGCTCGACTGGAATTGATGTCCATCGGAGGTTTGAGTCAATACTACATAATTGCTTTTGCATCCAAGGATGCCCAAGGATCTAGCTTCAATGATCTACTCGGATGACTTGTACGGACCCAACGAATGCTTCAGACTGGCCAAGTGCGATAGCTGGAGCCTATCAATTGTTGAATGGTGTATCTCTCTGACCAAGTTTTAGTAGTCTTGGTTAACAACCATTCCAGTCAGCCTGCATTTATTGGGCTCTATGCAGGCAAGACTCAGTACGGCCTTCTCCCAGCTCCACCCAAGTATGCACTTCGTGTTTATAGGGTAATACACGTAGCCCGAAAGCTTCAAACCCTGAGTCGATCGGTATAGCATTGTCTTGAGACACGGACCGGAATTTATCACTTTACTCCCCGATAATGGCCCAGAATGTCTCAAAGCTTACGTCAATCGGAACATATTGTTTTAAATTGCTGACCGACAGTTCTCGGTTACTTCCTTACGAACACTAGTATTTTTTCATGAAGCGACGTTAGGAAGCTTACGACAAGTCAAGTCTCACTCGCTTCTATACAAGACCACCGCTACACCTAGGTCATCATATACTAAGCATACTAGATCATAGTGTCTGATTATCCCCCTTGCTTTCTGATAAACCACAATACTAGATTAGATTTCGGAGCAATCTTTGTTTCAGGGGAGATTGAAACAACACGGGAAATGTTTCACTACAGCTCACATTCTATCATGCATTCTGTGTTGTTTCCTAAATGTGACTATAGCAAGGTAGAGCCTTCAAGAAACGGTAGAACTTAACAGAACATTTGATCCGGGACTTTCGAGGCATATCCAAACACTCAGCGCTAACTATATTGCATTGCTGGAGTCGTGGTATTGCAAGATGTCATATTACCCGTGTAGTGCTCGAATCAGCCGGCTGGTTGGGCTGGGTCGCTCTGGGGCGATCAGCTCTTATAGAACCTGGTAGAGCTGCTAGATCTAGCATTGTTTCATATTCAGCTGATCTATTGTGGCCAATCTGTCTGAGACACATCCCCAGCCACGGCACATATAGAAGCGGGACAGAACGCCTAATCCTCTTTCTTACCACTTGCATGAAACAATTCGGGTCTGAAAAGAACGGTAGGGAGGAATAATTCATCATTCGTCTTCCCGAAGCGGCTGGGCGGGCGCAACTTCCCAGGTAGCTATTTTGTTGATCTCCGCTCCTACTGCCAACCTCAATGAGTGCCTTGTGAGAAGTGCAACTACATACTGCAAGATCTGCGAACAATTTTATGTCATATAAGACCTGTCCTCTCTTATGGGGCTTGATTATACTGGAGTTCAAAATTATGACATATTCCAACTATGAACTGTCTCAAACTACATTATCTACTATATGGTGGAGGTGAATCGCTACTTAGCTCGGATTCACTATTGTACTATGGTACATCCCGTTAGTTTTGTTTTTTTCCAAAAGAGCCTCAGTTATTGTACTTACGTAGTCAGGCAACTTGTGGAAGTAGGCGGTCGGAAGTCCTTCGCTTGTTATTTGGATTGGAACAACAAGAGATACTGTAGTGCCACGAGCCCTTGTAGCCAAAGTGACTTTAAGCCGGTAGGTTCTACTAACCGTACACGAATGGAAGGTGGGGAGAAATAGTAGTTTTTCCGTTGGTAGCATGAAAGGCTGTGTCATGGTAGCCTTGTATACGCAAGATTGTGAACGGCCAGGATGTGTGACCTTGTCCCATTTCACTTCTCCGATGCTTTGTAGCACTAAAGGGTGAGAAGCCGCCCATGGAGCCATTGGAGAGATAGTGTTTGATATCGCCTCATCGTGATCAGGTAGATGACCAACGGGACCCTGCCAAAAGCTGGTACTTGTCTCAATAACCGCTCCTTTGATACAAATATGGGGTGGTGTGCCTCTTGGTGAAGAGGCAATGTATTCGAGATTGATAGCTAGCTGCGAGTCCGATGCCTGAAGGTGATCCAGATGCAAGGTTATTGGCCTAGGTTGGGGGGCTGAAACTTGCAAAATCCCTTCTTTCGGGCCAACTAAGCTTCGTCGTATTGTCTTCGTCTGAGACAGGCAGTATTGCGAGTTGACGGAAGCAACGTTGATCGGCGGTTGTTCAGGAAACAAGGGAATGACTTTCAGAGAAACATCACTGTCGACAAACTTCTCTTCCATATAGTCATTTTCCCCCAACACAAGTCGCGCTCGAATAGCATAGTCGATAGTCGTCGAGCCACCCGTAAGATCATTCTTGACCCACGATCCAAGACTTGGTGGCAGGAGTAAGTGACGTTCCCTCACTGCTGGGTTTTGATGATTGCATGCCTTAGAGGAAAGATGCTCGGGGATTTCGAATATGAAGGGAATGTCGTAAAATTCTCCGGTTTCCAAAATATGGCCAGCGGGCAAAGCCTCCTCCGAAATAGGCATCTGTATTTGCATAAAGGCACGAGTTGTAAAGGGTGTTGCGTACTGATATGGTTGTCGGGTTGCGGTTGTGCCTCTTAAACTGATTTGAATGGACTGAAATGCGGTTCGGTGTTGTGGTGTGAGTCTAACGCTACCCTGGACCGTAGAACTCGTAGTATAGATTTTGGACTCATAGTGCCCGTCAATGGTGATGTTAATATGACATGAGTGTTTTGCCCGCGATGAACGACATTTGAGCATTTTCAGATTATGATATGAAGGCATTGTCATTTCAATGACGAATTGAGAACGTAGTTTAATTCAGTTCTTGGATCAGGTAACCTGGTGACACGAGATGATTTCCTGCAGCTGGGTCGCACACAACTATATATAATTGAATTACGCTGGCCCTTATGATGTATTGATAAGCTCATTCAAGGACGCCCTTCAGTATTGTAGTTGATAACATAGCTTGCTTGACTTGAAGATAGGTATCACCGTGATTGGTGATGACGCCGTGACTTGATCAACTGCGATTGGCTGGAGTGGCCGTGATATGTAGAATGGTTCTGATTGGATGCTTTTGCCGTTTTGAAGGGCCGATGGCAGTATCTTATTGGTTTATTTCGCCGAGACCCGTCCGGCGAGATTAGACGTCCACTAACCAAACCCAATCAGTCAATGCCACTCATCGCAAACAACGTCAACAACCCTGGACCAAGAATTGATTTCCAAGCAAGTTTATCCATCACACCCCGGAAACAGCAATCCAGATGTCGGGCCACCATCTAAGGCCACAGAACATCGTAGCCAGAAAGCCTCAGACATCTCGTATTGATGTGACAACTAGTGAGTTGACCCATCGCTTCGCTACTCTATTGACTACACACACTGACTTTCCCATTCAGGACGCGCCTGTGTCAATTGCCGCCAGAGAAAAGTTCGTTGTGATATCTCAATCAAAGGTTGCCCTTGTACAAACTGTAGCATCCACAGCCGACCTGGATGCCGGTCGTGTCCCAGCAAGAAAGAAGTCAAACAGTCTTTTCGTCAATTGGCCGTTCTAGCTCCTCTCCGTCCCCGGCAGCAAACTGATTCCCCAACGACGGTACCGGCTTTTCCTGCTGTTTCAGAGACTCCAACTCTAAATGAAGGTAGTGAGATCGAGCTCGGGGCTCACGCCTTGAATGATAATGATACTAGAGACGCAGAGCTTGGGCACCGAACGCGGGCACACTTTATCGGAAATGATCTTTCCAACTGCAATTACCTTTTCCGCCAAAGCTCTTTCAATGTGGACCAAGATAATATATTTCACTTCAATAATGGTCAATTGGAGCCCATCGAATACTGGTATGAAAGACGCGGCGTCTCGGGAGAACCACTAGAACGTCCAGACAAGCAGCTTGAAATTCGGCTCGTAAGAGCGTATTTTGATATGATTAACCGGGGATGGCCTATAGTTGACGAGGATTTATTCATGACACAGTATCATGGCCAAGATCCAACCAACCCAGTCTGCTTGACACTTCTGAATGCCATAATGCTAGTAGGAGCCCACGCCCTAGCGTCGCACGATGAGAGCATGAATCCTCTTCTCACCGTCTTCTTCCAGAGAACCAAGACTCTTTTCGAGTGTGAATCCTGGCCCGATAGGCTTGTCTACATCCAAGTCCCTCTCCTGATGACGTGGTATTCCGACGCCAACGCTTGGTATTGGATCGGAATTGCTACTAGAACAGCGATGGCTATAGGACTACATCGAGATACTAGCCACTCAAAGATGATGACGGTTTATAAACGCGTATACACTCGCCTGTGGTGGGTCCTCTTCCAGTTCGATACGATCGCGTCTGTGTCAGCAGGTCGACCTCAAGTTATGTGAGTCTGCTGCATATTCATCCTCATCAAGTCACATTTCTGACTGTGCAGCAACCTCGACGATTCTGATGTTCCAGATATCCAGCCTCATGAAGTTCAAGATATCTCTGGGGACTTTGTGATATATCACGTACAGCTGTGCAAGATCATATCCGAAACCGTAAGGAAGGGTTGGTCACTTCGTGCGACTGCAGAAACAAAGCTCGGTGCTATCAAGAAAGCGGACGAGTCCCTTGGAAACTTGATTCTCTCAATCCCTTCAACATTACAATTGACGATCTCGTCACTTGATATCTGGCAAGCCCATTTTTACCTCACTTACTACAACTTTATTCTATTGATTCACCGTCCAGCGCCCAAGTCCGGGAAAGAGAGCTCCGCAGAGGCACAAGATGACGCTATTCTCTGCAGAGAAGCAACAGTCTCTGTGGCTTCCATTTTTGAAGTTCTGCTCAACAAAAAGTGTATCTCGTCTCTATGGCTGTACAGCAACCATGTCGTATTCACTGCTACAATTCATATCATCAACGAGATTAGTACAAACAAACCCTTGCTGGCTGCCAAGTCTCGACATACCTTACACACCTTCTGGAAAGCGTTACGAGAACTTGCGATATACTGGAATTATGCAGGAGGCTTGCTAAAGGTCCTTGAGCAGAGAGCTTCAAGGCCGAGAGGCGAGGTAGCACATGGGACGTCGGAACCTAGTCTGAACCTGCAAGTAGATGGACGATCGTTTGAGCAGCCAAAGGGGGGTCCATCAACCTGGCGCAGCACCAGCAGTGATTCAATCATTAGTCCTGGCCAAAACCTGACCGATCTTGGTTTCGACACTTGCACAACATCTGGCTCTTATAACTCCACCATGGACTTTCTTACGAGCGGCCAGGATCCGTCGTTTAACGATCTGTTTTTGATGGATACCTCGGCGTTTGACTTTCTCTTCAGCGCAGACATCAGCTAGGACTTTGGTGTAGCACTCCAGGGACCTTGTCCTGCTCTAATCTCCAGTAATAAAATCGTCGCTATAACCTCCGTTGTTTATCATCTTGGCACCCAGCACAATCCTACATACCCCGCTCGTCCTGCAACCAATGACCAGATCTGAATTACGAGCCGTTTTCAGTTTGTATGTTAAGCTTATACCCGGCCGATCTTCCCCAAGGTGGTCGCTACATCCTTCTAGATAAGCGAACAGGGGGAATTCGTGCATTAAGAAGACGCTCGGAACAGATTATCGTGTTGAGTGGTGTGTTACAGTAGAGTCACTGTGATACTATCGCATCCCTGTCAGTAAGTACTCCATTAACAATTGTAAAGCAACTGTGCTTACTGTCTGATGAAATATGGAGCAGACCTTGATGTTCGATGTATTTATATGATGTTGCTGAGAGAATTCGATCTCGTCCTCTCACTCACCCTCAGTTCTTTCGTTTGGACTCTTGACATCGTTGCCAATCCGAGTTCGATAGTATTCCCTTTACAGATGCTTGATCACAACGTCTCAGCCGTGAAAGCGGTTTTCCTCTCCTTCAAAAACCACTTCGTCGTTTTCTTTTTATGCCTCATCATATTGAGCTACATACACAACCGATTTCGTCCAGGAATTGCACATATTCCTGGGCCACCACTTGCAAAATGGACGAGGCTCTGGCGTCTTTACGACGTTTACGAAGGCCAATCTCATCAGACAGCCATAAATCTGCACGCAAAGTACGGCCCACTCGTAAGAATAGCGCCGAATATTGTGTCGGTGGGTGATCCAAAGGCCATCAAGACTATATACGGATTAGCGGGCGAATTCACGAAGGTATGTGAATATTCTGACATGTAATCAGATGGCCAATGCTGATTGATGGACGCTTCAGACGGCGTTCTACCCCATTCAAAGCATTTCTTGGCAAAAGAAACCGCAAATGAATCTCTTCTCTACTCGAGACCCAGTGTATCATCGCGAACACAAGAAAAAGGTCGCGGGAGGATTAAGCTTGACCAGTCTGCTCGAATCCGAATCTGCTGTCGACTCTTGCACTGAATTGTTCATGTCCCGCCTTGACCAGTGGGCTGCTAATGGCAAACCTATCGACCTTGGTATATGGCTACAGTACTACGCGTTCGACGTGGTGGGTGAGATCAATTTCGCCAAGAAGCTCGGCTTCTTAGCCACAGGTGGAGATGTTGATGGTATGATCAAAACAATCGAGGGTATTGTCGCCTACGCAGCCATCTGTGGACAAGTCCCCGAGATGCATACACTCTTGTTGGGCAACCCTCTATTTCCATACTTGATACCCTCTATGGAGAGTTGGAACGCGGTCTTGATGTTCACTCTCAAAGCTATCAATTCCCGTACACCTATGAAACGAGACGGCGAACTGGAGCTTACTGATGTGGCAGGGAAGGATTTGCTGTCCAGATGGGCTGCGGTGAAGAACAAGGACCCGCTTAAGATGAGTACTAGAGATGCCATTGTGCATCTTTCGGGCAATGTGTTCGCGGGTTCGGATACCACAGCTATTGCCCTACGAGCAGTGATCTACTACCTCATCAAGAGCCCTGAGAAGATGGAAAAAGTGATCGAGGAAATCGATGCCGCTGATAAGGACGGAAAGCTCAGTGATATCATCTCCTATAAGGAGTCTACTTCGCACTTGACATATACCAAAGCAGCGATCAAAGAGGCCATGCGTCTGCATCCTTCAGTCGGTCTTTTGATGGAGCGACACGTTCCACCCCAAGGGGCCGAAATATGCGGACATTTTTTCCCTGGTGGCACTATCGTCGGCATAAACCCATGGGTTCTTCAGCACGATCCTGATGTTTACGAGGATCCTGAAGCCTTCCGGCCAGAGCGCTGGCTGACTGCAGATGCCGAACTACTCTCAAAGATGGAAGCCAGTTTCTTCACCTTTGGGGCTGGGTCACGTACCTGCGTGGGCAAGCACATAAGTCTCATGGAGCTCTATAAAGTGGTGCCGCAGTTGTTGAGACGTTATCACGTTGAGCTGGCAGATCCGGAGGCTGATTGGCAAGTAAAGAATCGTTGGTTTGTGCAGCAGCATGGGCTTAATTGTATTCTGAAGAAGAGAGCAGTCACGTAAGGTACGCGTCTTGGTGGCGCCCAGGATGATCATGCCCTGTCAGGCGGTGAGTGTGATGAGAAATGTTGTAGAGGAAACGGGCTAGTTGGTTCAAGAAGTGAGATTGCACTAGGATGTGAGCGCCCATGTCGAGTGTCCCGGGGATAAACAGTAGTGCCCGATTATTTATAGTGGTGGCGGATTCGAGACTGCATTAGTGCTCGCTTAAATTGACGCTATTGTTTTCTTATTCAATATTTGATGTTTGCTTTGACAACAAATCAAATGACTACCCACTTAATAATGCAATATTTGACCCAAGGCCTGCTCGATTCTGACAGTCTTCATGGCAGGTGATTGCCAAGCACGTATCTTATAAAACAGGACGAAGCTCCATAATCTCCAGCAGCCTGATGGATTTACACCTGTTTTGTTTACTCTACTTTCTCGTCCCTCCCTTTCAAGGTTTATTCTCGCAGCTTCCAATATGAAGCTACGGGAAAGTCTACTACTAGCCTTATGGGGGTCAACTATACCCCTCTGTTTGGGAATTACTCTTTCTCCACAGACAGGCGGACTGGCGATGGCGAGGGTACTATTTGGCGGGTCTACAGATGTTTTCTCTTCATCATCCGGTTACAGCGGAGATCCCTCTGCTATCCGAACCTTTACCAATGGTCCTTTTGGAATGTCACAGGGCATCATTCTATCAACTGGAAGTCTGGATTCGCCAATTGCTCCCGGAAATTCGTGCCCAAGCTCTTACACTACTGACCAATATGATGCCTACACTCAAACTTACTGTGGTGCCGATTCCTACAATGGAGCGTCATACTTGTTGAACTTTCTTCCAACAAAGGCCACTACACTGCTCATCGACATGGTCATTGCAAGCTGTGATCCTGAGTAAGCATTGTAATATCGGGACAAATGATGTCAAAAAGCTAACAATTACAAGTGCGGGTGACAGGGTCATGGTCTTGATCAATGGTGTGAATTACGCAAAAGACGAGAACAACATCCCACTTGATTCTTCATCGAAATATCTCAGCAGGCCCTGGAGTATACCAGCACCCAACGGAGACACGGCATTCTCAATGTCTTCCCCGCCTCTTCGGTTCTCAATTCCGGTACCCAAGACATCCGTCGAGTTGAAGATTGCCGTATGCGATCGTTTCGACGGCTATGGCGATACTGCTGTCATGATTAAAATCCGGCCCTGTGTCGATTGCGATCAGTCATTCAAAGTCAACTACGATACAACAAGTATTGTATCAACCACAACCTACGAAGCAACCTCTGTTATCACACAACCAGCTTCAGGAACAGCCCTCGGGACTATATCCTATGTTACATATGTAACTGCCTCCGCTACCAGTATCGCGTCCTCATCTTTGCCAGAATCTACCTCGGCCGACTTTCCGACAACATTCTTATCGCCTACTCTATCATCCTCATCAGATGTTGTTTCTTCAGCAATTTCCACAGCAGCAACATCATCTATACCATCAACACTATCCACAATTACATCTAGCTCCACCTCCGAGGCTTCAGCAACAACATTGGCACAATCCACATCATCAGAACTCGGATCAGAAACTACCGTGTACAGCTCACTGGAGTCTACGACCGCTGAAGTTTCATCGGCAACTGTTTCACTTTCTTTGTCAGTATCTACACTATTTCCATCATCAGAATCCACGACATCATTTCCACAGTCAATGACATCGTCAGAATATGTATCAACATTCACGTCGGAGGTATCACTCGAATCTACATCAACTGAAGCGTTGTCGATATTACCACCAACACCAAGATGTAGACCAAGGAGATCTCGATAACCACAAAGAAAGTGGCAATAGCTAATTAATTGTCGGGTTCCAACATCAGAAGCGATAAACTTGAACAGTATAAGTGGTATTGGAACCAATACATGGTGACAATGGTAAAATGCGCCTTCCGAGGACCTCATCAGAAGCTTATGCATCATTGAAATATCTGGGGGACGATAACAAACTGCTGCTTGCAGAAGGCCAAGAACATGATTTTGGATCATCCGTGCATGCAGACCGTCCAGGTTTCGAAATCGTCTCCGAGTCACATCGCTTTGCTACAGAGAGGGTATGAGCATGTGACCAGATTTATCGGATAGTGTGAGTGGTCTTTAGCCATAAAATTAAAATTATGACCCAAGAGTTTATTTCCATGACGACGCGCGTGCAAATCATCGTTCAATGAATACGTTGAGTTTCCACTCTTGCTGCTCGAGAAAGGGCTCGGGGACTTCTTCAAAGTCAGCACAGCTATCACCGATGTCCTCAAGAGAGACGTCAAGGACCCTGGAGGAGGGAGGAGGTGAAGCTAAGGCATAAGTCGAGAGACAGTATACAATGATAGTCAAAGTGGTTGAACAATGCGCCATGGTCCATGCTTGTTGAGAATATGAAGTGGGTGTAACGTTCCATTAGTCAAAGGGGTCGTTTCTCCAACACTGGGATGTTTTCAGATAATAGACTGCGCTTTGACATGTAGCAAATTATCAACGACCCATAGTTACTATATTTATTCAATACGTCTAGTCGAAAGGCCATTGTCAAAGCTGTGACATATAACAAGGTTTATTAGTTTGGTTCTTCTCATGATTAAGTTTCATTAGGAAGCCTCGACTTCAATGCCATTACTTGGATGGCTGGAAGCGCAAGTCTAGACCGGACGGCACGTTGATTTTAATGTTTATGTCGAACTTAGAATTGTTTTAGCGGTACACGTTGAGTGACAACGGCAGATTGATTGACCATTTACCGTCTAACAGCTTTTTTGGATGTTTCCGATTCTTCACATAAATATAAGCTTCACGTCTCTACTCTGGTGGTATTGGAATGCCAACTCACACCCCTTCTTCTACATTGACTAGCAGTTAATTCAAAAACAAAATGGCTGCGGATCCTGTCGTAAAATTCACTGTACGACCAGATGGTCGAATCGTCACTCACGAGCCTACACTCACACTTCAATACGACAAATGGGCCGACGAAATGCAAACGCTCAGCATACCCGGAGAACACCTTCCTCGATATGCAGTCAAGAGAGTCACCAAGTTTGGCGGTGCTCGGAGACACAAGTTCGAAGTCTACTCTACCACAGACAGAGTACAACGAATCGCTTGCATAAAACACCATTCCCTCCCACCCAGAATACAAATCAACATGCTCCGATCCGAACATAAACTCAAAATCAAGACAATCGATTCCTCGCGACAATACGACGCTGCGGGCAGTCTCGGGCGCTTATACTGGAAAAGCACTGGCATGAAAGCTTGTTGGAAACTCAAGAACAGCAAGGGGCTTGTTTTGCTAGTAACAATCGACGAGACACGAACCAGCGGAATCATCAGCATATATGAAAAGAACCTGGAGAGAGAGGCTATAGAAGAGCTGCTTGCTGTCGGTGTTGCTCAGATCGAGGACTACAATAGGATATTGAAGAGTGCTGGAAGGACAGGCTAGATCATACGTATGACCTACCTTCAGTGTGATATTTATGTCGTTGAGTTACGGGTCCCTTAATATTTAGAATAGAATTAAAAGTCTTTGGTATTATTATAACTTAATCTCTGCTTATATCTTGCCTGTAGCTGGATCTTTCAAGATTCTGACCTCCGTTTCTTTCCCATGGTGAGTGGTTCCCTACAACCGGAGCTTCAACACTCATTTCTGTCTGTGCACTGGACTCGTCCTGTGATATCAAAGATTGGACTTGATGATGCGTTCGGTCTTTTTTGATCTCGCTCAACTTGGAGTCTACGGCAAAGAAAGTTGCCCTCCCAGCATGACTACCTTCCGATTCCGACATGTTTTCTTGTCGCCGCAATACGAGGCGAATGTTACCGAGGTGCTTCGACAGTGGTTCTGCGCCGGTAGTCTCTGCTATAGGAACAATATTGTCGAGCTCAGGGTTTCTCGTCGTTCGTAGAATGGTTGAAAAGCTACTTTCGTAGGATGCCGAAGAAGACTTGATGCATAGCAGTCCCACTATACCAATGGCAGAGGAAAGAAGAAGACCTATTCCGTATGCGATAGCAAGGTTGCGAGGTTCATACGAGAATTCGTTTTGTGCAGACGAATAGGTAATCGGACCACGGGATGCGGCAGTATTGTTTTGTCTATGGAGAGATGTTAAGTCAAGTCTGTTAAATAAAGTGATGCATGAAAGCTTACAGAAACTTTGGATTGCTGAACAAGCTGATTGTGGCGTTTGCAAATACGTCTTCCAGCGCATCAGCCATGGACATATTTCCTATCGTGGATTCTGTCGTATTGTCGTTGACAGCCTGCATCTCTTTCGTCTCCATCAGAATGGAACTTTTGATCTGCGTCTGCTTAGGATCCACACCACCCAATAAATTCCTGAACAGAGTGCCCCGAAGAAAGTGACCCATAGCAGCCATGATTGAGTCATAGGCGAGCACAGCATTGCAATAGTCACGATCCATCATATGACAAAACTTGGTATTGAACGTGCCTACTGAGTTTATCCTCTTTGTTTTGTAGCGGACATGTTGCTGACCGTTGTTAAATGTGAAATCGATTGCATAAGATGAGTTGTAGAGCTGGCAAACGATTGTCTGATTAGCCTGCAACGGCGACAATTCAGTCGGTACGGAGACGTAAAACGTGACTGCGCCTTCGCGTCCTGCTGTCTGGTCAAGATACGGTGTCTGGGAAACCGTGGAGCTGTTCAGTGTCGCCCACAGACCGTACAAAGCCTTCTCGTCGTTGGTTGCGTTTGGTGGCAGGTAGCTTCCTGCAAAAGTTGGCACAAACCCAACGTACACGAAGTTATTTCCGTTGGGATTAGACCATTGTAGGCGAATGAGTCTACCTGCGTGCTGTGCAAATGTTTCGTTTTTTGTGAGGCCGCATGATATTGATGGACCATAAAATTCAACTCCATATGAAGAATTTGGAAACGGGACTGGCAGATTCGAGATAGAGCCCTGGGATGCCACTGACAAAAGGACCCTCGAGAGGTGGGTCGATGGAACGAGGACTCCGCTTCCACCCAGATTTGCGTATTTGCCAAAAGCATCCCTGTTGCTGTAATCCGGGATTGGTATTGAAGCGTTAAAGATTGTGATATTTGGGTATGGGGAAACTTGGACAGTAAGAGTAGCTGGAGTGATAACTGCGACAAGGGGAAGAGCCCTTTAAGTAGGGTTAGCAGACTATTTTGCAATACAATAAGCAAATGCAATCTTACCATGCAATCATAGCTATCACTGCAAGTGTAGGCGCAGCAGTCCAGAGCTCCCACGTAGTAAAGTCCCAGGCATTGTGTACAACTCCAAAAAGCGAGTTGACTCCCTTAACCGTTACCGATTTTGATCTTAGAGTATGCCATAATATTTGCGTGTATGCGATGCCCACAGCTGCTGAAAGGAAAGCTCGTACTAGAAATGCCAACGCCGTGCCTGCACGTAAAAACCACTGCTGCTGGTTCTGGTTCTGGACAATTGTTCCATCGAGACGATTGTAGTAGAAGTGATGACCAAGGGCGAGTGCTAGCGCCAGCAATAAACTACCTGCCATAAGGGCAGAAGTTGACTTGTGAGCTGACATTTTCAAGTTGGGCTAAATATGTGGGATATCAAATTGAAGTATCTAGCGGTGATTGCTTTTCTATATATTCCTCTTACAATCAGAAACCACATACTGCCAAGGCCAAGGTACCCAGCATGGTAAGGCAAAAAGCAAGCATGATTGAGGTCAGAGAAGAAAGACGACTGGCTGATAAAAGGTAAGCAAACGGACTGTATACTCTTCTCGGCGCCTAGCCCCGCCAGTAGGGCTAAATACTCCGTAGATGCAGTTAACTCCAATCCCACGGTCCCAGAGTGGAAATTACCGAGCAGGGGAACGGCGGCAACATCACATCGATCCGTATAATAAGCCTCAATTGGAAAGATGGGCCGCTGGGAGCATAAGCGATGGAATCATTAGTTCAGTTTATGCCACTCAGATTAGTTAGGCTCTTAGGTTGTGTCGTTGGACCCCTAGACCCTAACTAAACCCCAGAGGCTAACGTTTCTGCCACCCGCCAGGCAAGGCAGACCAACAGCGTCTATCTAAAAGAGTAGGCGGTGGAAAATCAGCCCCGCCAAGACAGTGCTTGTTTTATCTCTCCAAGCTAGCGAGGATCTTCAACCTTGAAGCGGGGTTTGTCTTCGCATGGCCATCTATGATTTGACCAAGCTCCCATCACTTTCAACTCCATACCAGACCCTGGACGAAATGAGTTTAGTCTTGGCTGATGAGGCTGTGCAGGCTTCGCAATCAGACCAGATTGATAGCATCTCGCGAAGATTGCTTTTCCCTCCATCATTTGTGCAACAAGAATTACCTGTAATCAGTGTAACCAGTGAATAGTCGTACAAAATGGGCGACGGCGGCTTTCTTGTCCTCGTAAACGGTACGCCGTACCGCTGGAAACGGTCAGACCAGAACAGCTATCAGATGAAAGCCTGGGATTTCCCGGATGTTATTGAAGCTGGTGAGCCCCAACCTCCTCATTCAACAACCCTCCCTTTAACCAGCTGGTAGGAAAGGTCCCCAGAATTTACGTCGAGTTCAGTCAGGGAGCTTTCAAAAAACGGTCTGACACAAGCGGATCGGTCAAGTACTCTCTAGAAGGCACAAAATGCAGCTTCACCATTCACGTCCGCGACGACGATGAACGACTCTGGGTCAAGCTCGATGCTCTTGAAGCCGTGGGTAATTCTCGAGGCTCTGAGATCCAACTTGGCTGGCGACATGACGAATGTATTGCTTTTGTCCTCTCTGGCACGCAGGAACAGTTCCACACGACCAACCCGCCCACTGACTGGATGCAACAATGCCGAAAGACCTTGGGTCACCGTCCTCTTTCGCAACTTTGCCTGCTGGGAACTCACGATTCTGGCATGTCTACTACTTCGCACTCGCTTGTTCCGGTCAGCGTAATCGACCCGTATGTCTTGTGTCAGTCGGAGGACATCCATGGACAGCTTGAGCTGGGTGCGCGATACTTTGACATTCGGCCTCAGATCTACAAGGGAAAATGGTGCACTGGTCACTACACCGGCAAGGTCGGCGCTCGAGGAGAGTCCATTGCCAGCATTATTGACGGTGTAAACAAGTTCACAAAGAACAACGGTGAACTGATCATTATCAATTTCTCCCACTCCCTTCAAAGCGACGTTGAAGAGTGGCGCGAGTTCAACAAGGAAGAATGGCACTCTCTCATGAAGGAGCTTCTCAAGCTGGAGCACCGCTACATCATAGAAGACAAGTCCAAAGCCAACAACCTCAGCTCTCTCAAACTTGATGAATTTATCGGCAATGGAAAAGCAGCGGTTGTATGCATTATCGAGGAGTGGGGCAGCATGAGCCTAGGCGACTACGCGCAAAAGGGATTCTACAAGTCTGCCCAGTTCAACGTTCGAAACGAATACGCCAACAATGACGAGACGGAATACATGGTCAAAGATCAAATCGAAAAGATGAAGGGCCACATGTCGTCCAAGGACAAGCGACTCTTCCTACTCTCCTGGACCTTGACGCAGCAGGTGCCCCAGTGGGCTGGAAGCGTCACGAGTTTGGCTGACAGTGTGGGCGATGCGCTGAAGCCGATCAAGTTTCTTGCTAGAGACTGTAACAAGGAGCTTTTCACGAGGCTTTTGCCCGAGGTTAGCGATAAGTCGTTCCCGAATGTGGTTTACATCGATTACCTTAACAACAAGGAATATCTTCCTTTGGTGATTGCCATCAACGACAAGGTTTTTAACAACTAAAGAAGGATGGATATGTATGATAATTGTGTCTAATGTTATTGATCGGTATTAAGGTATTTTGACAACTACCCTTCCAGTGATTGCCTGTCGTTGAAGATCCCCAATGACCTTGCCGACTTGTTCGAATTCGAGTACCTTGACGTCTGGAACTATGATACCTGCCAATGCGTGCTGCAGAAGCTCCTCCATTTGAGTCTCTGTGCCAACTGCAACACCAGTAACAGTAAGGGCTGATACAAAGTTAGCTATCAATCGATAAACAAATCGTGGGAAGTACTTACATCGTGCTGAGCAGAGGGAAGCAGAGAGAGGAATGTTAAAGTCATTTCTGGGCAATCCAATCGTCACAATTATACCCATATTCCTCACCAAACTGGGAGCTTGGATAAAGGCCTCTTGAGAAGCAGTGACCACCAAAACAGCTGCTGCTCCCTCTCCAATTATTTCCTTGACCCTCTGTTCGACGTTCTCACTGGCAAAGTCGATAAAGTGCTCAGCACCGCTTTCCAAACTCAAGTTTCGCCTTGGTTCTCCAGTATCTATCGCGATCACTCGAAGTCCATTCAACCTTGCAGCAATTTGCACTCCTAAATGACCAAGACCGCCTCCCGAGCCAGAAATCACAACCCAATCTCCTTTATCAGCATACCCTTCAATTTTCGATACCGCGCCAGCCATTGTCCATCCGGCACACAGTAACGGAGCAGCTACTTCGCTAGGAACACCGTCTGGAATCTCCGTCACGTACCTAGCATCGGCAATCACGTATTCCTGCAACGTACCAGGAACATGCTTCCCAGTGTTTAGCTGTTTCGGGCAATTGTTGTGATAGCCTCGCTTGCAGATCGTACATTCTCCGCAGGCGCTATAGAGCCATTTTACGCCGACTCTTTTGTTGAGAAGATTGGCTTCAACGTCTTTACCGAGTCTGACAACTGTTCCTACGCCTTCATGGCCAACGATGGGATTGTAGGGACCCCAACCTGAAAGTGCACGGATTTCTGAGCCACTGTGACAAGTCAGCAACACGTCTAATCCACGGTGTCTTGCTTACCAAACACCAGTACAGGCCAGTTTCATCAGGATCTCATTTTTTCCTGGTGTCTCTACTGGTACATCCGATCGAATAACAATTCGCGCCTCGTCTCCAGGGCTCTCAATCAAGGCTGCTTTTTGGATTGAAGGTATAGAAATGCTCATTTTGATGTTTGGCAGCACCGTTAGCAGGTTACTTTTGCTTACGTCGGGCGTTGGCGGATTTAAGAGACTGTACAATGTTGATCGGGGCTAATTAGTGGGTTCTAACAGCCGAGTCAAGTTACCGATCCGAGAAGCTAGTCTTGGGGACGAAGACATAATTAACAAGCCAGTTAATGAGGTACGGATCATGGCTTTAGCGTGCTTAATTTTGTACCCTAGATCGTGATGGTCTGCTACCCACTATAACTAACCGACCCATCTGCCGAAGTTTGATTGTCAGATCAATTGCAATTCCGTCCATTGGATGACAGCTCGTCGGATAGAAATGATTGGAAATATTGTATAAACAGCATAAAGACTGCCTCATCTAACTGTGCCCAGAAATAGACTTGGCCTCATACAACTCCTCCAAATACTTAACTTCGTCCTCAGTCAAAATCTTTCCCCTCGCACCAATGGCCTGTTCAATCCTCTCAACACTGCTAAATCCAATAATCGGACTCGTAACCCTCTGATTGATCCACGCCAACGCAACATGTGCCATAGGCCACTCATGCTTCTCTGCAACTTCCATGACCCTCTCGATAATCTTGTTATCGACGTTTGACAGCTCACCTAAACTTTCCTTCTCGCCCTTGCTTCGGTCTGTAGACCCGAATTGAGTTGGCGGGCGAGCGAGATGACCACGGCACAAAGGCGCCCAAGGAATGATACCCACGCCTGTATCATTGCAGTATCGGATCATCTCACGCTCTTCCTCGCGGTAAAGAAGGTTATAATGGTTCTGCATACTAATGAATTGCGTCCATCCATTCTTTTCGGCGACGAACTGCATTCGAGCAAATTGTGTCGCCCACATGCTGCTTGCACCAATGTATCGGACTTTACCCGACTGAACCAGATCATGAAGCGCTTTCATGGTTTCTTCAAGGGGCGTGAATTCGTCGTAGCGATGAATTTGCAATAAATCGATGTAGTCGGTATCGAGACGTTTGAGTGATGCTTCGACTTGATTGAAGATTGCGGCTCGGGAGAGTCCGTATTGGTTTTGGTAGTCTTTTGAAGCTTCGAATTCGGGTTTGTAATTGATATGGCGTGCACCTAGGACATGTCAGCATGTTGGGCTGTACCACCGATCGGATTATCTACCTGGCTCTTCACCGACGGCCCAGCGGCATTTACTCAAAATCAGGACCTTGTGGCGAGGAATATTAAACTTTTTCAATGCCTTTCCAACGATTTCCTCGGATGCGCCATTGCTGTACACGTTGGCGGTGTCCCAAGTGTTGAGACCGCGATCGTACGCTGCTTTCAGAAGCTCCAGTGCCTGTCGATGCGTCGTTAGTGGGATGCCGATTATTGAATGAGGGACCATACCTCTTCTTCGCCAATTACCCAGGGAAGAACTCTCTTATCACCAAAGCTCATACATCCAAAGACAGGAACGGAAATACGCAAACCGGATTTACCCAGATTGCGATATTCGCATTTGGATGCCTCGAGGGAGACTTTGAGTTGTGCGGGGAGTTGGCTGGAAGACATGTCGATTGGTATGACTGAGAGTTAAGAGGGACGAAACGAGATGCAGATGCTTACTTGCTTTATGTACTCGTTACGGTGATCATGCAATTAAGATGATATGAGTTGGACCAAGAGAGTCAAAGCCTGATAGGCGGATAAATGCAGTTCAATGTCATCATCACGTTGACTGTTATCTACCCCGCTGCTGACAGCTTGTGTATTTGGGGGTCTGGCTGAGTTGCATAGCCTGTGATACGCGAGTTTGTGTATATGATCTTCGCTATTGTCCGGAAATACGGCAGACGTAATTACGTCTGAGTTAAGACCGAAGACCAGGGGGAACACGCTATTCGTGTCTTTGATTCTAGAACAGAATAGGCTTCGCGGCGAGTCTGCAGGTCATTCTGCAAGATACTAACGAATACTCTTGTTACACGGATCTCATAGATCTATCCGCTACCATTCATTCAGATACTATTTAACAAAAGCAACCTTTTAAGATCAATTCTTCACTCGGCAATGTTCCACACGACCATTCTCTAAAATGATAGGCTCCCTCGCTTGAGCTAACACATATGCATCGCAAAGCCACCCTGTAGCGCCCTTGGCCACTGGGTTCCAGAAAAGTTGGCCTCCGCGATTTAGGATACAAAAATAAACGGCCTAAAAGGTCTGGCCTAAGTAGCATAAGCTGACCCAATTATTTCGTCTCTTCTGCTTCTCTTCTGCTCCTAGCGGCCAATTTTCCTGACACCCTGAGGCTTGGCTCCCCCCTCTGAACACTTCTCCCACTTAAACCTCTTTCATCTCTAGCGTCACTCGAATTTTGCGGGGAACCGTCTTCGATCTGTGGGGATGACATCGGCAATTCGATTCGGAACTGAACCGACGTACCGCTCTTTTTTCTTTCTCGAAGAACATGATGTCCTTTCAATCTAGTCCTGACATCTTCTCACCCTCGGTTTTTGCATCTCCTGCATTTACTACAAAAACCCGAGGATGGAACCTACAAAACCAACAAGAAAACGCGTCTCAAGGGCTTGTAATCTTTGTCGCGCGCGTAAAGTACGTTGCATTATCGAGGATCCTTCTGGTCCTTGTGTCAATTGCAGACACAACGACAAGGTTTGTACGTTTAAGCGCCGCCATGGAATAATGTGAGTATCTCAATCACGACTTTATATTCAATAGACTTATTTTTCAGATCTACAACTCCTCAATTGCGACCGAACGGACCTCTACCTCCCCGACCAAGTCAACCCGATACCGACAAGCCCACCGAACCCTCGTTCCAACACCCTCTACCTATTACACCGACAACAATACCGCCTCCCGCATCAATCGCATCGTCTTCATCTTTTCCCGACTCTTCCGCCTCTCAGAATGTCGCTACTTTGTCGGGCCCGCCATGCCATCCCGACTATGCATTTCTCCAGGTCCCCGATACAAAGGACCTTCTTCCTCAAGACCTCGCATTTCTCGTTAGCCAAGGATGTTTTATCGTCCCGCAACGAGCTGCGCTGGATGATTTCCTGAGGCAGTATTTTCTGCATGTACATCCGATGCTTCCGATATTGAATGAGAAGGACTTTTGGCTTTCGTATAACTCGGTGGATGCGGATGTGGAATATGAAATGCCTATGCTGGTCTTGCAAGGTGTATTGTTTATTTCTTCTGGAGTAAGATCACTGTTCCGGTCGCGCAAGTCGTGAACTAATGCGTGATAGTTTGTTTCTGCCGAAACGATTAAAATGCTGGGCTTTCCAGATGTTCATCAAGCCAAACTTGCATTTTACCGACGAGCAAAGGTATATCCTTCACCGCATTCTCAGACTACAACTAACGCTCCCAGCTCCTATACGACTTCAGTTGCGAAAAATCATGTATCGCTATAGCCCAAGCATCTCTCCTTCTCGCCCACACTCATCTCATCCCCCGCTGCATCGCAGGCAACAAACCATTGGGCTCAATCTGGCTCGGCATCGCCATATCCTACGCCCGCGTCGCCAAAGCCCACTGCTACTCTTCCCTCCGCCCGACCCGCGACACAGAAGTCGCCAAGGTGCAAAAAGCACGAAACACGCTCAAACGACTGTGGTGGTGCTGCATCATCTGCGACAGATTACTCCCCCTCACTTCGAGGCAAAACATAAAGATCACACCCGCCAATTTCAGCTTCTCAGGCTGCTCGGTGCTTGGAAGCGCGGATCTTTGTGATGAGCTGTACAACTCTGATGTTTATGATTCTACCACTAAAACGCTACATGCGGAGCTTTTGGCAAAGCTGGTGGATCTTTGCGTTGTGTTGACAGATGTTTTGTCGGTTGTTTCTGTTCTTTATAATAATCCGTCATGGATGCTTTCTGGAAGAATGGAGGTAGCCAAGGATGCGAGTCTGTGTCAGATTGAGCTGAAGAGGTGGTATAATGCCTGGAGTGAGACTAAGGCAACCTTGGAAGAGAGGATGACCGAGGATGGGTCACAGGCCGAGTCTATCATTCTGTTCAAGAATCTCATCGAGATGTATTATCAGTGAGTTACAGTTTCTCGACTTTCTGGCCGAGACTAACATGTGCAGCTCTGCTCGGTTATCAGTCTGCCACTACAATATCCTCCGATCCAGTTTGTTACCACCATCTCAATCAGAGATTCAACTCCGACGACAAAGCGAAGATCTTCAAGGTTCGGCATCGCGCGTGACAGAATGTCTCCTCGAATTTGACCGTCTAGGTCTCTCGCGATGGCTTCCCATGACAGCGTACGTCAACCCCACACCATATTAGCCCCCAGTACTAACATTGTTAGCATCGGATGCACAGCCTTTCCTCTAGCTCTCCAAATGATCGATGTCGAACTTCTTCGCCCCAAACAAAAGTCCATATCCCAAGAAGGCGCCATCCTTACGCGAAAACAACAACACGTTGATAATCTGGTGAAACAGATGAAGAGCTACAAGAACAAATACTACATAACCGACTGGGTCATGCGCGCCATTCGCCATGTCGTTGAGCTCGCGCGACAAAGATCATCTGCGCCGTTTATGACAGCGGACGATTCATCACCGAGTAGTTATCTCGACATGTTGAAAAACAAACCGAGTTACTACTTGAGGCTTGTCATGACCCTTGATATGAGTATTAGTAACGGACGGTTACCTGATGAATGCGACTTTCCGCCGTCATTGAGAAAAGCCGGTCGTTCATTCGCGAGATCACAGCAATCTTACACGTTAAATATGGACGAAGAATCCAAACAACGCTTTTCCGCAATGAACAGGGACCTCATACCGGATAACCTCGCAACTCAAAGCGGCATCGAGTCGGTCGATTTGCAAGATCATGTCCAGGCACAAGACGCTATCACGGTAGACCAGGAATTGTTTTTTAACAACAAACAGTCGTTTCCGGTTGATCTGACAGCTGCGCTGTGCGAAATTACGAATATTCCACCGCTGGATTTTAGTGATATGCCGTTATTGGACTCGTCGCATTTCAATGACCCTGGAGGCGTACCTTTCTGGCCTTATGAGTTGCTTGGTTCTCCGCCGGATAACTTGGGACAGGAAGGAGATGTTAGGATGGAAGATATCTTCTCTGGAATAATGGAAGTTGGGAATGAAGAGCGGGATTTTGATGATGTTGGTGTACAGAGTGGTGGACCGGTTACGTTGTCGGTGGATTCTTTTTAACGGCATCTTGTACAATATGAAAAGCATTGTTTTTTATACCACATCCAGCAAATTTTAGGACTGACATGACTAGCGGCACAGGTGTGTTGAGGAACAAATTTAACAATGTATTTACTTATACTGCTGTCCTGATATCTACCACTTCACCAAATCTTGAACCTTGACTGGCATCCCACTCTTCATACTATGGTTAGCTCCAACACCAACAAGCACCGCGTTTCCACCATCTCTGATGTAAGCAGCTCTCTTGAAGTTATCCTTCTGGTCACCCAGGATCACATCCTTTAGCAGGACAGGATCACCTCCTCCATGTCCACCTTCCTGCTTGACAACATCCACAACATATGGCTTGTCAAACATGGGATACACGACAATCTTGGTTTGCTCGACACCGCCTTGGATGTACTTTTCATCCTCTCCGGACGCATCCTTAGTCACGGGGTCTCCTAGAGGGTTGTAGCCGCTCTCAACGACGTTGATCTCGATGCGGCCCTTGGTTCCGTTGAATACACACCTGTAACCTTCCCAGGGCGCGTAAGCGTAAGTGTTGTACGTCATGACAGCACGGTTCTTGTACTTGATGATCATGGACAAGTTATCTTCAATCGTAATTCCTTCCCCGAAGCAATTGCGATCTCTGATGTATCCATCTTCATGCTCGGCGTCAAGGTACAGCTTCTTCATGCGCTCGTTGTCTTCAAGCTGGAACGCAAAAGGGTCGTTCTTGGCGTCCTCGTTGTTCTTGTACCTCTCACCGAGGTTCTTCTCTCCTCGACGCTCAGCATTTTCCTTTCCGTAGAAGCGCAGATCACCGAGACAGTAAACAAGCTCTGGTTCAGTGTTGAGCCAGAAATGCACCAGGTCAAAATGGTGGATGGACTTGTGCATTTGGATACCGCCGCTGGTCTCCTTGTGTCGGTGCCAGCGTCGCATAAAGTCTGCGCCATGAGCACAGTCGAGGATCCAGTCCATGTGCACTGTGGATATCTCTCCAATAACACCAGAGTCAATGAGTTCGCGGACCTTGGTGTGGTGGGGGGCATAGCGGTAGTTGAAGAGAACGCGGACTTGTTTACCCGTTTTCTTCTCCGCGTCGACCATTGCCTGAAGTTTATGCTCATCAATGGTCATTGGCTTTTCTGTAATAGCATCACAGCCGAGTTCCATGGCGCGGATGCAGTAGTGGTGGTGGAAGAGATCGATTGTTGTGACGATGACAACGTCTGCCTTTTGCTCTTGGATCATCTTGTCGAACTCGGTGTCTTTGTAGGTTTGCACCTTTTCACCTCCCAACTCAACAATATGTTCATTTGCAACGTTGAGTCTCTGTGTGTTCGTGTCACAAATACCAACCAGCTTGGCTACATCCTTAAAGTCCTGGATGATAGCCTGGTAGTACATGGCAGAGCGAACGCCCATGCCAACAATGACATAGCGCTTGATTTCTTCTGAAGGCATTTTGATGAGAGATTGAGAACGAAAAACAAAGATGATGATGAGCAGAACCCCTCACCAGCGACGTAGACATGTCAATTTAAATACTCCAACAAGGTAGGGGATTACTCAGGTACATGCTAACGTTTATTACCCCGCCGGTCATTCGGGCAAGGATTCCCCGACAACACAACTGTCAGCTTGTTAGAGGTGGAGGATTCTTGGCGGGTGCAGATCACGCCTTTTCGAGATAGTGTACCAGCTTTATCAAGTTTGTTGGCTTGCATCGTGGATGATCAATTGTTGGAGAACTGGAGCATTTCCACTTTATATATTGCTCGGATACTATATTTGCGGCCGATTTGACGATAGTTTCGGGGAGGTGTCCTTCAATCGATGGACCGGGGAGAAGGGCGATATGCGAGTCCGTACCCTGATTCATGATGCTTGCAATGGGCAACTTATCAATTGTCTCAACTGCCAAGTCTTCACCCACGTGCAAGAACCATTCCTGACCATAATTTTTGATCCATGTGCAACCCGCAACCAAACTAACATGACCCAAGTTAAGATTGATTCAGTTATTGCTTGATCAATTTGCGAAGGTCAGACTCATTCTGACTCTCGTTGTCACCCAGGCGTCCAACTTCCTCGCCCTGCACAACAGAAATTTAGCCTCTCTGTTCCACCAAAACTCAATGAAACTTACATATTTGACCTTGACGACAGTGGGAAGACACTGAATGTTGTAAGGCGCCTTGCGATACTTGTTGTCGGGGTTTCCCTTCCATTCCTCTCGCGAACCCGCCATGACGAGGTGCGCATTGGGAGCTGATGCATCACCAAAGACGGCGTTCAAAGCAGGGAGGGCATTGCGGCAGTCAGGGCACCAAGAGGGTTCCCCCGAGGCAAAGTAGACGACGTAGTGGGTGTCGTCGGTCGAGGTGGGAGGAACGTCAGCGTTGATGATGGGCATTTTGTAGTAGTTGAAGAATGGATAGTTGTGCAATTCGGGTTATAGAGTCAGAGTTTGGATTGAAAAGAGGTTTCTCGTGATGTCGTGACTGAAGGGAAATCCACCAACCCAGCCCCTCTTTAAAATATCCACCCTGCCACGGTACAACACGCGTTGGAATTGCGTGCTCCACCATTGTTCGTCCTTGACTTGCGACTGCGTCTTAAAACATTGTATCGTTAAGCTTCACAAGTAGAATACACTAATAAATCTCACTCGCTCTACACACAAGTTTATAACCGATTGGGATGTCAGATCATAGTACAATGGATGAACTAAATAAACAAGGGAAAAGATCATATCCGCCCCGCATCCGAAGCCGGACCAAGACTCATCATATGAACGCTCCCCATGTATAAAAACAACCATCAACTTCGAATTCTCATTGCAAAACATTAGTTTTCGATCCCCAAGTAATCAACCATGTCCTCTCCAAAAGTCCGAATCGCCATCATCGGTGCTGGCGCCATCGGACCCCGCCATGCAAGAACCGTTGCAAACAGTAACGTCGCTGTTCTCTCTGCCATCGTCGACCCAGCGCCATCTAGCGCGCAAATAGCCACTGAACTTAATGTTCCACATTATTTATCAATTCCCGATCTCCTTCAATCACCCGACAAGCCTGATGCTGCAATCATCTGTACTCCAAACTTCACTCATGTTGCATTATCGAAAGAGCTGTCAGCAAACGGTATACACATCCTTGTCGAGAAACCATTCAGTACCGATGTTACCAGCGGTAAAGAGCTCGTGCAACATTTGGAAGGGACGGGAGTGAAGGCCCTTGTGGGACACCATCGCAGATTCAACCCGTATATGGTGGCTACGAAGAAGATCCTTTCATCGGGTTCACTGGGCCAAATAATTGCTGTTAATGGTCTATGGACCTTGTATAAACCCCCGGAGTACTTCAATGCTCCTACGGAATGGCGCAGGGATAAGACTGGCGGAGTGGTACTTATCAACATGATTCACGAGGTAGATCTCCTCCACTACCTCTTCGGTCCGATCACCCGAGTCCATGCCGAAAAGACAATTTCCCAACGTGGCTTTGAAGCAGAAGAGGGAGCAGCTCTCACGTTACGGTTCAAGTCAGGAATGGTTGGGAGTTTCTTGATCTCTGACCATACCCCATCCCCATACAACTTCGAGTCCGGGACGGGAGAGAATCCCGTAATTCCAAAGACCGGACAAGACTTTTATCGAATTTTTGGAACAGACGGGTCTCTCAGCGTTCCGGATATGACGCTGTGGTCGTACAGGGGCAAAGATAAAAAGTCATGGCACTCGGAACTTACACAAGAGCAGGCGGATGTTCCTCCACGAGTGCCCTTTGATGATCAGCTGGAGCATTTTGTAAAAGCTGTTAAAGGGGAGGAGATTCCCAGCTGCACCGCAAAGGCAGGACTTGCCGCCCTTGTGGTTTGCGATGCTATCAAGGAGGCTCTCGGCGCAAACAAGACGGTCGATATTGAAGATTATGACCTGTCGGATTAGTCAGTCGTCTTAAGGTTTGAGCAACCGGTCCTGTTACTATAGGAAAGATTATTTGGAATGATTATACCTTACCCTCATTATTGAGTTATCTTTCCATCATGTCGGGCATTGGTACAGTAGTATATGTTTCCTATAATCTATAAATCATCTTGAATTCCGAGCCTAAACTTCTTCATTTACTGCCCACTCTTCGTTTTGCAATTTGGGGTTGGAATCGTATCAATTATATCTTTCTGAGCGTAGTAAATCAAGCATTAACTACCCATTGAAAGCGCTACCTTATCATTCTTATTCTTACACCGTCTGCCCCTCCGATCTCGTACTTAGTAAATAGTTATATCCTCCAGCTGATGTCCCACTGTCGAGATTTCCCCATACATAGCGCCATGCACATAGCATTCTCCAATAAGTTTCCAATCGTCGCCCGACTCTCTAAGAATGAGAGGAGTATTGCAACCACTGAGGAGTACAATACTATCGCCAACTTGAGCCGCACAACTACCCATTCCCATTCTTCCGTCTCTTGTGCCAAAAACGCGCCTCCAAGCCATGGCATTGACAGCCCACGAATAAGTGTCTAGTTGAGACTCGGTTGGGTTGTAGAAATTCTCGGCCAACTTTGACTTCAACTTTGACTTGAGGTTTCTGGGACCAAACACCAATTCCTCTACCGTAAAACCACAGATTTTGAGTGATGCGTTGCGAGCCATGAAACTGTGCAGTCCGAAGCCATTGGTCCATACACCTGCAATACCCTTTAGCCACAGTCTGGGCTCAAGCAACCAAGAATACGATTCAGGCGCCTTTTCGCCGCCCCGTGCAGTGGTGTCGCCTACTATGGTCTTCCAGAATGCCTTTCTGGTCGCTTCATAATTTCCGTAGGTGGTCTTTGCATACGACTCAGTATTGTGGGGGTAGCGGGTATCAGCATCCTTCTCATTAGATGCGCTGAGCGAGCTGATCATATCAAGGACGACACCCTTCGTGGTAAGACTTCCTCGGCTTCTGGAGAAAGCCGGTAATGCATGGCACAATCGTGCATCTGCTTGGTACACACCACCAAGTTGAGCTGTCGGAGCAGGTGCGCATGCCCAACAGACGCTCCACGATGGAATATAGTGTTTGCATAAGTCCCCAACGGAAACGACCTGACGATTCTTGGTAGCATTCAGGATGGGAAGCGCCAAAGCCCCCGTGGCACGATTCTTAACAGAGGTTGGTAGGTCCCCCAACTCCCAACTGTCAAGAACGTATCCACCGTGACCAGACGCCAAACGAAGGAGGTTTAGGTCACCTTTCCACATCAGGTCCATGGCAAAGTTAGTGTAAATTATCGACTGGGAGAGGTTGTAGTCGGGCTTCGTGTTGACTCGATCGGCGACAGCTTTGATTCCCATGATGCCATATACTCGATCCTTTTCGTCTGTAATGAGGGCATCTCGGGCTAGATGCAATGCTCGAAGGAGCTCCTTCCTTCCACTCGTTGTCGAACTGGCTTGTTGATCTTTCTGGATGCACATCATGGTGTCTTGAATCTTCCACATTCTTTCAGGTGCCCAGGTTCTTCCCCGAAGCTGTCTATCTCGAGCGACCTCGAATGACCATGTTGACAGAAGTTGTGGCTGAACACTATCAAGAATCTCGCGACCGAATCTCGACTCGTCTGATGCGATGACTTGTACCGCTTGGTATATATCCTGCCATGATATGCACTGGCTGCCACAGAGAACGGGGGTGTTTGGGTTGCCCATTGCTACTTCTTGTACCACCCACATACGACGCCAGTAGGGTCTCGTAAAGAAGTAGTACAACGCCTTGTAAACCTCCTTCTTCATCGGACTCTGATATGTTGGCCACTTGATAACGAGGGGCCGCGCGTCGATCGAGGAAGTCTCCCGGTAGAACTTCTCCATTGCCTTTGGTTGCTTTGACTCTCTAGATAGCCAGTGTAGCGCAGAAAATGCCATCTCGGTGTATTTGTCGCGCGGCCCGAGCCAAATGAGGACCTGCCACGCTGACTGATAGATGTCGCGCATCTTGGCGACTTGTTGGCCGCGTTCATTTGAATCATTCTGGTTGATACAAATGGCGTCAATCCATAATTTGAAGCCTTGTCGTATGCGCTGACTCTTTTTGAGTTCTTCCAAAGCGTGAAACAGATTCGGTGTGACTTTGAAAGGACAGCCATTGACGGTGATAAAATGACAGTCTTCGTCCCCTGGAATTGTCGGAGAATTCCAGACATATGACAGGGCTATATAGTCGCCCCAATCATGTCGCCATGGGAGGACGGATTCCTTGTCGATTGGTATGTTATTGGAGTGTCTCACGCCGGCCTCATTGACGTGCGGACCTACTCCAGTACTGAAGAGGGGTCCAAAGTTGTGTTGGGTGGGAAGCTCAGGCCATGTCCTGTTCATTCCTTTGAACCGTTGGTTGAGCGGTTTCTTTGACGCCCGTGGTAGGCGAACATGCTCAATTGAGCATGCAATCGGAAGGTGCCTGGAGGTGTTGATCCTGTCATGTCCGTTTGGGGTGTTTTCGATCCTTAGTAGTCGGATCTCATCCTCTCGTAGAGGTCGGTAGGTGAAATCTAATGGCATTTTCGTTAAGTTTCTGGTTCATGCGAAACGTATAAACTTTGCGACATGAGCTGCCAATTTATCATATTCCATTATGCTGTTGGTTCTGTCGAAGTTGTTATGGCGCTTAGAATGGAGCCAAATTAGCGAATCGGAGTCCTTGCCAGCTCCCTGTCTCATGGTGATAGAACATGCATTTTAACCGCCCATCAGTGATTAAAATAGATGTTTATTTATGTAAATAATGTTGGCTGTTCAAGCCAGAATAACCGTACAACTTGTGAAACAACCCTGGAAGAGTTGCAACAACGACAATAACGGATAGCGCGCGCATAAACTAACATCCATGTGACTGATCAGGCGCCAGGGTAAACATGGCCGGCTAATATTCTGCATGCCTTTGAAACGATGAGCCTATCTCCAGAGCCCCCTTGAAGTACTCGAGACACTCTTGACAGTTCTGGATTAATGATATAATTATAGTGGTATAATGCAACATCTGATGGGAATGGGGCAAGGTATGAGGAAGCAGAATCGACCCCTGCACCAACCACCACAGTCCTCGCCTCCTCTGAGATTCAGTTCCGGCTCGGAATTTTGTTGAGGTTTTTGGGCGTCTATATCAGTCACATCAACAATCAATTCTACTCATATCATCGGGTTGTCAAGGAAGCATACCCATGGGTTGGTTTGGCGTCGGCTGGTACATTTCCATCGACTCTTGTCCATATCCTTGGTGGTCTACTCGTGCAGGTTGAGCAATAGGCTGAAATTGAGATATTAAAGACATTACGACAGTAGCTAGGTCTGTAGAAAGGTAGACAAATAATTGAAATCAATTAGGTATGAATACAAGATGGTAGCGAAATAAGAAAGACACTTTCTTGGCAGGGGCAGATCCTATATTTACCATGCGGCCGGGCCGTCACTTATCGGCTCAAAACTTGGAAGTGACAATATGGCGTCAGAGATCTCACTAGATAGTATTTAAATTCATCATCATGTCACTGGTTGTTATCTCCGCTGTATACCCAGCGCGCTATGCAATAGCTCCCAAGGATGAAATTCAATTACTGCCCAATCAATTGTAGCAAATCATGATCTGGTCGCCGATGCTTATCAGTAGACCTAGAGCGTTGCGGACGAAGTGAGCCTTGTCTTTGCTTCTAGCGTAGTCTTCCCCGGATTTCTCGACGCGAGGCTTTGACGCGCTTTTGTGTGCCTCCGGGAATTTGGATCAGAACATCCACGCTAAAACGGGCTTCAGTCAACCACAAGGCAATTACCAACTAGACTAGCTGCAGAAGAAGAAACGAGTTCAAGACCTCTTCTACCTAAGTTTCGAGTTGTTGCTCACGATGAATAAAATAGCTCTGTCCAACATCCCATAGCGTGGCGTTGTCTTTCTCGGCCTTTGCAATTACTCCGGGCTGTTCTTCCTTCACGGTTGGATTTGTCGCGTCACTAAGAGCTATCGTGAAAACAAAATTCACCGGTCCAAGAGTCATTTCCTTACAGGTGGGTTAATTTTACTTAGTGCTGGGAGGACATCTGATCAGCATGTCTCAGATCCGATGGTTGATGAAGAGTTTGAGGTTCGCTTATGACTGGTTTCAATTGTCAGGGACAAAACTCGAACGATTCATGTTGAGACGCAGGTAATGTAGCAAATGAATTCGAAAATTGCATTCTGCAGGCGCCGAGAGTCACATAATTTATTAATAGAGGATAACGAAGACTAAAGTGCATAGACAGAAACAATACCTGTAACTAACAGGTATTATTAATAAAGTAATAACTCAGGTTCAAGCTGTTGTCTGTAATGTTTAGTATGAATAACTACTCTAGGGTAGGCGATATGAACATGAAACGAGTCGATTGGTTTTGGAACCGGTATGGAGCTGCCCCCACTAATTGAAGCTTTCGGGTTAGTTTGCATAGATATGAACATAGACAGTGGATCATGAAGTACGATAGGATAGACGATAAGATAAGATACAACCGATAGCACAAGGTGGATATCACGTTTCGGTGCGTGACGTCACGCGATATTCGACATGGGCAATGCGAATTGTCTCTGCCGAAAAGGTTGTACCTACTGTCCAGGCTAGAAAAGTCGCGAATGAGTTTCTTGATGATACTGTGCTGATCCGTTCATACAAACCATACAGGAACTTAATGTCATATCGAGTTTGTAGAGAAAATTCAATACGCATTGTCTTGGCTTGCTGCCAGAACGCGACATATGTGCAACAACATTGACCTTCACATTCAAGAATGCTCGCAAACGCGATGAAGGCTCAAGTTATTACGACATGTCTATGAATGCCCTACTGTCTCACCTTGTGTCACAAAGCCATCCTCGAGAATGGCAGGGGAGTAGAGCCACTCTCAAACTAAGATCGATGGTGGCAACTAGTGATGGCGTCATGGAGTTTAGCAAGACTGCAGGGTATTCATAACCGATTCTACTGAAAGATTGTTCTGATTGCATCTCAGAAGACAGACTTGTGCATTTATTACTTAGAACTATTGACTAAAATGATAATCAAGGATGAAAAGATTGCCGTCATCTCTCAAACTGACCGTCGAGTCACAAGATCAATGATAAAGGAAGAGTCACCATCTCCAAAATCTAGCATACCTGATACATCGAAAACAATCGTCAAATCTCCTAAACGAAAGAAAACTGTTCGAAAGTCCTCAGACCTTGTCCTCTCAGCAGCCCGCATCCCAACTATCCATGCAAATAGGTTCGGCCTCATTCAAGAAACCCTTTCAACAAATCTCTACGCCCTGCTTGTCGCCACAGTTCTCTGGAATCGCACTCGCGGCACCCAAGCGCGCCCCATCTTCAACAAACTCATCTCCAAGTATCCAACGCCGACTCACCTCGCGGCGGCTTCCTTCTTGGATCTTGCAGAGCTCATTCGTCCTATAGGTTTGTACAATTCAAGAGCTGCACGATTTATTGCATTCGCCAAGGCTTGGATTGAGAACCCGCCATGCAAGACAAAGCGATACAGGAAGCTGCATTATCCGATGAAAGGAAATGGCAGCGATGTTGGCAAGTCCGAAGTTTTGGACGAGGATGATGAGAGACAAGGCTGGGAAGTGGCCCACCTGCCTTCCCTAGGACCTTATGCGATCGACAGTTATCGAATTTTCCATCGCGACATGCTAAGAGGTCTAGCAAAAGATTGGAATGGGGACGAAGCAGAACCGGACTTTGAGCCAGAGTGGAAAAGGGTAGTGCCACTGGATAAGGAACTCAGGGCATTTCTCCGCTGGAAGTGGCTGACTGAAGGATGGATTTGGGACCCCGAGACGGGGCACAAAGTCAAGGCTTCGGCCGAGAGGATGGAATATGAGAGGCTACGCACGAGGAGTTTATCCCCAGAGGGCTTTCGAGTTGTTCGGCGATAGTGCCGTTGTATGACGGTTCCTGAAATGTATATTCGCCCCAGGCTTCGCCCGGAATCATGTTCGGGTCTGGACCGCCACAGCGCGATCTATATCACGTAATGCAAACATTTGGTAGTCACAGCCCTGTCGTCCAACTCTGGGGAAATCTTTGAGGTACGTATACAAGCCAGTAAGTGGTCTTGGCTGCTCAACGGCTTTTAAGCTTCTCCATCCCAGTCAGTCAAGGACCTTGGCAATGTACGGCAGACTCCGCCAAGATGCAAGTCATGAAATGTGGCTTGGTCGCCTGCGAGAAGAACATAAAGCAGGAGGTCGCCGCTTTTCAGTTCCGCTCATGGTCTCTCTTTCTCAGTGTCTCCATCTCAGCTTCGCAAGTTGCACAGACTCGGTATCCATTGTCAGTGTTCTGGACTACTGCCCAGACCGGAGTTGAGCTCCCCATTAAAAATCCACTTCAGTTACACAATGCCTCTGGAGTTGCTCTAGTTCCCCCGGACAAAGTCTCCGCTTGGAGCCCATGCTGGAAAAGAGGCCCAGAAATTCCTCCCAGACTTTCGGACCGTGATCGGCGCCCTGAGTCATTCCGAAAATGGACTAACTCCAACGCGCTAGAAATTCTCTTCCGCCATTCTAGAAAAAAAAAAGACTTTTCGGATGTCGGAAGAAAGGAAGAGGCTGAAAAAGTTTGACATGCTAGCTTGGCGGCTCAATGAGGCTCTTTTTCAACGTTTCTTGCCACGCGATATCTCGAATTCAACGGCCAAGTCAAGTACCGCGATGAACCAGACATTACATCTGGGGAAACCCTTTTCTCTGTGGAGAAAAGTCTGGAGCTTCTGGGTTGTGGATTCCACGACCTTTCGTCTCCAATCTCACCCAGTCCACAGTGGAACCATATCACGTAAAAGTTTGCAAATTCAATTGAAGCTTCTCAAGATCTGGCCACTGTTTCTTCATATCAGTCCGATCTCGCCTGATCCACCGTCTATTCCAGGGACCCTGACTACCGGATTCATCGTGGAGAGAGCGTGCATTTCAACTGCTAAACTCGGTCTAGAATCTGCTTGATAATGGAACAGCTTCAATTGACCGAGTTCGGTGCGCGATGCGCCCATCGCCCTCGCCCGTCTTTTCCTTGTGGGCCGACTTGAAGCTTGACTCGACTCGAGCTAAAGCAACTTTTTCGTAGCGTTTTCGGCCAATTTACATTTTTTTCGCCCCCAGGACAATTGGGATCGTCTTTTTATTTAAATGGACAACTTCCTGCTCGCCTTTCAACTTTGCTCCCCCATTTGGCTTTACTTACTCTCACTTTTGTCTTGCGACTCTACCAGTCTCTCTTTTCAACACGCGACGTCTACTTCAACAATACATCGCACAACACAACAATGAGCCACAACGATCACATCAGCGCTGCGGCGCAACCTGTTGACCAGGAAAAAGCCATCCACCCTCCTCCCTCTGCTTCTGAATCCAAACATGAAGACGCTGTTCTGGCCCATGAAGAGGCCGAGCTTATTGACTACAAGACCTTGACCTGGTGGTATGTTTTAATTTCCAACCTCATGAGAACAACAGTGACTGATCAATTACAGGCAAGGTGGAATTGTCCTCATCGCCGAGACAGTCTCCCTCGGTATTCTTTCTCTCCCCTCTGTCCTCGCCGCCGTCGGTCTCGTTCCTGGAATTATTCTCATCCTCGTCATGGGTTTCCTGTCAACATACTCTGGCCTTGTCCTAGCCGAATTCCGCGAACAATATCCCTTCGTTCAAAATTTCGGTGATGCCGTCGAAGTTATCGGCAAGTCAATCGGCATGGGTCGCGTCTTCCAAGAGGTCTTTGGCTGGGCGCAGGTCATTTTCCAGGTCTTCGTTATGGGCAGCCATCTGCTTACCTGGACCATTTGCCTCAACACTCTTACCAACAGCTCAACATGCACCATTGTCTGGGCTGTCGTGGGACTGGCCATCTTCTGGCTTCTCAACCTTCCACGTACTTTGAAGTACACGAGTTACATGTCCATGGCTTCTTGCATGTCCATCACCGTCGCTGTTCTCATTACGGTTGGCGATGTCGCCCATGAGCGACCCATCGGCAGCGGAAGTATCGACATTGCCCGTGAGCTCGGCTTCACTGGCGCATTCCTTGCTGTTACCAACATTGCCATCTCTTTCTCCAGCCACTCTTGCTTCTTCACTGTCATCAACGAGTTCAAGGAGCCAAAGGATTGGCCCAAGGCTTTGGCTTTCCTCCAGATTGTCGACACCGTTCTCTACATCCTTGCCGCTGTCGTCATCTACGTCTTTGTCGGCCCCGATGTCCCATCTCCCGCCCTTTCCGCTGCTGGCTCCGCTACCATGCGCAAGGTCATCTGGGGTATTGCTATCCCTACCATCGTCATCGCTGGTGTTATCTACGGCCACGTTGCCTCCGCCTACATTTTCCAGAGAATCTTCCGCAACACCAAGCACATGGTCCGCCGAACAAAGCTGTCCACCTTTGCCTGGTTCGGTATTACTTTCGGTATCTGGGCTATTTCCATGGTCATCGCCGAATCCATCCCCGTTTTCAACAACCTTTTGGGTCTCATCTGCGCTCTGTTCGCCAGTTGGTTCTCCTACGGACTTCCTGGTATCTTCTGGCTCTGGATGCACTACGGCAACTGGTTCAAGGATGGAAAGCAGACTTGCCGCTTCCTTGCAAACATACTGCTTTTCCTGACCGGCTTCCTTATTTGTGTCCTTGGACTCTGGGCCTCAATTGAGGCTATCGCCGAGGGAGGAAGCAAGCAGCCTTGGTCCTGTGCGAGCAACGCCGCTGAGTAGTTCGATACTAAATTTGGCATGATGATGATTAGATAATACGTATAATACCCATTTGTGTTCCAATAATATTCAAGAGTTTTTCAAACTACATCATATACCTTCTTGTGCTAGCGACTTTATAATATATTCGGGTAAAGTCTCTAGTAGGTGGCTAAAAGAATGACCTCTAAGTATGAAGCTGTAGAAATGTATAATACAACCCTCTAGTTTGAATGGTATAGAATGGGTTATTGATTTTATCATCTACAGCCTTGAGGTTTATTCTCTCTGATGCCTCAAATGACAGTGGTATAAAGCTTTACACTCTAAGCGGAACGGTAGCTGCGTTTTTCCCTCGCAAGGAACTTAGTTAGATCAAGCCAATCAAGCTTTAAGAGCTTTGTATCCTTTGTTTAGCTTCACGATCAGTGTGACCTTACGAGCACAAGATGTATATCCTGGCTTATGGCTTTTGTCAGAGATGCAAGGAAGTTATTAGATATCTTGTTGCCAGTCACATCTCCTAAGAGCTTATCGCTAGGCATATTCCGATAAGGACCCACTGAATACCCTTGAACAGTTGTCAGATCAGCCTTAATCCTATTTCACCGCTCTATTTCCTTACATCCATGAACTAGCAACCCTCTAGTCCATACTAATCACGAACGCAATTGTCCCATTTCCCAGCCAAAATGAGAGAGAAATTTCACAAGTTTAAGCAGATATTTCGCTCGAGCGGTAATGGGTCTGAACCAGCCAACAAGTCGCCTTCTCCAAAGCCAACAGGCGAGACAACACAGGCGACAAACGCCGCTGCCCGGCTGACAGAGCCACCTATTGACCAGGTAGGCAATTCCGAAAATCCATTGGTGGAGTCTGTTCCTACTGCTCCACCAAGTCAGGAAGTATCTATTGCATCACCCGAAATGGTTTCCAGTGACCAACCTGCTGGCATGAGACTCTCTGAGCGTCTATGGACCAATGCCTATGATGGTCTGAAAGAAAAAGAATCCGATTTGATTAAAGCTTACGAGACGATCCTTTTGAAAGTGCAGACTGAGTGGACGGAAGCCGCTACACCTCCAGAGGTCAATACCCTGCAGCATTGCAAGAACGATCAGTCTCGTCAGGTGTGGATGATGGTGTACAATGGACTCGAAAGAAGCAAGCGGCAAGCAAAGCATAAAGAAACTGCCTCAAACTACCTGGAAGCCATCAACAACATCAAAGGTGTGGTTGACAAGGTGGTCAAGTATTCGGCTGAAACTGCTGTGGCATGGGCTGGTGTCAGCCTTGGTCTCGAGGTAAGGACCAGCAAAAATAACAAGCTACGGAGAGCCACTACTTACAAGATTAAAGATCCTCTCGAATCCAATGAAAGAACCAGGTCTTAACAGAAAAGCTATCGCATACGTTCTATCAAAGATGGAATGGTACTGGAATTTGACCGAGGTGGCCCTCGGCCAAGAAGAGCCCTCATCTCCATCAACTCCCTCTCATGCATTGAGAAACAACCTCGAAGGTCATATAGTGGAGTTTTACAAGGAATTACTCATGTTTCAAATGCGAAGTGCCTGCCTCTACTATCGCAATTGGGCATCTATCATTCTCCGAGACATGGTCAAGCTCGATGACTGGAATGGAAAACTCAATGAGCTGAAGGCCTCTGAAGCTGCCATTTGGAGAGAGATCGAGCAGTTCAATAGCGAGGAGGTCAAAGCCAAGCTTGCTGGTATGGAGAACAACTCAGCCATTCAAGCAAACCTCCTCGAGAACATCTACAGTGCCATACGCGAGGAAGCCAGACTCAGAGAGAAGAAAGAACAAGACGACAAGGATAGAGACTGTTTGAGAGCCCTGCATATCACGGACCCGCAGTTGGATAAGAAGAGAATCCAGATTCGAAAGCGTGGGCCGCTGACGCAGTCATGCGACTGGGCCTTCGCTAGTACTGCCTACGAACAGTTCATTGCTGACAACTCAAAGCGAATCCTGTGGATTAACGGCCTTCCCGGAAAAGGCAAAACCATGTTAGCCTGTGGGATTATTGACGAGCTGAGGAAGTCTCTAAGGCCACTTGCTTTCTTCTTCTGTGAAGCTTCTACCACAAAAGACAACTCCTCTGATGAAACTGGAGCCATCCGAGGGCTGATCTACATGCTTCTTGAGTATCAGCCGTCTTTGATGTCAATACTACGCCCTTACTACGAGAAGATGGGAGGGAAACTCTTCGACAACATCAATAGCGGCATAATTCTAGTTGATATCCTAACGAAGATGTTGCAGGACTCGAGTTTGCGTGAGGCTATCATGGTTATAGACGCTTTAGATGAGTGTCATGGAAGGTCTGATCTGATAAATATCATCAACGACTTGTCAAGGTCGTGTCCCACAAAATGGATTGTGACCAGTCGTCCTTGGCCTGAAATCAGAACAGAGCTTTCTGCTGCCCAAGGGTTGATCTCACTCAGTCTCGAAGATGAGAAGGAGTCGGTTTCCGAAGCTGTGAAATCTTACATCAAGACCACGGTGGATGACTTGGCAAGGAGATGGGGAGACGATGCAGACCTCAAAGCAACTATCTCTGAATACATGTACTCACATGCCGACAACACATTTCTTTGGGTTGCTCTCGTCTGTCAGAGACTTGGCAGCTCAAGTATCCCCAAACGTCGTGTTTTGGATGAACTGAAGAAGTTTCCTTCAACTCTCGATGCTTTGTACCACGATATGTTAGTAGGAATCATGAAGTCAGGCGAAGAAGATCGATTGACACAGATTCTGGCTACGGTATGCATCGCTTACCGACGACTGACGCCAGCCGAGCTTGCGATTCTCATAGGCGATATGCAAGAGGATGATGTAGAGGACGCTATCGACTGGTGTGGGTCCTTTCTCGACTTCCAAAATGGCGAGATATTTCTCATCCATCAATCGGCCAGGGAGTTCCTACTCAACAAAGTGCCTGAGATTACCCTTCCTAAGGGTATTGAGCGCCAGCACCATGCCATGTTCTTGAGGTCTTTGGAAGCTCTTTCAGCGACTCTTAAACGGGATATCTATGGATTAGACGATCCAGGACTAATCAGCTCACAAATCTCGACCCCCAACCCTGATCCTTTAGCCCCAATTCGATATTCTTGCATCTATTGGGTTGATCATCTCAAGAACTCAAGGCCCCAGTGTGGAACGAGTGGTCGTGAGCTACAAGACGGGGGTGTGGTCCATCAGTTCTTTCAAAAGAAGTACTTGAATTGGATAGAAGCACTTAGTCTCCTATACAGAGTTCCTGAGGGGATTCTAGCTGTCCAAAAACTCGAATCACTAGCAGTAAGTTCCTCGCCGTGTAAATTCTTTGCCCTTATCTTACTTGTTTCCAGGAGCACATGGAAGCAACGAAACTGGGTGAATTGCTTCAAGATGCTCACAGATTTGTTCGCTATCATAAACACGCCATAGAGGTCGCTCCGCTGCAGGTATACGCTTCAGCACTGTTGTTTAGTCCTGCCAGAAGCTTAATCAAGCAAATATACGATAGCGAAGCCTCCATTCGTACCATTCCTCCCACGACTGCAGGGTTAGATTGGAGTGCGTGTCTGCAGACAATTGAACATATTGGAATTGGAATGCGGCTGGGGGTTAGATCGGTCTGCTTCTCAGCAGATGGTAAATGGCTGGCTTCAGGCTCGGACAACGTAAATGTCTGGAGTACCTCTACAGGTGCATGCTTACATGTGCTTTATGGCCATGAAGATATGATCCAGGCTCTGGCATTTTCGCCTGATAATCTTCTGTTAGTGTCGGGCTCACGCGACAGCACTATCAGAATATGGGACATAATGACAGGCGCATGTATAAACGTGCTCCGTGGCCACATTGGTAAAGTTACGACACTGTCATTCTCTCCAGATTCATTGAGAGTAGCATCGGGTTCATCTCACGGCGAGGTCAAAATATGGTGTGCCGCCACAGGCACCTGCGTCAGGACACTTGGCGACGGACGTGGTTCTATCGCTTCAGTGGCGTTTGTATCTGGAAATGAGAAACTGGCCTCAATTACGGATTCGTGTTGGACTGATGTCTGGGATTTATCTACTGGTAGCGTAAAAAGGAGAGACAAGAGCGGCGAATTTCGGGGATGTTCTGCTGCTGCCTTTGCAGTTGATTCTTCCCAAGTACTAATCGCATCAACTCATTGTCTTAAGATCTGGGATCTTTTTTCAGACGAGTGCCTACATACTATCGACTATTATGGGTCTGATTCAACAGCACTGGCACCAGATGGGAGTCGACTAGCATCAGCAGGGAGCGACGGGATTGAAATATGGGATGCACGCACCGGCCAACATCTGCAAAGCTTAGAAGGGGATGACCGCTCCATTCAACCATTGGCTTTTACGTTGAAAGGAATGCACCTTGCATCAGGCTCCGCAGATGGAACAATTAGGATCTGGAATCTTATTGATAGCCCGGGCATATCGGCACAAAGAAGAGGAGCTAGTCCGCCAGTCTTGTTTCCGTATATCCAGGTATTACCAGATGATATGTGTCTCTCAGCCAATTCCGATGTCTCGTGTTTGGAGGTGTGGGATAGAAACACAGGTGCTTACTTAAGAGAATTTCGAAACCGCGCAACTGATTCGGTGGCGCCCACCTTGCCTTTGTCTTCGGATGGCAAAAGGCTGGCACTAGCATCAGATGATGATTACCTCAGCATTTGGAATGTGTCTACAGGTACACGAACGCAGAGCTTCAAGGGAGACAATGACAATATCAGTCGGGCAGTTTTCTCATCCGACGATAAACTTCTAATTTCGGGCTCAGACCACGGAATTATCAAAATATGGAACCCAGTCACAGGTGTCTGCCTGCAGACATTTGACTATCGCCGCGGTTCTATGATCAAGCTCCTTGCAATTTCACCTGACGATAGGCGAGTGGCCTCTGTGTTTGGCGATGATTCCATCAGTATATGGGATGTTGCTAACGGCGTTTGTCGGTATACCATTAAGAAGAGTGATCTATGCATCATTGAGGAGTACAATTCGTGGTCAACAGCCTTTATTTCTATGGAATTCTCTCATGATTCAAATCTGTTGGCATTGGGGATGTATTCAGATCATGTCTGCATTATTAATGTGGAAGACGGTTCTCACCGACAAACACTGAACTTCTGTCACGCTGGCAATGATGCATTAGCGTTCTCACCAGACAGCAAAATGCTTGCTTCAGCAGCAACAGGCGATAATGTGAAAGTCTGGGACATTTCTGCGAACATCTGCCTGTGCAGTATAGAAGGATCTACTACGCGACTCTCGTGGGACCCCTATTACGACTCTCGTCTCCAAACCGACTTTGGTGACTTTGATGTCCCTCGATTCTCGGTCAAAAAAAGATATAATCGAGAGCCAGCGACAGAGCTGATTTCCGCAGGACTCGGGATTAGTTATGATAGTACGTGGATTTTAAGACAAGGAAGGCCTGTACTTTGGCTCCCAAGAGGTTATCGTCCAAGAGTGGTAGCAATACGAGGGAATGAGGTTATTATTGACTGCATTGCAAGGCGGTTATACTGCTTGAAGTTTCCTGCTGCTGGGCCGTAACTAAAAGGATCTTGTTAATATACCAATATACGGAAGTATTGAGCTGCGATGCCATTGAGGACGTAATGCGCTGCATAACTGTGACGAACGGGAAGAAATATTGTGCTCTCACTTCATAAGTTACTATAAGACTGCCAGTCTCCTTGAATATCTTTATATTTTTATTTTTTAGTTTCTCTTATAGCTTTAAATTAAAGCTTAAGCCTTCTTAATATTCCTCTAAATTCTTAAATAGATAGAAGACCTATACAATAAAAACTCAGTTTATTGAAAGCATATGGTGTCTTAATATCTAACTTTCCTAACTAACCCTTATATAACGTATTTGCAAATGCAGCGACAACTGAACTATAAGATGAGGGTGACATCGAATCTCTTTATGTGCCCCCCGATATCAACAAAGTACATCTTCCCGGCTGAGGTTGACCTCACCCCAGTGCTGATAGTGGTCTGCCCACACCTCGAGAACGACAGGGTGATGATGTTCCAGTCGACTCCATCAGGTCTGAATAGAGCAGAGTGGGCTCATGCGACATGTGTCTCGCAGAATGGAGGGTTGAACATCAAGTAGTTGGCGAAAGTCCTTGCGCAATTGAGAGTTACGCCGCCCTTCCACACGACTGAGTGGATCTTCCAGGATCTTAATAAAGCGTTTCATGAGTAGGGAACTCTTACCACCAGATTGGCCTAGCTGATAAGAGAGCCTATGGAGAGTTCGATGTATAAAATGAGTATTTACAATAGATGTGCAGAATATGTTTGATAAAGATCTCAACCCATGCTTGCTACACCTTAAGGATATACCGATACCCAAACAAGGTGTTCAGCTAAACGTCTTTTAGTAATCATGCTTCTTTTTGCGGCTGGATATGGCCTGATTATTTAAACTATTTGACTCAGTCGTAAGCACTAATGAAGACTAAGTAATGAGTCTAATAGCTAGATAGTATAGATCAGGCATGGTTTAAGTCGCAAGACGAGTCATAGGGCTATCTAATAAAGTCTAGAACACTCTTTAGAAGCCAGTGCTATTGACTTACTTTTTGACACTTAAACATAAAAATCACACGCGTCACCCGGCCTACAGATTTACAGAGCGCATTCTGTTATTCCAAAACTAAAAGCCCATAATGTATATCTCTTCATATCTTGCTCTCTCCTTCTGTATCATTTCCATTTACATTATAACCTCAACCGCTTTACCACAAGGTTGCGGAGGGGTTCTGGACACGATCAGTGTTACTTCAGCCCATGTTCAACGTCTTAGTTGGACCTGTTCAAACATCGATTCCAACTCCGTGCCGGGAAGCGGCGACAATTCGCTTCTTTCACATTCAATCGAAACAGATGTGAAGAAATGCGGAACACATTGTGGCAACAAGATCGATGCAGGAGGTCTTACGGCGGCTTTCTGGTACCCACACAACTCGACTTGCCAGTGCTGGAATATTGGACTTCCAACGAACATGTTCACCGCAGCTCGAAACAAGGCGTTTAACATCACCCTGATTGACTTTTATGACTCTCCACCCAGTCCTGCGGTCAAATTTGGTGTCTTTACCTGCCCAGCCGGTGCTAACGGCGTCAAATGGTCATCCTACGGTACTTGTGATTCATTGAGCGTCACCCCTGCCTATGTTCCTTTGATTAAAGGTGCATCAAGTTTGGCTGCATGTGAGAGCGCCAAAGCTGAATATGCAATCAGAAACAACAAAGGAACCTTTGATTGTTACAGTGGTCTTTCCAAAGCAAAATACCAATACCAGTACTCATCAAAGCTCACTCTGTATGACCTTGTTGACTTCAAGAGACACAGGTAGCGGGAGTAAGCAATCGGGGTCACGTTCTTGCTTGCCTTTGAGTTCATTTGAGGTAAACGGAGAAGTTGCGAATTGCACCAAAGATGGGGAGGCTTCATCTTCTTCGAACTATTACAGCGAGACGTCGTCTTTGAGAAATATATCGACTTTGTGGATAAAAATGACAGTGATCCTACCCTTAGCTTATTGTATCGTTTCCATAGGACGGGAAGCAGTACAATATAGTCTCAGTTTAACCTTTATTAGTTTAGAAACGCAGGATCTACATTGTGCCATTCGGGATAGTGAGCAATCTTATTTACTCTGTATTCCTTCGGCAATTCTATCCGAACAAGGCTTTATTAGGTAGTATCCGTAATGTTATCTGCCGGTCAGGGACCCATGTCATGAGATGCCAAATTGCATTGAGTGGTCTGAACTACAGTCCGCAGGAGTTACAAATGTGCAATCAGTACTTAATTACGTATATAACTGCTTTTTTTAGTGGCCAATCTTCTATAATTCCCTTGAAGATCAATCCAGTGTTATCTCTATCTGTATATTAGAATAACTATCTCCTATTGGGCAGCTTTTTCCCTCTGTGGCCAAAAGATACTTATAACAAAGTGGAAATGCACATTTGTAACCCCTGCGGACTGTATGTACCCTGTAGATCACTGCCAGAAAAAAACTAACTTCAACACCTGTCATGCCTGTCATCCAACGTCTAGTGTACCTCTTACAATACCTTTATAGCTTCGTTGAGTTATTAATCTATAAAGGTTGTTGCCCATAACTAATTAGCCTCAGCTCCCTGTGCACCGCACTTTTTCTCGCAGTAGTACGTGAACTATAAAGTAAGATTAGCAAAGACTCATCCAACAATCATATCACTAGTCAATGATTCCACTTACCTCATCACCGCCAATATGCCAGTTACGAGACCCGCAAACGAGACCATCCTACTACAGAGTTAGTAGCTCTAATTATCAACCCAACGGGTTTCTCACAAATTTGCAGTCTGGGCACTTATCCCACTGTTTGTTTCCAGTGTTACGGTTCCTGTAATAGTCGCAAGCGCATCTAGTTGCGTCGGGAAGAATCTCGTAGTTCACACTCCAGTTGTAGCTGACGCTGAAGGGTGTTCCTCCGTTGGGAGAGTAATGGCGGTTGGTCACGCAAACAGCCTGGCTGTGAACCTTTGCAGTGGCACTACGATACAGGTGTCAATAGACTGATAAAGAACAAGGTGCGAAGAAAAGGTGCTTCTTACATCTCCGCAATGGCAAGAAGGGTGGTGAAAGTGAGGATCTGCATTGTGTAAAGAGTATTGGAACTTTGAACTTGAAGTTTGATGAGGTTGATGCGGTTGATGATGTGCTCTTTCACATTGCAGGAGATTTGCAGGAATCTTTATAGTTTCCAAGATTCTCCATACTTCTGAGCTACTTAGGGCAGGTTAGACGGCTCCGGAGCCGGAGCTTCAACTGTGTCTCTGAAAATATCGTGCCGATTGCCGTGGTATTGACACTTACAACTACACGCTTCCCTTGATGAGTACGAGCTATCATCTGCCATCACACTTAATCATATTCTGGACGAAGTTCTAGAACCTCCGTGGGCTAAGCTCCTGCCCTTTTGATATCGGCAGTTGGGTACGAACAACGGTAGCTGTTCAGTTGTAGAAAGGTCAGAAGCTCGGGCCCTGACATCGCGATTCTGAATCGTGGAAAATTACTGTCAGGCGAAATGGGTCCACAACTTGAGCATCGCTTTTACGTTAAACCAAACTTAAAGTTTATACTAAGGCTATTACAACCATCAGGCTAAATGTCAAATGATAACGGTGAGCTATTTACAAAAGCCAGAGACTCAACAATTTCGGCTAGATATCCGAAATATCCAAGTATAAAATATCGAGAAGTCCCTGACTAAGAAACACTTCTCGCCAAGCTCTTCAGAAACTCTTCCGGCTCTTAACTGATCAATCTCTCATCTGAATTATGATTATTACTACAACTCTTTTCCTCGGCTTGGCTGCTCTTGCCAATGCTGTTCCTTTCATGACCGAACGGGATCTGAACTCAACTGTTTGGACACCTGATCATGTCTTGAAGCAGGACGAAGTCATTCTTTATGGTTCTGGCCGCAGTACGTACTATTCGTCTTGTTTATCATATACAATTAGCTAATGAAGCACAGTGGAGGTTGTTCACATCAGCGTCTACGAAAAGCTTCTTGAGTCTGAGGGTATCAACCCCGATACTCCTGATATTGACCAGGCCTGGCTTGATGCCGGAGCCAAGGCCATCGCTCCTCATGACCTTGAGGAGCGCCAGTCTTGCTCATCCACCACCTCGTACGTGACTGATCGTACTGAGCGCTTTGTCGACTGGGACGTGCAGATGTCCCCCGTCGTCATCGGTGCTGGTCGCAACGGTATTGATGTGACAGTCGCCTCGTCCTACAGTATTTCCAACAGCGTCTCTGTTAGTGCAGGCCTTGACCTCACAGCCGTCAAGAACCGCCTCGGCGCTAGTTTTGGTGTTGACTACTCACGCACCTGGACTACCCAAGCCACTGTCACTGTTCGTGGCACTGTTTCGCAAGGAGAGACCGGTGTTGTCATCACCAGGCCTTGGACCAACCGTCGCTATGGACGCTCATTCAGGGGTTGTGTTGGATCTATGCAGCAGACTGGTACTTGGATGGCTGATTCGCACGAGGAGGGTTCTTATGAGGGTGTTAGATGGGTTGCTGGTGCTATCACTATGTGCATCAAGAGACAGAGCGGTATTCCTCTGACTCGCTGCAACGGTGGTGGTCAGTTCCGCTAAGCTTACATTCGGTCTGAGTACTTAGCGACTTCAAAAATCAAGAGGCAATCTTGAACTAAGGGTTACCTATCAAGACGGCACAACAATAGTATGCGTATGTTAAAGTAGAAAGTCTTATAGCCTGCTAAATAGGGTCTTACTATTAACATAGTTCACACTTTTCTCATATCATGGCCCATATAACTCTAGATTAAGTAGTGACTTATAGTGAATTTGTAGGAAAACCTTTACAAGTAATCATTACAACACTACAATTCAATTCATTCACAATAATTCAATGTGACTGTAAATGCTACTGATTGTTGCTGAATTCTGACTATGAAATTGCTAAATCCGTCGGTTTTCTCGCTATGAATAATACATGTAATATATACTTACTATACCCAATGTGGTATCTGATGTTGTGCCGACTTTCCAAAGCGGTTCAAATAAACAACCCGATATCCCGTGAATCGAAGTACGTATTCTTCTCTATGAACAGATGTTCGCATATGTCATCCTTCAGCTCCCCCCAGAAACTAAGATAGCGTTCCACTTCACTCTTGACATCTATGAAGAAGTCTTTATAACTTTGACGGTAAGTGTACTGATGTGTAGTACGGGCTTGTCTCCAGAGTTCAGCTGCCGTCGAGAGTGCGAGATTCTCATTGAATTCTTTAAGTCGTTCATGAAGTTTGAGCTTGCCAATAATATTCTCAAGGTCTGAGGGCGATGCTGGGCCCGCATACGGCTTGTAGAGTTGTAGGTGAGATTGAGAGGCTCTTTGGTCCCTCATATAAGGCTCTCGGATACGGTACTCGATGTAGAACACGGCTGTCTCTTGGGACTCATGTACTGTGTAAGGGTAGTACGCAAGGCAAAGATAAATCTTGGAACAAAATACACAGTTGGCGTGGCGTTCCGGGGCGCCTAATACCGACTTATTAGGAATTCTACGTCTCGAATCCAGTATAAGAACAATACTTACGATGTATCAACCCGACCATCGTCTCGACAGAAAAGTCAATATTCATCAAGCTCGATTCTGGGGCGAAAGGCAGAGTTCTGTTGTAGCTCTCGAAGGTCTCGTTGAGCCTTCTTACTGTCTGTAGAGGATCCGGAGCTCCGTTTGCCTTAGCAGCATTATAGAAGATGTTGTCGGTAGTTACAGGGTGGACATATGCCCCCAGATGACACGTCACGTCTGTCGAGCCTGACACTGCCCCGTGGGTAGAGAGGCTTCCAGACATGATGGGTTAAAAAAAACTTGAGTTGAGTGTTTAAATGTAGATGGAAAGGAAGAAGAGAAGAACCCCAAGTCGAATATTATTTATGTTTCTCTGCTGCCTAATCGATATCTGTACATAGGGAGACATGAAGTGACGCAATCGAGAGAAACAAAATTCAAGATTGCGTTTTGGTTAATCAGAGTACAAACAAGTCCTACCATTAGAAACAAACTTGGCATCGTTTCGTTGAGAGAACTTTTGAACATACTTAGAAACACTGCTAAAGAAGCCTCTATTACGACATAACTACTCTAACAAACATTTCACTCTCTGTGAAATAAGGATATCGGTTACAGAAACGTGCAGACAAGAAGGCAGCTTTACCCCTTTGTCACCGTGGATGTCAGTATTCTTTGTGCCACTCACGGTAACAGACGTTCTTTGTGATTGAACGGATTGCTAGATGAAAACAGCAGGTTGTGCCTGCAGACCTATCACTTTGAGGGACTTTTGTCTGTTCCAACCCCTACCAATATAACTGGCCAGGTGGCTTATTTTTTGAGGGACTCTCTTTCCATCGCTGTAATTTTCAGCAACGAGGAATGCCTTTTCGTATAAAATGATGTTCGATTGTTTATATTAACAGAAACAGAGCACTGCTTGCAGATCGAGGACAGGTAGCCTATTTGACATGATGGACCTTGGCTGCTATAATAAACGCCGTGCCGATGATAAAACTACTGCCCATGAAGAGTTGCGCCCCAAGATACCTCCCATCCATGGCAGTTATTATTGCGCCGGCAATCGGATTACCTGTCAAAGTGGCAAAACTGATTACGGTGAAGTTCATCCCGATATAAGCGCCTCTGGTAGATAGATCTGTAGTCAAGCATGAAATCCCAGCCGGGAAGAGACTCAGTATGCTACCGCCGATGATGCCGTAGAAGACCGTCCATATATATGCCTGATTGGGGGTATGCACAGCAATCCAAGAAAACATAGCAATGGAAGCCACCAGACAGGATGGTATCAACAGCTCCAAGGGCCCAAAAGTATCGGCATAGTGGTTTGCTATCATGCGGCCAAACACACCGACCCCATTTAGAATGAGAAGAAGATTTAACGAGTCCGTGTAAGTAAGAGCTGGGGTAATGACATCTCGGCTGTACGGGGCGACGTAGTAATACCCAAAGAAGACCGCCCAGAAGTTCTGGAAGATGTGGTCAGTAATCTCGATAAAAGCAAGATCCGGAGATTTGGACCTACAAAGAACATCCCGATAGTAAAAAATGTGTAATCAAGTTTTTTGAAAGCAACCCACTCGACCAATCTGCCTGACTTGGTCGGAGGTAATCTTGTCTTCATGCACAAGACGACAAACAACAGGGTAGCCGCCTGGACAAACCCGATAGCGCGCATAGTCCATCCAAAGCCAGCAGTAGGTAATAGCTGCCTAGCCATAGAAGAAAAGACAAGCGCTCCCGTGACAGAACCACAAGTAGAAATACCGATGGCTAGCGAGCGTCTCGTTGCGAAGTAAGTCGAAGTGACAGATACTGCAGGGGTGACTAGAAAGCCGTTGCCTAACCCACAGCAAATTCCTTGTGAGAGAATCAACTGCCAGTACTTGCTAGACACAGAAGCGGTAAAGATGCCGAGAAGCACCAGGACTGTACCACAAGACAAGATTAAACGTAGGTGTCCTGAATCAATATACCTGCCAATAAAAGCGCCGACAAAGAAACTCAGAAAAACTTGAATGGAGCCGATCCAAGAGATGTCAGACGGATCGCGTTGGAGGAACGTCGTGTAATAAGTCTGGAATATCCCGAAACTATTGATGAAACCCCATGTGTTCATGAATAGAAAATGGCCACACAAAGCTTGTGAACTGGATTAGTCAAGAATCTGGTTTTTGAATGGGGATGGAATACTGCACAGCCAGGCTTTCCAGCCTCCGTCTGGTGGTGGTGAAACATCCAGAGAAACATCACTGGTCCCACCAATGCTTAGTATACCTTCGGACCTGGTTTCCGGTACTTCTAATTTAGGCTCCTCAATTGTCGAGTGATTCGCGTCTGAATCAGCACTCTGTTCTTGTTGTGTGACCATGGCTTCAGTCTGGGTTCTTGTCGCTTGATGGTCAGCTACTATTATAAGTATGTTAAAATTAGTGATGATTTCAACTTACAATGTTACGGCAGTGGGGGAAATATGGTCTTATCTGCTAGTTTCACTCGAGAAAAAGGATTGACAACTCATCGGGAGAAGACATCGTTTGGGTCAAGTTTTGTCATGAAAACGAGATCAAATGTGACATGGTCGCTTCGGAAATGGAATCTTTGGCTCCATTTGCAGACCTACTCGGAGCATTAGGAGTAAATATTTACGCTCCGAAATTCCGAGGAAATGCAATTTTACCTCTTCGGCAGACGGAAATGTGGAGATTTAGGCGGGACTACTGTTTTGAGAGAAAAATGTGATAGAATTCGGTGAGGGAAAAAGTCGTTTAAACAAACTAGCTGTGATAGAACACTGCATTATTACTGTAACGGTTGCACCTAACCATTAGGCCACAGGGCAAAAGATCGGGCTACAATCACTATGTGAGCGATTACAGTGGTGCTTACAGCTGCCTATAGAGCCTTATAGCGCTATTACGGTGACCAATCGTAACAATTACGTTTGTATGTACAGCGGCTTGCGAAACAAAGGATTAGTTCAAGACCGGAGTGGTACAATATTGCTTACTAATTGGCGTATCATTGCCTCACTATGATTACCTACGGTATGATGGTATCTTACAGCGCGATCGAAGTTCCTCCCTGTTTTGTCTATATTAGGAAAGGGAGTATAGGCGCCACCAGGTCGTGATTGAACAGGCTGCTTGAGATTGATGGACTGTTCAAAAGAAGTGTCAAGAAATAAGCAAACAAATTAACGAGCATTACATCCTGAACTAATGAACAACTGTTGCAAACAAATACCGATTCAGCTATGGTCTACAAGCCTAGAGACTCTCCCAGTTCAACCAATTCTGCCACAATCTTCTCAACCGTTTCGCACGTAGTCAAACGATTACAAGCAATGCGAAGAAACTCGCCCTTGACCTTACCGGGAGCAAAGTCCACTTTCCAACCCATCTCCTCAATTCCCTGATACAGTGCTCGCGTATTACGACTGTTGATGTCCGCCAGCGCCTGTCCAGAGCTGTTGGCAGTGGATCTCGACTTCCAGTAGAAGCAGACCTGTGCGAAAACCTGATCAGGCTGCCAAATCAGCTCAAAGCGTGGATGATCTCTCACTAGACAGGCAAGATGCTTGGCACTGTCGACTGCTTGTTCAACCTCTCGAGCAATACCTGCTGTGCCGTAGTAAAGCCAGTGAAGAAACATCTTTGTCGCGTCGTGTCGACGGGAACATTGGATCGTCAATGAAGCGAGGTCGTTGATCTTCCTCACGTCGGGCGCAGTATCGAGAAGCTTGGACTGCCTCCAATCATATTTTCCATCGCTTCCATTTGAAGTCGTGCCATTCTCGGTGCTATCGCCACTCGTTTTGGTAGAATCGTCGTGGAATAAGTAGCCAGCATTGAGTTTGTTTGCCAGCCACAGAGTTCGCAGGTCATTGACCAAAAGAAATGCACATACAAGTGGAACTCCCAACAGCTTATGGGGATTGAAAGCAATGCTGTCCGCAAGGTGACTTCCTTTCATCAGATGCCTCAGCTTGTCAGAGAACACAACACCTCCACCCCAGCAAGCGTCAACGTGAAACCATGCACCTACTCTATGTGTAATCTCGCCTATCTTGTCCAGAGCATCGAAGGAGCCGTTGACTGTGCTTCCGGAAGTGGCTGCAATCAGAAGTGGCTTTTTGCCGTCTTTGATGGCTTTCTCAACGGCGTTCTGCAAGGCATCCGGATCCATGGTGCCATCATCCAATACAGGAATGCGAATAATGGATTCATTCCCAAGCCCAATGACATTCGCCGAGTTTGAGACTGAATAATGAGCCGTCTCTGAAACAAAGACAGCATAGTCACCAGGCATGAGACCTTTTTGCTTCGACTCTGGTGCAATTATATTTCGTGCAACAAGCATAGCCATAAGATTTCCAGCAGCTCCACCAGGAACAGTGACACCTCCTGCATGTGGACCTTGCAGACCGAAAAGCTTGGCCAACTCTAGACTGGTATGCTTCTCGATGGCTGTGAGGGCTGGGCCTGCTCTCTGAACATGTCCGTTGTTGTTTAAGATGGACAGGAATAGATCTGCAGCGATCCCGGGAGCCGAAGGGGCTGAGACGAGTTTGCCCAGGAAGCCAGGTGACGCGTTGTCGACCGAATTGCGGCTTAGTAGATCGATAGCTTCCTTGAATCCCGCACTTCCAAGGCCTTCTGCTGCGAAGGAGCCAAAAAGCTCTTCGTACCGCTTCATGGGCTTGCTGTCATCGCGACAATCAGACTTTGGGCTTCCACACGAAGTATGAAATGCTCTTGTTGTTGTGCTATCAACTAGTTGTAGGAGCTGAATTGGAATGTTAATTTAATGTTACAAAAGGGTGTAATGATAAGCGATCATACTCACCTCTGAGATCTCGTGTCTTCTTGACAAGCCGTTATCCATCTTCGAGTCGTCCTGGATATAGGGTAATTTCGTGTTGAATGGGTCTTCCGGTTGATGGTATCAATGTCGCTTGAAACCAATTGGGCAGCGGGGTAGATAGAAAAGCTCAAAGGAAATGTGATCGATTTTATAGTTATAAATGTAGTCGACAGACATCCCGAATGCTATCTAGCGTGCTTGAACCTAACGATTGTTCTTTAACTCAACTGCTCACACCTAACACTCCACACGTCGTGCGCTGGACAAACCTTCTGAAGATAACCTGACCAATATTCCCTTGCAAGAAACATTACTTTCTCGTAGCGTGGAGGTTCGGCACTTCGTCTACCTGTCGGAGACACAACAACGAGAAATAGACCGACAATGATTGAAGAACCCCTGCGAGCACAAATGCCGATAGCGTCGGGTGCTTACGCGTATCCTAAACCGTCAACGTTCGAAGCCTGAAACTCGCCGAGATAATGTTCTCCCGATGCATGAAGACAATAATTCATTCCTGAAAAGAGCGAACTCGAGCATATTTAGACATCCTCATGCCCGGCTTGTTTTCACATTACCGCGGAACGACCCCGGCATCCTTGTTATCACATCATTCGACAATGAGAAACATTACTGAGCCTCAAAATTGGACCCGAGGTGACTACCTGGTATCAACAGACCCTACTCTCTTACAGGTCGATGCCATCAATGCTGCACTGGGCTCTGATATGGTCTGGTGGGCCAACGACCTGCCCGCCGATGCACTCTGGGATGCCCTTCGGAGTTCCATATGTTTTGGTCTTTATCGTAAAAGATCTACAAATATGAACGAAGACAGGCGAATGCCGGGTACGTGGAAATCGGCTGATAATAGCTATCGAGAACTGGTTACACTAACAATGTGAAATTTGTAGATGATGAGGTTAGGGAGTGGGACCAGGTTGGGCTAGTTAGAATGATCACAGATGGAGTGACATTTGGGTATTTGACGGATGTGTATATTCTGCCAGAGCACCAAGGTGGTGGGCGTGGTCGCTGGATGCTTGAGATTCTCAATGAGGCCTTGAAAAGTTGGCCGCATCTTAGACGCGTAATGCTTCTTACTACCGACAAGATGCACCTGTTCGGGAAGAATTTGGGTATGAAGGACTATAGGGAATTTGATGGCATGAAAGGGGTGTCTATTGCAATGGTTGAGGGCCCTGGGGCACAGCATTGATGTCTCAAAAGTACTTAGGTAGCACCAGAAGCCAATCCATCGCATGCTTGATGATTTATATGTCGGACCAAGTCTTGACTGTGCATAGTTTGCTTTTGAAGGCATGAATGTTAGATCCAACCGGAGTAAATACAACATTGAGACACACACTGGTGGTTTGAAGTTCAAGATTACAGGTTTCTATCAACTTCGAGCTTGGTTTCTAGGGACGCCATGTAACCGTTGGCCGACACTGAAGAGGAAGAGAGATACAGTCCTTTCATGCCACATTTGGAACTAGATCGAATTAGTGGCCACGCACATACACCATAATTGCCTTGGCAAAGCTTAGTTGAATACAGGGATATGTGATCTACATATCGGAAATCATCAGATCAACTTCTGCACCAGGAACGCATCTACCGACTTCTTTAGGCCAGCCTTTTCTTCCGAATAGTTTTAGCTTGTCAGGTATCTGCTGTTGAACCGAAAGCATTCTCTCCGAATTTGCGCAGCAGCAGGCATCGAGTCAGTGTATCGGGGACTCTTCAAGGTTGCGCGACTCTGCAACGAAATTCTCCGGCTGGCGGGACGCGTTCGTGTCAAGGTCTGCGGTGACAGTAACGGAAGAATGACAGCTAATCTACGCCGACTGTGATACACCGGGGATTATGAGTTTTGATACCTTGGTGCTGCAGGACACCCAAGCCACGACTTTGATATATAACATGACTTGATCCCTTCGAGCCATTTTCTCATCACTCACAGCACATTCACGTCCACTTCACAAACATTTAACAATTCCAATATTCAAAAACTAAATCCATCCCAATTCATCAAAATGACTCTTTCAAGCCGCCCTGCCGAGTACGCCAATGTCAAGACTGCCGACCTTAAGACGATTACATTTGACAAACTCTTTGATAAGGACGAGAGCGAGCTGAAGCGTCTTATCCAATCATGCGAAAAGGACGGATTCTTCTACCTCGACCTCAAGAGTGCCGCATCTCAGAAATTCTGGGTCGACCTCCACACCATCGACCGCACTACCAAGGAGTGGTTCAAGCAGCCGATCGAAAAGAAGCTTCAGACCCCCACTGTTTCGCTTGCACACGGGTACGTCTGAGATGAGACATCAAGTGGATCACCACTAACAAGACGTAATCAGATTCAAAGCCGTAGGTAACCAGTCTGGTTCCATCGAGTCTAAGAAGGATGGGTTCGAGGCTCTCAAAGTATGTTTATGTTCCACGTCTGTGCGTATAATTATGGACCTTGTTCTAACTTTGGCAGATCGGCAAGAGTGAGCTTGATGGGCGGTGGGCTCTTCCAGACGTTGTCTCTGACAATCTTCCCCTTTTTGACCGATTTACTGCCGCTTGTCACTTCATTTCAAAGCTCCTCCTTGACTGTCTCTCTGACGGCTTAGAGCTCAAGGGCGATGCTCGTTTCGAGACTCATCACCGCGACGACTGTCGTTCCAAGAGTACCCTGTACTTCTTGCACTACCCCCCTGGCGCCCAGGACCCCAACAAGGTCGGTCAGAACATGCACACGGACATTGGATCTTTAACGATCCTTCACGCGCCTCAGTGGGGGCTCCAGGTGTTCTCCCCTGCGGACGGTGCCTGGGAATACGTCGAACCTCGAGGCCCTGGTCACGTCATTGTCAACGTGGGCGACACTCTTCGGTTCCTCTCGGGCAAGCGCTTCAAGTCTGCACTGCACCGTGTGCTTCCTCTCGGAGGAATCCAGATTGAGGACCGCTACTCCATCTCGTATTTCCTGCGAGCTTCTGACTCGACTGAGTTTAAGGACAGCGACGAGGATGAGTCGAGTGCTAAGCAGTGGTACACCAAGAAGTACGCCATGTATGAGATGCCTCACGTCATCCAGAAGCAGCAGACTACTCTTTCTGGTGGAATGGCGCAAGAACTCCAGGCTAGTTTCTAAGTCGAAGCTTGAAGATAGCTGACAAGGGCGCGTCAGAACGGAGAATGATGGGTTGGAATTGATTCCTTTGTCATGGAACTAGAGTCATATAGTAGATTGAATTGCAAGTTGCTCCTTAAATCCCTTCCATCAAACAAGAGTTTGCATGCTGTTGCTGAAATCAAAATGGGCCACTCTAGGTGTAGAACACAATTGGTCGGTTATCTTATGCCATTTAGATAATAGGGTTGATTTGTCGAGTCTTATACGGTGAGGCGTAGATTTCGTCCATTCTACTACCTATGACACTGCCACCTCTAAGTTTCTGTCCTAATGACGTGATAGGTTAACCTCATCAGTCTATCAACGGTTTTGTGGATTGACTGCGTAATCTGTAGGGTGAATGTAGTGCAGGTTGCAGGGATTATATACGTCAATTTCTACAAGTTGAAAACATCAAGATATCGAAGCATAGAGGTAGTAGCTACGAGCTATCCATTGATTAGAACAATGATGTGTTGATTGCTAATTAAGGTGAATACATTTGTTTACCGGTTTGTTACCTTAATATCCAATCATTACCTTCGGAGCCGTGGTGAGTTTTGACCGAAAGATTGTATCATATCTCACATTGTCAAAATGAGTCACCACTTAAAACGGACGACAACGTATGTCGACCCAGCGGCTCCGGACATATGAAGCAGAGTATTTTATTGCTGCAGGACGATAGTACGACTTTCGCACACCCATCCATTTTCTTTCGTCCGACACAACTCCAGGGGCCAACTCGGTCATGCGTCTGGCAACGGCTGACGACACATGACTCAGCCCGTCGCAGCAAGAGCACGGCTGTGCATCAGAGCGGAGCATTAAACAAGCTTTTCGCGTAAGCAAGCCGAGAAGTAGCATCGTACATCTAATAGGAGCTACGTGGTGTGGAAACAGAGATCGTGCATTTCAAATCAACATTTAGGCGGCGGACAGAGCGGCTCAAGCTCCAACTCCAGCTCAAAACTAAATGTGCTACCAGTAGTAACATTCTAAGACAGTAAGAGGGGAAACACCCTTGTATTTCCATGGGGTGAAATTCGGGGTCAATGTCTTGTTTCCCCTGTCAATCAACCTCCGCAGAACCTTCTCGCAACGTGCTCGTGTTTCTCTCTCCACTACTATTTGGTCGAAGGTTACACAAAAATTAAGACTGGGGAAAAGATCATCATAGAGTTGAAACAGTACTGCTTTGAAGAGAAGAGACTTACGCACCATAGTTCCTCTTCCCCCGTTTCCAGAGTCTAGTCTCCACAGGCATGGTGCTAAGCATTAAGCGAGCCTGACAAAATGCTCCGCTGCTAGGAACGGGCCGCTTTCCCCTGTCTTTAGCTCCCGTGCTGCCGCTAACATCCATAATTGGATGGCGAAACTGACGGAGAGATCCTAGTCTAGTTCGTGGTCATTACGCGTATCTCGGCCTGAAACAATCTTCCATGGTGGTGTTACTTCTGCTTCTAGAAGACACGGCTATTTGTCGCCGGCTGGCACCGGTATGGCCAAGATCGGATTGAACGGGGAACAAGCAAACGCAACGTGAAGTTACTGCCGGGCGGGATACGTTGAAATTGACAGGCATCGTAAACCTTAATTGCAGACTCACTGTAACCTAATGTGGTATGAAGAGGCGAGTGGGCTAATAGTACCCTGTTCTGAAATTACTGGCACTCCACTTGAAATGATCCTTAACTTTCAACCCATTAGCTCGAGTTAAAGGCTCCTCAGCATCTAACTTGCACAAGGATCCATTTCCTCTTTCGATATGCCATAGCGAATCATGTACACTAATAGGACACATGCTCTTACTGTCAGATCTATATACTTGCTACGATCAGACATACGTTTTCGAATGTGCTTTACGACATAACTAATAGCGGACGGTGTCACTGTTGTATGCTGTAAGAGAAAGGTGGAGAGGGAGTACTTGCAATCATACGGTCAAATAAACTTCCTGTTGTAGTCAAGTCTATTCTGCCGTTATGATCTGTTGACAGAGCAGGCCCAAAAAAAGTCAAGGGGCAGAACGTTCCTAAAGATCGGCAAGTAAAATCCATGCTCCAAGTTATTTGAGCCGCAGTTTCTTTGTGAGCTTAGCAGAATTAGGCCCATTTCCACTGCGATGCATTGAGGATTGAGGGATCCTTTGTAACGGCAGTCCCAGATCAAATGCAGGGTCGTAGTTTGAGCAATTACGACTGAGCTTACAAACGGGCGGGTAGAAATGTCCAAAGAGGCTTTTGCCGGCATTTCCGCACATCATATTCTAAATACCGAGTCATGGATCACCTGCCTCAACCTTGATCATATGTAGTAGTGTTGTAAAGCACATCTATCATTGCCTTTTGCAACTTAAGTCAAGAAGAATATCATCTTGGCGATTGACTATCTCACGCAGAGTTCTGTACATGTCTGTTATCACATTATACACATGTCTACGTCTACTTCTTCAAAACGCCGATCTGCCTGTGAGCGTTGCAGGAGCCAGAAGCTCAAATGCATCCGCGATCCAGAGAATAGGACCGACTCATGTCTGAGATGTTCCCAAGCGCACGAAGAATGTGTTGTCAGTTTGCGAAAAACACCGGGTCGACCCTCTGGGCGAGGCAACTCGTCGAGTAGACGCAGCCCGACCAACAATACACCAACTCAGACGCCTACACCCGCGCCAACGCTGGTTCTCGACGACAGCGACTCTATGTCGATACCGCGAAATGAATCACTCGGCTCATCTTCTGACGAAGCTCTCGACGGCCTGCTTGACATGAACATTGACTGGGGCGACATGAACATCTTTTCGTCTTCTGGTCCACTTGGCGGCAACGGAAACGATCAAGCCCCCGAGATCCCCAGTTCCTTGTTTAGTTACGCAGAATCGACCAGGGTCGTCGAGCCTCCACCACCGTGCGCCTCTTGGTCAGCCTCCACCGACTTTACCGCACCAACCGGCTTGTTCCCCTGCCAGATCCGGAATGAAATATGCGATCCAGGCATGCAGCTGTCTGGACTTCAGCAAAGACTTTCCAAGCACCTGGTCCAGTTGCAATGCTTTTCATGGGACATCACTTCTGTTTTGAAATTGGAAAGTGCCTCGTTTTGTTTTCAAAATCAAGAGTCATTATGCGAGGCAAGTCGGGCATTCAACCCACTTGTTGGCACTTTTGAAATTATTTCAGAATTCGAACATGTCCTCGAAATAGTACGAAACGCCATGAAGCGAAGAGATCGGCAGGACATGTCAACCCTTCCCAAAGAGATGCACATCTGCTACTCATTGACTGCTATGTCATGTTATCTGCAGCTGATCTGCATCTATAAGAACATTTTCTCGTACGTTTTGGATCAAGCAGCAAGTAACCCGACTGTCAGGAATTTCATACTTGACTCGACGCCGGGAATTTCATTGAGCGGTTTTGTCATTCCGTCGCCGAAAAACCTCGTTGGTCGATCGTTTGCGCAGTTGATGCGACACAAGATCAGTTCTGTTGAGACATCTTTGGGGCTTCCAGGCAATTGGCGGATCTCAAATGAGCCAAGCGCGAGTCAATCGGCTGATAGACCTTTTTTACTTAATGGATTAGAGGGACAAGCTTTGTTGGAATTGTTAAAAGGACAGACTGTTGAAGGAGAAACTCTCTCCAGTACGATGGGTCTTTTACAATGCTTGAGAGATCAGATTGCAGAAATAGAGCATCTAGAATAGAAGAGTGTGTCAATTATTTCAGATTAGAAATCTCAAGTTTTTCCTGTTTTCTTTTTGTTGTCAGCAATTAAACGTTGTTGTGTGATATGGCTACGATGTTATACCTTTATCAACTTGACAATTATTAAATTTTGACGACTATGCTAACGTACGTTAGGGTATAATAAAAATTGGTTGCTTGAGATGTAAGTCATGAAATTATTCAGATAGTTTGTACAGTTTAGGTTATCGGTCTAGTTCATTTATTCAGATAACCTGAACCTTAAACGTCATCCTTTTTCTACCCGCTGGGTAGTCTGTGGAAGATTTGCGTATTGATACTACTCTAATGTATCATAGACACAGTGTTCTGTTCGCTCTCATTTCATATAATTTTAAAATGATTTACTTGACTACTCCACGTATCACCCAATGATGCTGAATAGTAGAGCCTGTCGGCATTTAATGACAGCAAGTATTTACCCGGTCTGCACTGAGTGGAATGATATACAGGATACAACCCTATAGAAACTGGCGAATTTGTCTAATAAGCAGATTTCGAGCTCCTGTCTAACCCTAGACCCGTCTTCTAATCCCCACGTTCACAGCCTCGGGCTTCCTGGCCAAACCCTCCATAATCTCCATCTTGTCGTCTCTCATGATCAAGTCGTATCGTCTTGCCCAAGTGGCAGTGATAACAGCCAACTCCATTTGCGCAAGATTCCTCCCTAGACAAGCCCGTGGACCATGACTGAATGGAATGAACGCCTGTTTTTGTCTGGCCGTTACATCCTCCCATCTTTCTGGTTTGAACTCGTCGGCGTCTGGTCCCCACACCTCCTTAAGATGATGGACAGTGTAGATCGGAATACTTAGGACCGTGCCAGGAGCGAAGTGGTATCCCGCAATTGTTATTCCGTTACCCTTTTCGGGCACCAAGCGAGGGAGGCCGAGACTAATGGTCGAGTGATGCCTCAAAGCCTCATGGACGACAAAACCAAGATACTTGAGGTTTTTGACCATTTCATAGGAAGGAATCGATACATCAGCTGGAATAGCTTCATCCAACTCGGCCTGCAACTTCTTCAGTACGCCGGGCGTTCGCACAACATGGTAAAGTAACGCAGCCATGGTGCTGCTCGTCGTATCAGTGCCAGCGATCAGGACTGTTAGAGCCTCGGCGATAAGCTCAGATTTCCCAAATGGCTGGCCCTTGTGATCACGTCCCTCACGCACGCGTTCAAGAAGGTCCTTCTCACGCTCTTCGCCTGGTGGGTTGTTCAATCTGTCCGTGATGCGAGACGTGCCAAGGGTGCGCAGGTTGATCATTCCGTTAAAGCCAGTACGGAAAAATGGATCAGGACTCCACTTGAGGTAAGGCTTGAGCTCAGGTAGCGCTCCGACTGTGGCCGCGATCTCACTTCTGGTACTGAGGCTGGTGATGACGGGCAACGAGCTTGGGCCATCTTCAGTTTCAAAATCTACGACTTCGGAACCTTTCTTCAGAACGCCAAACGGAGCACCAAAGGCGAGGTCGCCGATGATATCAAGAACCAAATAGCTGACAGGTCAGAAATATTTCTCTATCGCCTTCATGGATGGGACTTACTTGAGCCAAACACGGGCCTCGACATTCGCATATCCATCAGACTGTGTCTCATTGGCTGCGATAGCATCCCACTTCTGCAGGAATACATTGAGATGCTGCTGGATAAAAGGTTCAAAGTTTCGCATTGACTGTGGTGCAAAGCTGTGCGACACCACTTTTCTCTTTCTTGAATGCTCAGCACGATCTCTAGAAGTAAAGATGCTGTAGGTGGTGATTACAGAAGCATCATAGAAGGACCTGCAAACCGTTAGTATGTGCCTTGAGACCAGAATTCAAAGTTTCCTCACGATTTTAGCATTCCATTTCCATGCCCATAGATTGCATTAATGAATTCCTCATCGGAGATGGAAACGTGATTTGGTTGAATGCGAACCACTGGGCCATAACGGTTATGGGCGTCGTTGACGTATTTCCAACGCGCGCCTTCTCGGCAAGCCAATGTCAGCCACCAGTTAGAAAAGCGGGCAAAAACCGGACCAGGTACACTGCGCAGATGGCGGTAGTTCCAGAAGTAAGGGATGATGTAGTACAAGACCAAGGATGCTAGACCTAAGGGGACTAGCCAGAGTAAAGGAATGATAGTAAACAAAGCCATTTGAAAAGACAAGACAGGAGCTGAGTTCTTCTGACGGTTGTGAGAGGCAGTTCAAGGCGGTATGTCGGAATTGATTAATGGGATCTTTTATATAGGCCGACGCAATCTCGAGATAGTATTGATCTACATGTCTAAAGAATGGAACTCCTACAACTCCTTCGTCGGAGCATTAATCAAAAGGTCTCCGGGATACAATGGTGTGCCAGGGAGTGCCTAGGACCTACTTATGAACGGAGTTGGACCACCGCTGAGGACCGGAGTATAAGAAGTTCTCCGAAAGGCAATTATTCCGGTTCCGGCACTGTATATGCGGAAGGGATTGACTACAGCCCTTCGGAATGAGAACTACCTTTTTATATCGAGTCTGAACATGCACATGTCGTTATTGTGAAACACCAAAGGGCCGAAATATTCCTTTTATGTAGTCACTTAGAACCATCCTTCCATCATAATGAGGACTATGTCTCTAATAATGGATAATATCATGGTAAGTGCATTCTACTTGGATATCAGTAGTCTCTCGTACAGGATGTTCCGTCATAACATTGTCTGTTTCATAAAATGTCCGTGTTTGCAATATACACGTATTCGAAAACTACCTAGCTATCTATCTGACTTTCGATATAATTGATATAGCCCCCACAGCAAAAGTATGTCACCATAGTTTTCTACATAGCGCGAAGTAAACCGTCCACAACCGAAGATACCTTAATAAGTTCTTCATCCTGGAAGGGGCGACCAACGACCTGGATGGTCGAAGGTTGAGATGAGAACAAGTCTGGGTGGTCTGCAGTGATCTCATGTTAGTATTATGCTCGTAGCTTGAGACGTAATGATAACTCACATAGTTCATGGTTGGGTTTATCATAGGGGTTGGTTTCCAACGGTTTGTAATCGGAGGCAATAGGGTCATCCTGAGGATTCACCCTGAAGTTGGCTACAGGCAAGATAACAGAAGGATAGTCAAGAAGATTGAACAGTGACGTGTAACCCCAGTAGACGTTGAAGTCATGAGGATATCCTACTGCCGGAGCTGGCGGGCAGACGAGTGCATCGATCGGACGGCCAGTGTTGGTAAGTCGAGCTGTTTCATTCCATGCGTCACGGAACTTTTCTCGAAAGATCCTAGCTTTTACGTTCAACTATCCTCGAGTTAGGAGGTCGATAAGACGTGTTGCGGTGATCATGGCAACGTACCTGCAGTGATTCGGCAGCGCTTAATTCTTTACTGCCGAAAACCTTAATGAGATCTTCGAAAGCAGGAATGAGAGGCTCGCCCGTAGCTTCAAGCGCAGACAGCGTTCCGTTATGTCCAGACTGGTAATAGGTGTCGAACTGTGAATCTCGTCAGACAAGTCTCGGCATAGTCGCAAAAGTACTTACAGTTGTCTGAATAGCGTCCCAGCAGTCAAATGGTACATCAAAGTCGACAACTGTGATGTGAGTTAGCATTGTTCATAGCTAATAGCAATATCGAGTTTACTTTTATGCCCGGCCTTCTCCAGAGCCCGCTTCGTATGCTCCAGGGCTCGAATAACGGGCGGATGAGGCATCACAACCTTGTCCCACTTCATCAGTCCAATCGTGAGTTTGCTCTCGACTGGCTTCACGCTCCTCCACGGAACTGGAACAGAAGTTGGATCATGTTGGTTCGAAGGGTGAGCATTGATAAGCTTCGTAAAAGCTTCAAGATCTTCCATGGAATGACAGATCGGTCCACAGGATAGCTTGATGGAAAGTTGACCATTATTGATATTGTCCATACCACCCTTTGGAATGCGGTCCGAGGTAGGACGGATCCCATACAATCCGTTAAGGGCCGCTGGGACACGGATCGAACCTCCAAGGTCAGTCGATGGAGTAATCGGGGTGCCTTTGAGGGCTACGAGAACAGCATCGCCGCCGGAACTACCACCTGCTGACAGGCCCGTGTTGTATGGATTCAGAGTTCTCCCCCAAAGATTACTCACGGTCTCAATGGCCATTCCCGACTGAGGCATAGTTGTTTTGCAGTAAAAGATGGCACCAGCATCACGAAGTGTTTTGACCAGTGCCGAGTCATGCGCAGGGCGGAAGTTTCTCTTTGAAACATAACCTGTAGTCGTGGGTCGACCAGCAACAAAGTGAAAATCCTATTTTAACTCGTAAGCTTTATCCTTTTGATGTAAAAGACATGTTCACTATACCTTGAGAGCAACGGGAACTCCATGCAATGGTCCTTTCAATTTTCCGGTGCTTTCGAACTCCCTGTCAAGTTCCTCAGCTTGGCGTAAACCGTCCTCGTAGAACCAGTCCATCAAGCAGTTGACCTGGTCATTGTCAGTCAAGTACGAGATCACACGAAGCCATACTCACAAGTTGATGGGCAATGGCAGTGCGAGCAGCGAAAGCTTCAAGCACTTGGACTGCCGTTAATTCACGCGACTCGATGCACTTCACTATCTCTAGTGCCGTGAGATCAGTGATGTCAAGCTGCGCATCAGATAGGATTCCGCATTCTCGAGGGACGCTGGTTACATCTGTCAACGGCCGATACTGATCGGGATCAAATCTCCACTTAGTCGGGATCGAATCCAACACTTCTGCCTGAGCTTCTTTGGCGATTACTTTCCACGACATTGTTAATAGAGTAATTTATTCTGAAGAAACAACTGTTTTTGGTACTATCAGTGGCATCTTCTGGGCTATACAGCTTAATTTAAGTCAATGAGACTGACTCTTTGGAGAAGCGTGTTTTCTCAATAACGTAGTCAGTGTAGTCAGTGCAGTCAGCTAAGCAACGTTATTATAGGGCTTGATTGAAGACGAGGAAACTAATTTAAGATGAGGAACCTGTCTCAGTGGATACCTATGTTTTCTCAATAGCGTGGTAACGTTATTGGCAAGAATAAGGTTTAGAACCCTTGTCGCCCCGTACAGGTTTTTGCATGCATACGAGTTTACGTACAAGTGCTCCATGTTGGTGACAAGCGGATGTGCAGTGCATATCGGCTCCGACTCGGTGCATTTTCAATGTGGTTGAAGATCGACGCTCGGAGCATTTCCTGTCCACTTTGGGATATGATATCATCCTGGAAAGCCGTCTAGCCGAGCGGGAATTGAACGAGGTTGAAGAATTGGATTTGTAATCAAATGCAACTCGACATTAGTAATGGCAACAAACGACCAACACGATTGAACCAACACAACCAACATATGCCGTTGAGTGGGAACAGTGTCGTTATGGTGGAACATAGATGATAGAACGGGTATATTAGACCGTAGAACTCTGTATGCTATAGACTATACGTTGAAGGTGACAACGTTCTTCAAAACTGCTTAATCATGGCTTACGAGATAATCGACAACGTTGCGGCTGAAGGCGTTCCATATTACACACCAGCTCAAGACCCGCCAGCTGGTACACAGACCAGCGGCTCAACGAAGCTATTCACACCCATCACCATCCGCGGCGTCACGTTCCCAAACCGTCTCTTCCTTGCCCCTCTCTGCCAATACTCCGCCAAAGATGGCTATGCCACTGATTGGCATTTGACTCATCTCGGAGGCATAATCCAAAGAGGCCCCGGATTGTCAATGGTGGAGGCTACTGCTGTACAGAACCATGGCCGCATCACGCCTCAAGATGTTGGTCTATGGGAAGACGGCCAGATCGAGCCTCTGAAGCGTATCACTACTTTTGCGCACAGTCAAAGCCAGAAGATCGGTATTCAACTGTCGCATGCAGGTCGCAAGGCCAGCTGTGTTTCTCCTTGGCTGAGCGTAAATGCCGTTGCGGCTAAAGAAGTGGGAGGCTGGCCAGACGACATTGTTGCTCCCTCAGCCATCGCCCAAGAAGATGGCGTGAACCCAGTTCCCAAGGCCTTCACCAAAGCGGACATCGAACAGCTCAAGAGCGACTATGTGGAAGCGGCAAAGCGAGCCATTCGCGCTGGTTTCGATGTTATCGAAATTCACGCAGCTCACGGATATCTACTTCACCAATTCTTGAGCCCGGTGAGCAATCAAAGGACCGACGAGTATGGTGGCAGCTTCGAGAACCGTATCCGAGTTGTGTTGGAAATCCTTGATCTCATCCGGGCTGCTATCCCTAAAACCACACCTATCCTCGTTCGTGTCAGTGCAACTGATTGGTTCGAGTTTGACTCTCAATTCAAAGACGAGTTTCCGGAAAGCTGGACAGTCGAGCAGACTTGTCAACTCGCACGTATCCTACCCAAGCATGGAGTTGACCTGGTGGACGTCAGCTCAGGCGGTATCCATCCCAAGTCTGCCATAGCCATCAAGTCGGGCCCTGCCTACCAGGTAGACCTCGCTAAGCAGGTAAAGAAGGCTGTTGGAGATAGTGTACTCGTCTCGGCTGTTGGTGGAATCAAGACTGGACATCTTGCTGAAGAGGTTCTGCAATCCGGTATCGATGTCGTGAGGGCTGGGCGCTGGTTCCAACAGAACCCTGGTCTGGTTCGAGCTTTTGCTAACGAGCTTGGCGTGGAGGTCAAGATGGCGAACCAAATTGATTGGAGCTTCAAGGGACGTGGGAAGAAGGGAAACAAGAGTTCTTTATAAACCACAGATAGACGGTTCTTGATTGAGACTAGTTTAGTATGTTACATAAATAGAACCATTCTGCCGTAGCGCATTCCATCTTTCCAAATCGGATATCATACTGATCCTATTAAGAAGAGGCAAGTCCAGTAAAGTGCGCCACTCAACTATTCTAGTCTAGTCTAGCACATAAGACAGCCAATCAAGACAGGTGCGCCAACCATAGGAAACTTCGCACTGATGATAATACCAGCAGAATTGCAGAAGAAGCAATCCAGCGTCGACTCCTCACACTCAATCGTATACTTAAGCTTTCCGTGCACGCTAGAATTCTCTCCAGTCTCTGGTCGTGCGACATTTCGCATTGTAAGCTCAATTGTGCCAGGCATCTTGTAGTACCTATCGACCTTGGTCTCATAACCCCGGCACTGACCCTCGCGCCCAGGGCTCAGATCAGGATATCTGCAGATGTCCCAAGTAACCTCTCGCATAGTCGAAAACTCATCTCGAGTAGCCAGTTCGTCGAACACCGTAGCCATTTCTTCAAGTGCGTTTGTTTTGGGGTCGCCATCGCACTCCCAGCTAATCGTGCACTTGCCGTTGATATTTCGCTTAGTGGTATCACACTTATATGCGTCTGGAAGAAAGGCGTCTCGAGCGGTATTCATGATATGACTAGCTGGGATATCGTAAAGCTCAACTGTATCCTTGTTCACCGACCCGTGGATCTCTAGCTTCTGTGGGTTGGGTTTCGGAGGCTCAGGTGTCGAAGGCTCAGGCGTCGGAGGCTCAGTTGTTTGAGGCGCAGGCTTCGAAGGTTCCGGGCCGTCGTTGATAGGACCTTTGCGGTGATTACAGACATATGCGCTTGAGCACCATGTGCCATCATCCAGCTGATAGACGTTATCGCGGTGATATGAGTAACATGTAAGATCAGATGTCGGATCGTACGAGTGGTGAGCAGCTCCCGCTGCGTTGGGGTCCTCGACCCCGGCAGCAATAAGCACAGCATATTCGTCTCCGTTGGACATTGTGAACTGCAGGCCTCCATCCTGTGTCCAAGGATATTGGCCGGACCACGGTATGTCCATCCTCATAGCTGGGTTATTGGTGCTGTCATCCTCGCCAGTCCAGACGTCGCCGCTGTAGTAAAGCACCTCACGGGAGGTCGAACCGCCGTCCGCGCCCAGACCGATGCCACAATCGGCAAGGACGATGTTCTCGCTGGGTGTGTTCTGCGAGGCGACGAAGGGAGTAAACGAAGCCAAGGCTAGCGCCATGAAGGCGAATCTAGTGTTTTTGATCGTCATAACGATTGCTTGTTGAAGAGAAAATGCTCAGAGGCCTGTTGGCTCAGATTGTGCCGTAGGTGAAATGCTTGGAGCTAAGGATTCAACTTTCAATTGACGTTCAAGCTTCCCCTACTTATATAACTTTTGATACAGCAACATCTTGGCACGGATTCTTGAGAAAGTCATGAGAATTACACCGGTGGTAGCTAGACCTGACCGCGAACCCTACGGGATTACATCGCCCATCCTTGGCACCCAAGTAAAGCCAGACCTATCTACAAATGGCCCAATTGGATTCCAAACTTGACTCTACGACGTGAAGTAATCCAGTTTGACCCACAGCTTAAGATTGGCTGTCAGGCAACCCCCGACCAGAATATCCAAGGGAATCGACTGTGCACATCTGTCAGTCATCTCCACAATCCAAACAACCAGTCTGTGATACTAAAAACCAATCAGCTAGTGCTATATTTGTATTCAATCAATTATTTCAAGTAAATCTTTCCAAGTTTAAGAACCATCATTTTCACGGTTCTAACACGTTCTCAAAATGCTATCCTCACTCAAGCGGCAAGGGTCATAATCTCTTATCGATGGAGACTATAGACAGTAGTCAGGCATAATTTCATTAATTGTGAATATGCCACGGCAGTTATCAATTATCATGACGTCTCGCTCGGGGTCTGGGTTAAAGTGGGCGGCTAAAGACTCGGAGTTACCGAGACTCGGGGATGCTACTTCATTCTATCCACTCTCTGCTCGATCCTGAACCCAAGGCAAGGTTGCTGTTCACACATCCATGCATCATGAAGCCGTAAAAGCTTGGGGTGGTCTCCAATTATTTCTAAGCTTAAAAACGCAAACCGTAAAGGTATGATTGAGATCGGCAAAGTAAGCGGGGATCCACAACGGTAGTGGGGATCCATAAAGAAATTCTGCCTTACGGATAAATGATTTACTTGGCGTCGAGTGGAACTATGGAACGGAATGCCTGTCCAATACGAGTATGTTGTTGTGCTGTTTTAGATAAATGGGGTACCCCTCTTGGAGAGTTGCTTCAGCACCAGTGCCAGAGCAAGAGGATGAGATAGGGATGAGAATGGGCTAGTTTAGCCGCTAAAGAAGGAGCGACGAATGTGATGGATACGATTCCCATCACCATAATATCGCCTAGCCAAGCCCTTCATGGCGCTTCAATCTGATACTTTACGGGGCCAGTACTCTCGGTACTAATTCTCGTACAGATCTTGTCAAGAAGATATACCGTAGTCAATGGAGAACTACCTCAAGCCTTTTGTCCATTGATGAATCGACGACGCAGTCGCACGGATGTCAGGCTGCCCATTCGGATTGATATATGATTGCAAAAAGGTGACATTCAATTTGCCATCAAACGATTCGAATGGGCTTCAAGACGTCTTCAAGGGAATGGGAGTAAGTATTATGATTGATGTTGCGTTGCAGAACAAGCAACTTGTTGTAAGGACGGAAACTTTTTGATGTTTTTGTCCAAAAAGAAGATGGCTACCGGGTAGCAGCCTACCTGCGCCGTGGTCCACCCCAGCGAGCTTCGAAGTCAAATACTATCTAGTTAGTGATCAGCTTCTGAGTGTTGCCCTATAACTTGTCACATATCTCAGAAGACTCACCGGAGCGGAAAACACATGGTTTGCTCTGGACTATGGAGTTATAGCGAAGTCCTAGAATAAAACAACCGTCGATGTGACCACGACCTGACTCAGAAAGTACGGGGAGCCACGCGATACAGCACAGTCTAGAGAAGGAATAGTCTCGAAGCCTAGCGCACCCCACTCATCTATACGTAGCAGAGGCCTATATCCCATATCAGGCTAAGTCTGCCAAAATGATGACTGGCTGAAACAACTGTTTGGGGCGCTTTCACGCTTCAGTCACTGCATCCTATCAAATGTGCTATAGTGACGTGTAAATGACCCTGTATCCACCACCAGGAACCATCTGGACTAGTTTCCCCTGCACAGAGTATGGGTCCACCTCAGCATCAGCTGAAGTCAACCTTCTGATTCGCTGATCTAGATCCATACGTCTTAGTCGACCTAGTACCTGCCTATATCAAATACAATCACGTTTCGCAAAGTGCTTGCGAATATTTAATTCAAAATACAACGCCATTCTCGATGCCCTCTCCAGGGAAGATACCCCAGGCGACAAGTATAGCATGAGAATTGACGAGGTCGACGGCTGGCTCGATGGTGAGCGCCTTACTGAAAAGGGTATAGCTCTGTCTCTGATCTGAATGATTGAAGACGGTGAAAGAATAGGTATCGCTGCGGTAACTCTGCTCGGATGACATGATCGAGCATCCAGACTATTAGTCTGTAGCCTATGGATAAAGGGGAGTCAAGGTGAGAAAGGATGAAGAGGCGATGTCCTTCAGAGATGTCGAATAAGGCAAGAAAGCTAAAGCAAAATTCAGAGATGTGGCTGCAACTTGATTGTCAGCCGCTCAAGCTATTATATGGGACCTTTCCAAAACTGGATTCAGTTCAGCTTGATTGAATCAGCCACAATATTGCGATCACACACTATCGCGTAGCAGAATGAGCAGTTTAATCCTTCCCTTGAATTCTCGGGATGCCATAGTAAATGTGCCAAAAAGAAGGACCTTTGGTTTTTAAATCAAGTCATACTCAGGCTCTTCTCGCACCATCTTCAATACACCCAGTCCTATTTCCTCATCTTGATCGCTCTCATTTTCAAACATGTCTACCTTTAAAATTACCATTAGGAACCAAACTGGTGACGGCCAGGACTATAGCTTCTTTAATGAACGTCCGACTGTCGCTGGAGGCCCTATCGGCGGTGTCTGGAGCAATATTATGCAGACGGCTAAGCACATCTCTGGTCAAAACGGCATTGCTACTTTTGAGGTCTCCACGGAATACTTTGCCATCTGCGGCACCGTTCAGGGCCAGCCTGGAAATGGAGGCAAGGTTTCTGTTAGCAAAGCGATCCCTATCAAGCTTGGCAAGTTCTCCGCCGGTCAGGTCACCCTTGGCTCTACCGTGCCTGTGACCGTCACTAACAGGTCTTCGATCGACCTGGAGAATCCAAGGGACCCTGGGCAGGGAAAGATTGGAAACTTCCAGTTTGACACATCCTACAGCGACATGAAAAACGCCTTCGTCACTGCCGATGTCGAAGCAAGTGAGTCATTAACTTGCCTATTCTCCCATCTTAGACACCGTCCTGACCTTGCTCAACCCAGAGAATCTACTCATCGGTATTGCTTCATCTAAAGACGGCGTCCTTGACGCCGCAATGGGTACCTTCCACCCAGTACCCAACGTCAAATACCACGTTCAGCCCAGGGCTACCTACTACGTTACATTTGGAAACAACTTCACTGTTGGAGAGCTTGTGAAAGCCGAGATGGTTGGAAACGCCGTGGCTGTGGATTTTACTGTGCGCCAGAAGATGGAAGTCACTCTCATTCACGACGAGACCTACTCTTTCTCTTTCGAGTAAAGGGCCCTGATAGTAGGCTCAGGCCGGTGAGTAGTTCCAAAGGTTACGATTGGGTAATGTACGAGTCGAAAGAAAGATGGTTGTTATCACATTTGATAAGGTTATCCAGTTATTAATAATTAGACTGGGGGAATGCGTTACTAATATCTCGAGCTATGCTACAACCTTTATCTAGGGTGACTGGGCGTAGTCGCCTCCAAAGGAATGTCAAGGGATGCAGTTGCAATCAAGTTGGTAGATTGTTGGCATCAATAGACAAAAGAAGTAACGTTTCATCTGGTCCCATCAACGGTAATCGGAAAATGATAGCGAGGAATAAAAAGTGGGAGATTGTCAGGGTTAACCGCCGCTTCCAAATTCAGGGTAGGAAGGTGTACTAGAATCACAAGCAAATCTGACAAAGTATTTACTTGACGACCCAGACCCATTAACGATGACAGTACCGTCTGGAGCTGTAACGGTAACTATCATAGAATAGTCTCCTTGAGCATTAGCCCAAAACACCCGAAATGGCGTGTAAGTACCCGCTGTGAGCTGGATACTGAAAGTCATAGAGCTGGAGGGCCCTGATGAGTAGTTTTGCGCCAAATCTGCATTGGAACGTGTCCATGTTGACAAAGCCTTGTTTCCAAACCATACCAGCGTAATTTCATCAGAATATGGTACAACAACAGAGTAAGTTCCATTGATAGGTGCATATAAGAACGCCCGATGGTTAACAGCTTTGTACTGCCATGTCTGGTTGGATGAACCAGGATAAATAATCTGGGCAGGGCCTGCGTTACCTGCTTTTCGTCCTCCTGGTTCTGTAATACCAATTGAAAATGTGATACCACTGTAAGTCGGTGCAGTTGTTGTGAAATGAGAGACGTTGAGGGCAGAGTATTTGGGAGGATCACCGTTATTGTACGGGTTGGTATAGATAGCGTATTCCAGACCAGCGTTGTTACATGTTTGATCTGCGGCCTTTGTACCAACTGCGGGAGCGACAACCACCACAGTAGCAGTCTGCCCGGCAGAGGCCGGAGTCACGGTAGACGTGCTAACGCTGGAGACAGTGGTATAGCTAGTTACAGTGGTGTATGGTTGGGGTTTTTGCACAACCACTGTAGCAACACCACCAGGAGAGGTAGGCGATTGGGTAGTGGTAGCAGCTACTGAGAAAGAACCATAACTGGTTATAGTTGTATAGGGTTGAGGCTCTTGAACAATAACAGTAGCAACGTCGCCTTGGGATGTCGGTGGCAAGGTAGTAGTGCCAGCTACCGAGAAGGAACCGTAACTGGTAACAGTTGTGTACAACTGAGGATTTCCTACAATAACAGTAGCTATACCTCCTTGAGATGCCGGTGCTTGAGTGCTTGTTACAGCTGCTGTATAGGAACCATACCTGGTCACAGTCGTGTAGAGCTGAGGACTCTCAATAATGACCGTGGCAGGGTCACCAGGCGCAGCAGGCTGTTTCGTTGTAGTTAGAGGCGCAGTAAGACTGTCAACGTAAGTTGTGACAGTTGTATACGGTTGAGGAAGAGCAATGACCACAGTCATCACATCGCCCGGATTAATTACCGGTGAGGTTTTAGTTACTGGCTCTGAAAGGCCTGGAACGTAGTTTGTGACTGTCGTGTAGGGCTGAGGTAGATCAACCTCGACAGTAGCAAGTTTTCCTTGCGCGGGGACTGGGAGCGTCGTAGTCACAGCTACGGTCAGACCGTGTCTGTAGCTTGTGACGGTTGTAAAAGGTTGCGGAAGATCAACTTCTACCGTGCCGACTTGCCCTTCAACAGAGGGTGGATGTGTTATAGTGGTGGCTTCGGTGAAAGAGCCGTAGCTGGTGACTGTAGTGTAAGGCTGAGGCAAATCAACAACGACAGTTACAGTTGGGCTGGATCCAGCACCGCTCTCGGTCGTTGTAGCAGCAGTTGTGACGCTTCCGTATTTGGTAATGGTCACGTATGACTGCGGATCAATGATCATTACAGTGCCCGTTTCGCCTGGTATAGATGGATCTATGGTGGTAGTAGATTCGACCGTAACGCTTCCGTATGATGTAACAGTCGTATATGGCTGTTGCATTAAGACTAAAACGATACCTGTCTGACCAGGAGCAGGGGGAGGTGAGGTGTATGTCGTAGCGGTCGGGACGGCTCCGTACGAAGTAATTGTCGAATATGGCTGAGAATTGAAGACCACCACGGTGCCTGTTTCGCCTGGACTGGTTGGTGATATTGTAGATGTAGATACAGCTACAAATTGCCCAAAAGAAGTGACAGTTACCCACTTGTCAGGTTGATATATAATAACAGTACCTGTTGCATCTGGAGCAGTAGGAGATAGTGTAGCTGTAGATTCAGCTGTAAATTCCCCATAAGATGTAATAGTTGCCCACTGGTAAGGCTGATATACCATAACAGTGACCGTCTCTGCGTCAGGAGATGGTGACATGGTGGTAGTAGATGCGTTTGTGAGTGTTGGATCGTAAGAGGTGACAACTTCCCGCTGATATGGCCTATAAATAACAACACTGCCGGTTGCGCCTGGGGCTGTTGGAGATATGGTAGTTGTTGACGCCATTGTGACACTTCCATAGGGAGTAACTGTAAGCCATGTATCTGGCTGGTATACCACGACGGTACCTGTTGGGTCCGGGGAAACTGGGGATATAGTCTGTGTAGATGCGGCTGTGATTGTTGGGTCATATGAACTGACTGTTACCCAACTAAATGCCCTATACATGACTACTGTACCTACATGACCAGAGGCAGAAGGCCAAATAGACGTTGTATAGTCAGATGGAGAGGCATCATCATAAGAGGTGGCAGTCACCCACTCGTATGGATTATAGACAATAACGGTACCAGTTTCGCCAGGCTCAGTGGGAGTTATTGTACTCGTCACTACATCTGTGATGGAGCCATCATAAGATGTCACGGTAACGTGACGAGCTAATAGGCTTGGTAGCACAATCACCACCGTGCCAGCATCAGATCCTGACGGGGTCTCGGTGATGGTGTAAGTATCAGTGCCGGTACCGATGCTAGTGATGGTGGTGTAGTCTATGGAGGCAGCTGAAGTCATTCCAGGCCCGGGGGTTATGACCCAAACGGTTCCCGTCTCACTAGGTCTAGCTAGAGTTTCCGTAATGGTCACAGGAGCAGTAACAGTGCCTTGAGAAGTCATTGTAGTCCATCGCACGGTGGGATCTGAAGTAGTCGTCGACTCGTCCTGGGATTGAGCCTGTATGATGGTATCAGTGCTATCAGTGCCCTGTCCAGTTGCAGTAGTCCATGACGGCGTAGGATCTGAAGAAGTGATAAAACTCTTTATCTCGGAGGAAGCAGAGATTTCTGTTGGAGATTCAGTAGAATCTTCTGACCCAGCTAGAACAGAATCTTCTGTTCCAGGTAGAGTGGAATCTTCGGACTCGGGGAGAGATGTAGCCGAGATCTGATTTTGGATGAGAGCCGTGTTTGTATCAACTTTTCTGTACCCTGGCAATCTAACCATCACGGTTACAATGTCGCCAGGGTGTTCAGTAGGCAGAGTGGTTGTTTCAGGCGCAGTAAGTGGACGATCAGTCGACGTCAATATAGTCACGTTGCTCTTGATCATGACAGTCGCGACGTCCGATGGCCCCTGAACGCCTGTGGGGAAAATGGTGAATGTAGTGTTTGCAGCACCACGTCCATAAACGGGGGTAGTGGCAGTGTATGTAGCATCATTTCGGATGAGAAATGTACTACAGATATTAGGCAAAGCGAGCTGGTGGGCAGTCCCTAGGTATCATACCTCGTCAAAATATCATATATTGTAGATGATCCGTCAATGATCTCGATGGGCTGTGTCTGAACGGCACGCTTGCCTACCGCCGGGCAGGTAGGAGATCGCTGTATCAAACTCGTGTCGGACACCGTGGCTAACGAGGCCAGAGCCCAAAGGCGCATCATGTGTCTAAGTGACATGATCAAAGAGCATGTGAAAAGAGAGTTTCATCAATCCACTGCATAGTTACGAGTTAAAAATTGTTTAGTCAGTTAACTGAATTAATCCCAAAGAGAGAAAGGATGGAAGAGGAAATAGATAAAGAACCTAATGTTGATGAATAGGCCAGAAAGAGTCATCTGACAGAACGAGCGTGACATCCAGGTTTTTATTTCATCCGCCTTTCAACATTTTTATTAACATTATGGATGCGGTTCTTACGAAAGGATTCGAGGCTAGGTGTACTGCATTGACACAGAAGGAATGTTGACTTCCGTGGTGATATAAACTCTCAGCCACAAGTCTCAATTATAAGCAACACGTCGAACGGAATGCAATATTACTCAGTGCGATTTTAACTCTGGGTCCAATTGGGTAAAGCCTTGTTAAAAATTGTTTTGTTCACATATATAATTAGCATAAGGGGAAGACGTCTGAGTTCTTGCAATGAATCTATTAGCTTAGATTGATCAAGTGTGGAGAGCATGCCCTTCTATAAGTGACGTTTGTTTAGTTTTTCTACACTGGAACAATAAGTAAATAATATCCAAGACATACCTCTTTGTCATTGGATTCGTACGATACGGAAACGATCAAGCCACCTAACTTAAAGAGAGACAAGCAAGACGCTAACCAGAACGGAATCAGAGAATCTAGAACAATACCGGTGACATGGGACCACACCGAATACATTAATCATTCACGGTATGGACAGTAACTCTTTCGGTACTCGCGTGATGCTAAGCTTCTAAATCCATATAAGCGGTGTTCGACTCGGCCCCAGATGATCAATCTCGACCAAGCCTTGTACAAAATGCTAGATTTAATAACGTAGCCCCCGCACAGGCTGACAGCATTAGGTCTAATGATACTACGTCCTTTACTTCACATATGAGATTCACAACGTTCCAGTCGCGCATCCACCACTACACTAAAACTTTTCGCCTTACTAAGTCATTGTCCCCAGCATTCTTCCATTTGATGTAGACATTAATGCTAATGCCTTTGAGCAAAGTTACAAAGCTTAAGTTGTAGAGGGAAACAATGGATTCAAACAGTTTGCTTACCACAGGATTCACGACAGGGATCCCACTGTTCCAGCTTCGTGTTAAGTCGATGGTTGAATAATTCAGGGTGCTTACTGGCGCAGGGGGCATATAAAAGGTAAGCGGGATGAACTGCATAAATTTGTTTCACACAGGTTCAAATGCTTGGAAAAAGATCATAGTACAGTTCATATCTCATATTTCATCTAGTAAAGTAGATATTTTACTAAAAACATGGCATATTAACTATATTGAGTGTTTAATCTATAGATCTTCCAGTCTAGTTGAGAGTTTACAGGAACATTGAGACGACTTGGGCTTCGGTCTGAAGCTATAAAAAGTTAAATAAAGTAAATAAAACATAACTAGTATAAACAAATAGTGGTCCACTCCGCATTGGTAAAATACGGGAGTGAAGAACTTCCAACCATCTCATCCTTTTCTCTGTCCGCAGCTGGAATGTCGACACCATTATCATCATCCTCCCGTCTATTACTTCTGCTTACTAGGATTGAGATCTCGTCGGTGGCAAAGTTCCTCAACTTCGCTTCAAACTCGCGCGTGGTCTGCTCAACAGTTGAATCAGCTCCTTTGGTAACGGTTCGAACTATCGTATTGCAAAGCGTTGGGCTGAGGTGAACTGTGCCCCTGTCGGACTCGCCCCAGGCTCCGACCCTTATGAATTGTCGATTCTCCCCACTTAACCTTTCTTGAACGACGAGACCACGGGCGATGGCGTCGTGGAAACTTGTCCTAGAAGGGGAGTCGTATGGATTCTTGAAAAGGAACAGTGGAATCATGAAGCAGCACAGTGAGGGATCGACGTATCGGCTCATCTCCACCACCAGCTCCGACTGGCCGAGGCTCTTGTAAAATGATGATTGGATGTAGTTTTTCTCAACATGTCGCAATTGTGAGATATTGTTGGTATCAATAGGTACCAAAAGACCTCGGATCTCCAAAATAGCGCTATCAAAAAAGGCAAAAGGATCACAACCAGAAGGCGTGAGCCGAGAACCGACAAGAGTAGCTAATGGTCGTACTTTAGTTGATTCGAATGAATTTAGTACCGGCGTTAAGAAGTTCGCTCGATCGCTACGGTATAAGCTCCAAGGTTCAGTATTAACAGCGCCATCGAAGTCAAGCCATGACCAAGAGGGTGCTGATATCTTGGTCTTTCCTTGGGTTGTATCCTGTGTTTCATCCGGGGATTCTTGGTATAGAATTGGAAGCCTTCCTCCGCGCGGATTCCAGAGAATGTCTTTCATCCAATACTCAAGCCAAATACCTGCCATATATGTATGATTTGTCCTTTCGGAGATAACCTTAGCAAGACCTGCGAGAGCGATGAACCTATCACTCTCAAACGTTAACGCGGATTGTGTATATGTTTCAATGATATTACTCCACCCATTTTCATTCCGACCTTGACGGGAAACGAAAATCGACTGCCGGTTGCCATACATGGGATCATTACACTCAGATATCTCTGTAGCGATATAGCCCCCATGCACCCCATGCTCGGCCCCCCCGTCACATTCCCAGTACAGCTGGTCGTTGCCAAGATATAAAATCCTCCTAGACAGGTACCTTTCTTGAAGGACCCATGCTCTGTCATTAATGGGGCTCTTTGTAACGCCGTATGAGAAGTCTTCATGGAATTTGACGAAAACGTGATCTCTTGTTGTGACTGGGGGTAAGAGGTTCTCCAGGTTAAGGTCCTTAGGCTTGGGCCGCGGGATGGTTCGAGGCCGACGTTCCCGAAAAATGCTAGCTCCCAATGAGTCCCAGCATATAGTCAATGTAAGGGAAGCATGCCGGTAAATGTCCAGCATAATCGGAGCTTCGTGGCGAAAGTCGTTGCCACCATCGTCCTGCAAAATACAAAGAGAGTCAATCCAGACATATTGAAAAGGCAACATGCGACAGATACTGATAATATCCTGGTAGCTTTGTGGTAAGAGACTGTCTGGCTTCCAATCATAGTATGCGTCCATATTTTCAGTAAGTAGCATCGGTGTTGTCTTTGTCCAGCGATGTGAGAGAGCGGCATAGGTTACTCGGCCTCGAGGTTCGATAACTCGCCAGAGCTGTTCGTTGTTATTTCCAACGTCCAGGAGCCGTGTTGGCATGCTCGCGGAAGTGGGTGGAAAACTTCTTGCTGTGCAATTGGAATGCTCCGTTTCGCATTCGGAAATCCAGCGTCTGGCCACAGTAGCCACGGTGGAAGCGGTCTGTTGAGAAGTGACAGGTCTCTTATTTTCACACTCTACATGTAGTACCATTAGAATTCGGACCAGGTAGACAGAATGTCTAAAATACTCGTGAAGGTCTCATAATCCGTCTTGTATATAATAAAAGCAAACTCCGACGGTAGAGGGTTGCCGATACGACCCTTCTTTTGCCGGAAACTTGAATTTGCAGGTATATCGACGTCAGCATAGGCATCATATGTACCGGACTCTCGCTCGAGAGCAAGGAATTTTCTTTGTACCTGAAACCCTAAAACTTCTTCTTCATAAATCGTTGTAGTTGGTGAAGGCCGGATGCAACGCCAAATTGTCCAACATATAGGGCAGTCACGACTTAGCGATGTAGCAAACGACCCCCACGATGAATGAACAGTGATATTGTCATTCAGACGCCATCTGTCGTTGAACTTGGAGTCCCCCATCTGGGTCCAACCGGCGCTGCTGTCGTCTTCTGGTGGGACAAAGTCGGGCGTAAAATGCCGGCAGTTTTCACAAAGCCTCATGGCGAAAAGTCAAATGATGGCTTCCTTAACACTCACTGATCTTGAAACCGGAGGGGTGAATTATTTATTATCTTTTCAAGTAGGAGGGCCGGCTTTTAAGTGAATACAATAGCAGACTACAAACAATAAATCACATCATGTATTATGCACTAGATAAATATGTGTTAGAACCTCATTGGTTCCGTAGAATATCGAGGCCAGTCAGGAGCTGATATCCAAGTCAAGATGTGCCAGACCCGTCAAAACGGGCTGCTGACTGCATTGCGTAGGGCAGCTTCGAATCAACAGGATTGGTCAAAGATCAAAGTACCGAATTGCACATTTCCAATCTCTGAAGACTGTATCCGTAATCCGTAAGTCATATATAACCCTCTAGGCCCAAGGCTTCCAGCCATCCATGGATCGAAACATGGGACCCTCGGAGGTGGCCAATCCCATCCATCATTCAGCGTTGGGCAGTCTGGGTAGTGGAAGTAGTGAACGCAGCAAACCATGTGCGCCTCGTCCTTCTTCCACTATTACGGGGGGAGGCGCTAAATCCCAAAACGTGGCAAGCTGAACGTCGAAATGAGCTGCGTATTCCATGCTACTTCGAAATATTCAATTTTTTAGTCAAGATCGGCCCGCCCCGAAGGTCATCCTGTAGCGGAAATTCTAATAAAAGCTGCCTTCGAGCCTAACTGCTTGGCACAGAACCCTGTTCTTACTGTACTGCTGACACAATGGGGCCGCCTGAATGAAGCCATCAAGGGATGGCGAACTGGTCCCGTCCACTTCCTCACTGTATAGTTTTGTGCTGACTTATGCTTGCAAACCTCCTCCGTGGCCTTTATCAGATGAAGGTTGATGACCCATCACTATGGAGACCTAAGTCCAATCATATCGATAAACGTGTGGTACTAAATATGTATATTGAGTATATGAGATATACCGTATCTGTCGGCCGAGAAGGTGGGGGGCTTGAGCACCATCATTGCCAGTCAAGGCGGTTGATCAACCTCAGTCAATCCCTCAATAATTCCAATTCTCATCATCCAGAAGTACGATTCTTACTATAGCTGAAGCTACCATCTATTGAGATGTGAAGATGATGAATGAGTTGATTAAAGATCTAAGCTGGAGGACTGGACAAGACAGAGATAGATATACAAGAGATGTGATCACGTGATCGTACGCGTGATATCCTTCACGTTCAACACCATCGATGCTCAGCCCCCAACTCGCAAGACTGCGTACTGGCCTTGGAAGAAAGGCGACAAACACATTCCCCCGCATAAACCCGCAAATAGGGACGTCATTGAGGGTCTACAGTCTGACGGCCCTATCAACGGGCATATTCGGTACCTCATCACGACGTCCTCGACAAATAATTCTGGCAAACCCCCCCACTATCAATGCCATCCGCCCACATAATGTAGTTATCTACCGATAAAGTTCTCTTAGTGTCACACCGGTGAACTTGACCTTCGTTCGGGACTTGGGCCCAATCCAAGGATTTTCCACGGCTTCGTAGAGATCCTGTCACTGGCTGATCTCGCTCTCTTATCAAGTTGCAACTTATGGGCCCAATGTCTACACCAGGGTAGCCACCACAGTTAGGATGTACTCTCCACATCTGCCAGCAACTATTATGGTGTCGGCCGCTTTGTTACACGACATGTAAATGTCAATCGCCATTAGAAGTCTTGCTTCAGGGCTGCCAGGGATCACAAGGATCAGGTACAGCCCCCAAGGGTAATAAAGGTGAATTTTAGTACCTAGATGGCAATTGGCTAATCTTGACTGGTTGGCTCTGATAGACTCCTAGTAGTTCTACTAACAAATTGGAGTCAAGCACACACATTAGTAAGTACAGATTTCAGTGGCAAAATTCACCTTTATTACCCTTGGGGGCTGTATAAAGGAGAAATATAACAGTATGAAAATACCGGGTATTTTAAAAGACAACATACCCGGTGACGCGATCTGTACTACTGCTATCAGCAAATGCCGAAGGAGTCCATTATCCGGGCATCCCCCTTTTGTTTTTATTGTCTGTATGTACCTATACTGTACAAACTAACGAAATTGGGTAGCGGGCGCCACAAAAATACTTATCTCCCATTTGTTCATCTGGATATAGCACGGCTATAGAGCTTACCTATCTGCATCTGACCTCTAAGAGTTATCATAGGCCAGAATTAGTAAGAATATTTCGTGGCGCCCGCTACCCAATTTCGTTAGTTTGTACGGTACTATTGCTCAATCACATTTGGCTGGATGTCTTAGCTGCACAACAAAAGGTCCGTCACTGAGACACAGAGACGGAACCCGTCCATGTGTGTCTCAATGGGATTCGCCAGTCATTGATCTTCAATCTGCAAGTCTTATCATCGTGCTTTAACAGTACGTCACTCATACTGACACTATTGCTTGAGTCTGACCGATGTTGCCTTTTACTTGCTTTTTTACTCCTCTAGTCCTCCTAGACCGCCTTGATTCCAACTGCGTAGCTGCGGACTGCGACTTGTGTTTCCGCTCAGCGGAGCAATTGCACTAGTCAAGCCAGTGAGACCTGCAATAAATCGTTGGGAGCGACATTGGGTCTTAGACTGAGACATGGCAAGCTCAAAGCCTAATTGATTGCAAGGTTTTGTATGTACTTACTGAAATCTCAATATAAGCTGCAGCTGTTAAACCAGCGCTATGACCTAAAAAGGCCACTGTGACGTAACGCTTATAGCGCTATGTCTTTTGTTGCAGTGGCTTACGGCTTAATAGCAGCTATAGGCTCATGGCAGGCGGAGAAGTATATGTACTACGCACTTACCCACCCTAATTTATCCTCTTACAACTTCAGACTCTCTTTACACTTATCTTCTGCCATTCATCAACCTCTATTGCGCCTAATCTCACATATATCCGTTTCATTGAAATCATCCGCCACTATGGCTTCTCGTTTTCCTCTTTCATCAGAGGGTCAGGACAAGTACCAAGAGCTCATGGCCAGCAAGCATAAATATGTCATCTACAAGATCAACAACGACAATACCGAGATTATTGTTGAGCAAACCTCCGACAACCAAGAATGGGATGATTTTTTATTCGATCTGCCCGATGAGGAACCACGTTTTGCCATTTATGACTTCGCGTTTGAGGATGGGGATGGTGCGATAAGAAACAAAGTTATCTTTGTCGCCTGGAGTCCTGACGGTGCCCCCATAAAGTCCAAGATGATCTACAGCTCAGCTAAGGACGGTATCAGACAATCGCTTCAAGGCGCCAGTACCTATATCTTGGCGACCGAGTACGATGAACTTCCATATGAAGCTATACTGAGCAAGGTTCGCTAGGGTGTCCGTTGAAAGCTTGACTTTGGTCTGATGCTCAAGGGTGGAAAGGGCTAGGGATGGAACTCAAATCCATAATGGTTCTTTTCATCATCGAGGGACCAGTCTAGCTATATAAAGATGGCAAAAGGATATAAGGAAGACGGTTTACCTCACTGAATATAAAGATCAGGAATATGATTTTAGGAATAGTATTAGCGTGGAAGTCTGGTTGCAATACCTTGAATGCTTATTATCTTCGTGACGATATGGTACTGCTCCAACAGTGTCAATATCCCCATTGTTCATGCGTATTCAATACAGTCTGAAAAAAAATAGATTATATACGAAGAACATCGATTATGCTTTCGTGGTGGTTATAGCGTAGGTCTGAAGATCAACCGGAATTTATTTGAACCTAAGTGAAGCGACTGACTGGGGAAATGGAAATACTTGTAATGCAAGTTGTCGAGTAAGACTAAATAGAGATCGGAAAATTGAGTTTTATATCGAAGACATAAGATCTCAGCTTCTAATTCTTCCTAATTATCTTCAATCGTCTGTATGCGGGCGGTAGCGATCGTTTTGGCCATATTTACCATTCTGACAGCTATTGGCATACTACTCAAAATGATACAGGTGAACCTTTTTCTAATACTAGCGATCCTCACAGTTCAGTAGTGCACCCTTAAAGTGAGCTCTAGTGTAAAATTGGGAGGATAAGAACAAAAATCGAATTTAAAATCCATCCAGAGCCATAGATAAGCCCCCTATGTTCCTCACTGCCATAACCTACACTAGATATAGGAAATCATCGTCCAGCTCCCACATGTCAGGACTGAGTTTCAAGATCAAAAGGCCCAGAACATCGCGCGATATTGCCATCCATCATTCTCAAACAAGACGCGGTTGTCGTCACGATAAACATTCCACTTCTCACCCTCCTTGTCCGCAAATCCGACTCTTGTATAGAAGGGTGATCGCCCAGCGTCATCAGCCAAGTTCCACTTGATGACATGTCCGCTTCCACCAAAGGTGGCTGTAAAGCACTCGTTAGCAAATCAAGGTTGGAGGGGGAGAAGTGAGAACAATATACCTTCACCACCATTTTCCCACCAAGCAAAAGATCCATTGGAAACTTCAACATAGGTGTCGGGCTGCTGACCGTCATTGTTACCGAAATGCGAGTAGTACGCAATTCCGGAAGCCTCAAACCCGTTGCGCTCGCGGTTGATGAAGTACACACCGTCTGTGGTATTACGCTGGATGCCATCCTTGGGGTAAAGTCGCATGGCAAAGACCTTGTCAAGGTTGGAGATGACTCGGTTCCAGGGAGCGGAAGACCCATCGAGTGTCATACTAGCATCGTAGGAGTATTGCCTTGGCCCAGATTAGCACATAAACATAGACGCCAGGACCAGTGTCTAATTCTGAAGACCAAGAGAGCACCGGATTTGGAAGAATACAAGTAAAGAGGACTTACATGATAGATGTTGGATCGTATCTCGAGTTAATGACATCCTCCTGCTTGAAGGTTGCGAACAGGTTGTGATCAACAGAATCCTGGTCCCAGTTGTATACCCTCTTGTAATACTCATACACTACCGGCTTGTTCCATTGAATGTTAGCAACAGGAGACGCCTGTTCATGGATGAAGCCAAGCGCATGCCCGAATTCATGACAGACAGCTGTACTAAACTCCAAATCGCTCATATCGTCAGTCATCCCACCGTAGTTCATAGTTGGCTGGTCCTGGCTGATAGCATGACAGTTGGTGCCAATGGCTGACCAGTAGCCATCTCGGTCAAAAGAGATGCGGATATCGGAATCACCTGGGGCGTCACGCTCCATCCACTTGAAGGTTATGTTCGCATAGCGAGTCCATTCTTCAGCAAACTGCTTGACCTTGCTGCGGACGAAGTCACTCTGCCTGTTCAAAAGTCGTTAGTAAACGTCAAAGCATCGAGAGTGGAATATGGCGTACCCCCACATGTTGACAACAATCTCGGATCCATTTGGCCAATAATACTTCTTCTCAAGGGCCAAGCGATCCTCACCGGGCTTCAGTGGCATCTGAGCGCAATGGTGGCCACCGAGGAAATTCGAAGTCATTTTGATGGTTGGATTTGGGGGTGATTGATTTGGAACAGTAGTGTTGGTTGTATTGAAGAGTATTCGAACTGATCTGAGTTGTTGAGATGATTTCTCTATTGGAAAGGAGCCCGGCGAAGCTTTATAGTTATGAAGATGGTTGGATACTAACCAAAGGTCATCTCAACAAGCATCTAAGAAGCAGTTAAGACATCCCTGTATGATGTCGAAGGACCCTTTGCTGTGGTATCAAGGGTCCATGCAACCCATCTCACCGTCATAACATCCTTGTAAAAAAGTTACAACGGCAATGCTACGCGCGAAAGAGGCAGCATCGTCGAGGCGCAAATGGCGGAGGTTGCGACTGCTGGCCGCAGACATGTTTTCAGCTTGCAGGTCAGTCGTACCGATCTGTGACAACCCCCGAGAGCTTTTCATCTCGGTATATGGAACAACGCAGTAATAAGTGGATCTGTAAACTGTCAGAATTGTTTGTGGCGTCGCCATCTCAGGGTCCAGACCCCAGGCTGCAACATTATCCTGCTTACTTCCTGGACTAGCGGGTGCCAGAAAGGCTGACCTTTGATTTTTAGGGTACGAAAATAAACAGCCTACAAAGCTCCATCCAAGCAGCATAATCTGACCTGTTGATTTCGTTCTTTATGATTCTCGCGGTCATTTTTCCTGACACCCTGATTATGGCAGGTCAAGCTTTCAAGACACTCGTGTAACGGCAGTTAGCCACATTGCCAAGAAAAAGATTTAGCTTGTGGTTATTAGAGCATTTAGCAATCTAAACATAGTATTCGTAAGTAAAATGTTCCGAAAACAGTCTGCCTTTCTGGAGAGACATTTATATTCCTACATTAATTTTCTCCTGTGGAGCTTGAGTTCCTTGAACGCAGTTTATTACTCAAAACATTGACTTGGGCTATGCTGACTTGCTGACTGCCTCAGGTGATACCTGCATGAAGCTGAAGTCCTAATGAAGCCTTGGTGTCGGCCCCGCCGTAACTTTTATCTCAATGGTTACGGAAGACTCACTCATTGAGAGAAGGATGCTGAATTTTGAAGTTGATGTAACCTTTAATCTCTAGAATACCTGTTTATCGAACAAACACTCACCGACCGTCATCGTGTACTCCGATGGGCACTCCGCCTCTATCAAGTATCGTTTCAGCTTCAGTCTGGCACTGGTTTGAGTACTGTCAGTATGTGATTTAGCGCTCAAGACTTCGTGGCTGAGTATTCGAATGGGTTGCTGATTATCGTGTGGTTATGCACTTGCGCGGAACAGGGTAATGGTTATGCTCAGAGTAACAAGCGAAGCTGTCTGTTCCAAAACGTATAAAGCAATGCAATACCTCAGAGAATCTATAGTCAGTTTCATTTTCTAATACCACTCTCAACTCTCTACGATATTTGACATTCTTGCCGCTTCTATATAAACTTTTCGTTTCAATCACATCCATTATTCAACATGCAGTTCAATCTTGTATCTCTGTGTATCTTGGCAAGCTCGTTGCCTGCCGCCCTTGCTCAGCGGACAGAAGAGAACGCTTTTACTATCAAAACTTTCCCCAACCAGATTGGTTGTGGGTGGGGAGTCAGTGGGCACACAGATTCCTTTCCAGATGCAGAATGCTTTCATTTGCCGAGAGATTTCATGGATGTCAAGAGCATCACAGACACCTGCCGCGGTTTGTTTCCTCGTATTTACCGTCACCGTAGATCACTAATCAAGACATAGTCTTCATGTACATGAACGAAGATTGCACGAGAAATGAACAGCAGCTCCACCAAGGCAAAGACTGCGTAAACATCCAAATGTACAAATCAATCAAGGCATTCTGTCACTGATAATATCGAGTCACGATAGACATGGTTTCTATTTGGAGAGCTTAGGTACAAGTTCGAGTAGTTTGTGGACGATGACGGGTTGTTGTTCTCTTGATTGTGGTTTTTCCCATCAGGGTTTCCCACCTCCCTGTGCAAATGCAAAGAGTGTTGAATTTAGTGTATTAAATAAAATCATGTGAATACCAATGATACCAAGTGCGGTTACGCTCAGTAAGAGAAATCATACCAGCCTTGATTCAGCACTTATCTCATTGCGTTTTTGAAAGAAATATGTTTGGTTAGAATAGCGATCTTGGTATGTATAAACGAGAACATAACATTGGTACCGGTATCTACCGACTGGTCTCTGTCAAACTAAAGTGACGAGTGCCGGGTTTTCGCGGACGCCCCAGCCAAAGCCACTGCCAGAAAGCTTCCCAATACGTTTGTACATGAATCCAGAAGTGTGTTCAACTAAAAGAAAGGAAATTTGGAGACTTCCATATCCTTGGTATCCAGAATGAGCGACAATGCATATGCATTTCCACTCGGGCTGTTCATGTTCCAGCATAAGTTCCTCTGTGTCGAATTTGATGTCTACTTTACCACCGTACAAATGCTGCGACATGGCCTGGTCAACAAAGACGTCAACTTCATGGGAATTCTGTCGCTTTTGGAAGAAGTAGAGTGTTGCTTTGATATCAAGTTCTTTAATCCTTTCGCCGCCTTGGGATTCGGTGCGGGCCTCCACGAATTCGATATGTGAAGCTGGCTCTCCTCCAAATTTTTGATGTGCCGCTGGTACTGTGATTTTCCCGCCGCGCAAAGACATCCAACTCCATGATGGCGCAATGGTCACATCCCGCTTAACTGGAGCACCTTCGAAGGCATTGGACTCCCACATGAGATCTGTGTGCAGAGCCTGTTTCCACAATCCAACCATATATCTGTCGTTTGGGTAGAATTCTTCAAAACGTTTAGCCACGCCAAGGATCGCTATGACACGATCTTCCTCATGGGTAAGATCGCAGTCACTGTATGCTTGCACCATGAGCCTCCAGCACTCCCGTGGCGCAGGCCAACCGAGCTCGAACGGAGGACCGCTTTGACGGTTCGCATTACGCTCTTCCAAACTGGAACCCTCGATAATGTTTCGAAGAGTAGCTTTGTATTCTCTGGTTTCTTGGTATTCCCTTGTGTTCGGGTTCGATTCCAACAAGCCTAGCTGATCGTCTGGGTCTTCTTCGCATCTCGAGAACTCCAAACATTCCCAATACAACTGTATCCGAGTAAAGTGGATAATTCTTCTAGCTAGGAATCTTTCTTGTACCACCCAGCCCCGACGGCTTAAAGGGGAATTTTTAACATCGTTTGTAAATAAGCTGGTGTGTGAGATTTCACAACTCTCCAACCGCCTATTGCCACCTGACAGGAACTCGGCACGTACTGAGAATGGTCGAAAAGTCATGGGATTCACGATACGATGTCCAAAGAGACCAAGAGAACTGTAGTGAGAGGACCTTATAGCAGAAATGTTGCAAAAAGAGGTTCCGTAGACGTCTTTCATCAGTTTAGCCTCAACCTCCCAGTCTGATGGTGAGTCCTGAAATATGCAGAGCGAATCTATCCAGATGTACCGATAACCCAATATATGGACAAGTTGGATGGCATCCCTAAATGTCGGGGACAGTTCTTCAAGCCCGATACCATTTTGGAAACGCTCTTCGTTACTGACTGTTCCTTTTTCACTATTGCCTTTGTATAGCTGGAGAACCTTTGTCGGGTCACCCCACCGGTGAGATAGAGTCCAATATTCGGGGAAGGCTTGTTGGGAAGCTCCAGATTCGCTATCAGGTACATCCAGGCTAGCAATGTCTTCTTTCTCTCGTAGACAGACTGTCCCACTTGGGACATTCTGCGTATCAATGATTCGATTCGGGAAGAAAGCAGGATTGGTGGACTTGGAGCAATATGGATGATTCTTGGTGCAATCGTTGAGCCAGACTTTGACTTTACCGAGTGATTCATCCGAACCAATTTCTGGTGCATTAGATCGGGATCGTTGTGATGTACAAGCACAATAATCCTGTCCGATAACGTTCGTATCACTTGCATCGTGAGACGATACAGGGTCTTGCGTCGCGAGGCGGACTGGCACAAGTTAAGTTGGATGTTTTATACTAAGGACGCATGACAATGACTAAACCTTCTATAGAAAATGGGGGAGCCCATGATCACTTTCCTTTAAAGCATAGTGTATTGGACATCTGCAATCCTTTAAAACTGCTGACTGTCTCGAAAGTTTCTTGACGTGGGACAAGAGTGGCTGGCGGAGGAGGCACTTGCAAATTTAGCCATTGACAAAGAATGCACCCGCTAGCAACGCTCGATAAAATATCACCATAATATATGTGATGTTGAGTCCATGACAACCATTTGATGTCTGGATCAGAGAAGGCCTTGCGGCAGACTTTGCACAGGTTTGTTTCAGCCATGTTGACCTATTGTGGCCATTTGGCTTAGACAGACTGGCAGAAAAGAAGGTTTTTGTATGCAAGTTGGCCCATGGTTATGACATGATTTTATATGGCGAGTAATGAATTACCGATTACCCCGCTTCACCCCCATTCTATAGGTGTGATGTCGTTAGATTCGAGGGCCTCAATATTGTTGGTCCACAATCATACTGAGAAAGTGAGCCTGATTCGATGCACTGATCCTGACCCTTGCCGAGCTGAACGTGCCTGGCCCCCACAGGTCCGTATGACAGCCTACCAGCCCAGGCCAGCATACCCTAGAGGAGCTATGAATTCAAGCTATGATCCCATTTACGATTTTACGATCTTACCGACTAACTTCTCAAGTCACTGGAATGCTTTGTATCTACGTAGATAAGTGTCCGGCATGACGACGATGTTGGTTTCTCGTGAGTGAGAAGCCAGTGTTTCCCTACATTATGACATTGTTCATTACCGTATTAAATTGACATATTATTTTTGTTGGCTAGCTAGTTGTAAAATCTACATGGGTAACCTTTTTGCTAACTGCTACATTCAAGAGAGAAACAAATTAAAGTATGATTTTAAAGCATCTTCCTTAATTACTCTTATTCGGAGTTTGAAAGTGTTAAGCTCGCAAACTAACTAATAAGACTTTACGGAGCAACTAAGAACACGCTATTAAGTGACTAACAGAAACTATCGACAATCCTCAAGAGACCGACAGCACTAGCGCCAGGTGCTCATTTTAAATCAAAAGCAAACAAGTTCTTTATAATGGGAGCTTTTCCACCTTGTTGCTTTACTCTCTTTTCTCGAGCGTTCCCACCTACGTCACTCGCTACAAAGCTCTTTTAAGTCATGCGTTACAGCATCCTCCATTCACTAGCCTTAGGCCTTGCTGGTCTTGACATTGCTACTGCTAGCGTCTGCAAACCCAGATCTTCGGGTAAATTGATAGTCGTCTATACGAATAGGGCAACTAATTAACATGTTCCAGGGCTGGGCTCTTCATCCATTGAATCCATGATAGCACCCGAAACGTCGACCTTGACATCATCTACAGCTTCTTCCACAACCTTTGCCAGCAGTGCCGTCGAAGCTACTACGGCCGAACCTGTCAAGACTGAAGACACGACTGTCAATGAATCCGCCTCTACTTTGGAGGCCATCGCGACCGAAACTGACACCACCGAAATCTCTACTACCGAAGCGAGCATTGCCGAAACCACTGCGACATCTGGCATAGATTCAGATCTTCCCACCACGGTTGAAACGACAACTGCCATCCCATCAAGCACCATTTTGCCACTATTCCGCGTCATTGCTGAAGGCGGCCCTACCGATGGCCTACCTCTCTTGGCCGACAGAAACGGATACGCTATTCTTCTTTATGACAACAGCCAAGGCGACTTTAGCGATGCTCTTTTCGCCGTTGACCCCGTCACCCATTATCTCATGCTTGATGACAGCCAGCCTATCTGCGGCTACTTTGGAGATGACAATGGGCTCGCTAATCTAGTTAGATGCAGCACCGGCCCGACTTTCGAAGAGGTTAAAATCATTTGCCAAGTCCCCCAAGCCACGGGTGACTATCTAGAATGCAGTGTTCCTGCAGTGGTCTGTGGTTCCGAGTGTGTGTCGAACGGAGAGACGTGGAGTACCGTCTATACTGCCCAATGGGGAGCAGATGTCCGTTACAGTGCAAATCTCGGGTCTGATTCTGTGGATGGAGTGGACAAGACACCATTGGTGGTTGAGTTTCATACATAAACAGATAGCCTCATTATTTACTAGCTTATAAACTCTGAAAATGATAATTGCTTACTATTGGAACGCAAGAGTTGAGTGATTTTCGACTAGCTCGATTTAACCTTGTCCATCAAGCTTAACCCGTACTCAAGTGGTACGACAATGCGTCATCAGATAAGATCCAATCGGTCTGATAATCTCTGCCATCTAATCTCGCCTAAGCAAAGTTACCCCTCAACCTTTACGTGATAGTGTCTTGGCAGTCACATTTTGCAGTCAACGGCCGACATTTAAGTTTAAGTGACATGGTTAAACGAAGCAGACATCAGGACATCAGAAAAATTGGTCGCTAGGAGCATAAGAGACAAAATAATTAGACAAATTTATGTTACTTGGATCTGTAATCCTTGGCTATTTATTTTTTCATTCCAAGCCTAGGCGGTAAACTTTTTTGGGACCCCGGAGGAAGGGTCTGATGCCAAGCCGTGCTATCAATCAGCTCTCCTTACCACGATGAGAAAAGATCATCGCGATAACCATGCCCGAGTGGGAGAATTAGGAATAAGTGCCGTTCCAGCTGCGCGGTTGAGGGGATTATTTGACATTTAAGACTTGACCGTCCCAGCTGCTGGAGGGGGAAAAGTTTGTTTAGAGGTCTTGACTGTTTCGGTTACTTTCCCCCACCTGTCTTCTCGAAATGGCGCACGAAATGAGTCAACATGGTGAAGCAACCACGGAAGAGGTTGAAAGACCTCGATCTGCCAATGAAGCTGTAAGAAAGCTATGGACTACCAAAAAGCTGGGCATCGCTATTGGCTGGTAAGTTCTGTGATAAACCAGGCCTCAACACATGCTGACGATTATCAGTCTTCTACTCATGAACTTCTTCATGAACCTGACAGTCTACACCCAAAATGTCTACGAACCATACGCGACGAGCCACTTCAAAGCACACTCTCTACTAGCCACAGGCTCCATTGTCTCTGGAATCATGAGAATTGTGTCTTATCCGCTCTTGGCGAAACTTGCAAACGTACGAGCCTTTCAAGTCACAGCTCAAAGCTTGCTAATTTGTTCCCCCTAGCATTTTGGACGACCGCAGGGCTTTGCAGGTGGTGCATTGGCCATGGCTATTGGTAATGCTATGTATGCATCATGTCGCAACGTCGACACTTTCTTGGTACGGCAGTCTCATCTCCACGTTAACAAAAGCTGACCGTTATCAGGCTGGATCAATCTTTGATGTCCTCGGTGATTCCGCCTGGAATATCGTGCAGCAAGTCTTCCTAGCCGATGTCACGTCTCTTGTCAACAGAGGTATTCTTTTTACTCTCCCCGAGTCCCTTACCGCGATCCCAACTCTATACGGAGGAACATATCTAGGCGAGCACATGCTTCTCAACTCTTCTTGGAGATGGGGCTTTGGCATGTGGTCTATCGTCTTACCCGCCACTGCCATTCCTACAATTGGAATTATGGTCTGGATGAACCGTCGAGCGAAGCAAATTGGATTGCTCAGCGAGAGGATCTCGTTCATGCATGGTGCTGCTCCTGGACCAGCAGGCAAGATTAAGCATATCGGATCTCAGTTGGATCTCATCGGCGCTTTTCTTCTAGTTGCTGGTCTAGCCATGACGCTGCTTCCCATTTCGATAGCTGGCCGTAATAACACCGATCGTTGGAGTAGACCTTCTTCCATTGTCCTCATAATAGTTGGTGTTTTGACCTTTGTCGGCTTCCTCGTCTGGGACGGCAAGTTCGCTTCCAACCCCATCATCCCCTACAGAACCATCCGCGAACACAACGTCGTCATTGCTTGTGGATCGGTTATCATAATCGCCATGTCTGACAGCATCTACCGACCATTCCTTTCAAGCTTCCTACAAGTTGCAGGACACTATTCCCCTGGTGCAGCGACACGAGTAGACAATGCTCAGCGTGTGGCTTACAATGTGGGAGCGCTGACTGCAGGCCTTTCCCTCAAATTCATCAAGAACACGAAACCACTGGTCATACTTGGGGTTTTATGTATCACCTTGGCGTCTGGACTTCCTATCTACCTGACCAATATCTCCGGTACACGCATCGCCAGTGAAGCCGCCTTCATCACATCGAAATCCCTTCTTGGTGTCGGACGTGGTTTCACACAAGTACCACTGCAGGTGTCCCTCCAAGCTGTCCTAGAGAACGAACAAGTTGCCATTGCAACAGCTGTCTATCTCTCATCTCTCGGTTTCGGCTCCAATCTTGGTGTCACCGTTAGTGGCGCCATTTGGAACTCTATACTACCAAGAAAGCTCATAGAGTACTTTGGCGAGGAGGAAGGTCGTAAGATATTCGGCTCCATTGTTGTCGCCCGTGGATATGAGGTTGGCACTGTTGATAGGGATGCTATTGATACATGTTACCGCCAAACACAGCAAACGCTCGCGATCGGATCCGTCTGTGTGTCTAGTTTACTTCTGTTAATGGTGTATCTTCTACATAATGTCAAGCTTGGAGTTGAAGATGAAAAGAGGGCCGCAAGGGCTGACGAGGAGCTTGCTTGGGCCATAAAGCAAAAGGAGACAGAGGGTGAGGGACCTATCGATATCGAGGCTCGAAACCAGCATCAGGGACGTGAATAATCTCTGGGCTCTGGACTAAAAATATGGCCCATGATCCCATTCTTCTATATGCTTTGAAAAACAGATCCACGTCTTGTATTTATGTTTCTGTGTCTTTAGCCACATATCCCGAAGACTGACGCTTTCCCACCGAGCAGCGTAAAACCAGCCGGTTAGAGTAGCAGGCTATCTTAATGCGACCTTCATATATTTCTCCGTTATAGGTTGTTTCGTCTCCCAAGCTTTCCCAATTTGCATCATAAGCCCAATCCCAGTATGGGTCAAGTTCATCGTTCCCTGGTCTTCTCGGTATGAGGTTGATGGGTATTACAATGAATGTGTTTTGTAGAATCTCTGGATATTCAAGAGATTTTCTGTAGTCTTTGAAGTGTTTGTCAAAGCAAACTGGATGAGCTAATGGCCCTCCATACAGAAGAGTGGGTTACTTCACCTCCTCATGAGGGTATTACGGAAGATGACGCTTTTCGAAGGTAAACATAATAAGTGCAACTAATATTACGATACTAATGTTTAAACAATGGATACCGAACCAGCTAACCTCCCTCCCGTCTCTATCATCAAGGGGCTGAGGGCTATCCCAGATCATAAGCCAGACTTGTTCCCAATCATGGGCATACCGCTCTTCCATCTTTTGACTTCTGTAGTAAGTGAGGCCCCATGGTCTATCAGTGTCCAGAATGTGCTGAACCCAAGCCGATGGCGCATGAGATACCTGTTTCCATACTTCATGCAAGGTGTCGCCGTAATCCCAGCTTTTACCTGACATTTGCTCATCCGATAGTTGATCGATCGCGGGAATCATCCATTTTGCGTTTCTCCGTGCCAGCTTCATGTTGTCGCTCCGCACCATGTCTCTGGCTTGTTCTTTCCAAGTCTGAAGCTCTTGCTCGCGAAGTCGTGTGTTCTAGATTTCTCGCAGCGTATTACTGTCTCCGTCCACAAAGACCACGTCACAGTACGCTAGTATCCAGGCATCTTTACGTAATGGACTATAGATTCCTTGATTGAAACCAGCGACACAATGGAGCGGAGAATTGCCACTCTTTATCTCGTTATTAGTAAAGCGTGCCACCGGGTGGTAGTCATCCAAGATATAACAAGGCCGGCCCAGTAGGGCCATCTGCAACGGTGTCGAGTTATGAATTTCGACAGGATTGAAGAAAGCCAAATCAACAATATCCGGATCTGCAATCTTTTTTTCAAATCGTTGCTCCCATTGCCCTCTCTCAACTTGGGTTCTAACTCTGGCTGCCTCCTCTTTCGGAATATGTTGCAGACGCTGACGACGCTCTTTCGGACCAAGATGCAATATGCTCATGTAAAACTCGAGGTTTGAGTCCACTGTTGCGGTCACTGCGCGAGTTATGTATAACGAAGTCCGAGTTAGGTCAGAAGGGGAAAAGTTTAAGATGTTAGTTTTTCACATCATCTACCCTAGACGGCACCGCTGTATAGCGCCCATCGCAAATCGTTATCCTATTCTATACTTTGCTAACGACTTAGTATTTTCCAGGCTAGACTGTACTAGCCCATTAGCGATATCGATTTATATATACGTTGTTTTGCTGAGGGCGTAGTGGTGCTGACTTTTGATCGATTCTTTAATCTACACAATCACACGGTTTGTCCATGAGTTCCTTTAAATATACATACTAGGTCTAGTACAAAATCTTCGATAGTCAAGTGAGACAACTCTGACTCAGTAAGCACCAAGTATAAAGCCACATGCAAGGGAGGAACCATTGCCTGTATTGGCGACTTCTTTCAGGTGACTAACAACTTCTCGATTGTCTCTTATACTCTGGCTGAACTTGAAGTGGGCGTGAGTGGCTTTGGATAGAACTCAATGGGCTGAGGCGAACTACCTAATTATACTATCACTTCCGTTCAATAACGGAGGATACCAATTGAAGTTAATTATTTATTTTCCTAGTTCGTCCGTTACTTTGAGTCGCTTCTTTCATTAAAACTGCAAGAACTGGCGCCGTATTCTATTAATGACATACACCCAACGTTCATCTAAGACAGTCAAGAGCATCCCGCATAACGCCGTATTTACTAAAGACTTCTTTACCATGAATGAGAGTCTTATGCGCAACCACCATTTCAAAGTTGTACCACAACTTGGAAAAGTCTCCATCGCCATCCAGATATCCTTGTTCGTGGTTTGTCTAGGGTGTTTAACGTTTCTCGCATTCTTATGGGGGGCCAGCGAGAATAACACCATCTGGAGACAGATTGTCCTTGCGGGGTGGACAGCCCGTTCCATCACCGTTGCATCCCTCGCCTTGAGATGGGCTACAGCCGCACAAGCGGCCATATGCACGTCCATGCTCGCAGCACTTTTGCTACAAAGGGGGACAGTACGCCTGCCCGAAGCAGCAGCTGTGTCTTTGATCAGGGTCAATAACACCGGTCCTTGGTCGCTTTTAGGCAAGATGAAAGCAGATTGGCATCGGAAATCTGCATATTTGGGCTTACTAACTGCTTTGTTGACATTGACAGCACTATCATTGCAATTCACATCGACGATACTGCTGTCGCAAGTCGGTCAGGCCGTTATTCCTGTAGCAAGATCAATCCCACAAACTCACTACGGTATAACGTCAGACGGGGATACTTATTATGCAATGCCTAGTGCTGTCCCATCATTTCTCGATATAACCCCTACGAGGTATCCAGCATTTGGTGAATGGACTCCGAACAGAACCAATTTTGACGCAGCTACTCAAGAGGGCGAGATCGCTCCAGGAAAGTCGCCCGGGATTATTGACACTGGGAACGTTTTGCGAGCGTTTCTTCCCATCAACAACGATGAGGAGCGAAGTCTTGTAACAGAATATCACGGATTTGCGACCGTGATAGACACCCGGGTTGTCTGTATGCGACCCCAACTATCCAATGTTGTGTTTTCTACTGGCGAAGGTTTTCGCTTAACTGGACTCGCAAACATTGAGAAAAGGCCGTTGGGTCTAGTCCAACAACAGGGCGAAGGGGGCAGCAAGAATTTTTCAGTTTCATTCGATTGTAGCTTCGAGGCAGCTGCAGGCGGAAACCATTCTGGACCTGATTGGGCCCTTGCACTATGCCGTGGCAGCTATGATAATGCAGACCAAGGTACGAAAAGATTTAGAAAGTTTCCATGTAATACTAAATCTGATCGTACTAATCTTGGCCATAGGGATCTACTCATTTATGCAATCAAATCAGAAGAAGACGCTTGGTAGCTCCTACTTGATTATCAATGCAACCATGACGGAGAACTTAGGGGAGGTGGACGACTCCGACGTCTGGACGTCGATCACAAGATCAGCTTCCGACGACTCTACCTACGGCTCTGTTCGCCTACAGCTCACTCTATGCATGACTGCATTCCAGGCGCAACGAATGGAAGTCAACGCAACAAGGACTACACCAATACATCCAGAGCCTTCCCTACTTTGGGACGCCAGGAAAGCTAAATGGAACACTAAAGCTATTATGCAACAACTTGGTGCCGTGGTTCCTGAGATACCGGCCACAGGACGCGGAATATTTGAACTGGCGCCCCGGTCGTGGCAATGGCCCAAGCAGCCGGAATATTTGGATCTTACTGGAGACTCCGCAGAGACCACAGCCACTCTCTCCACAGTTGGCAATGATGCGATATACGATGGTATGGTGAACAGCGCCCAATCTTCCCTTTTCAGCGATGTAGTCATGTCCACAAAGAACCCAGCCTTGGCCCTCCAGGCCTTCTTCACAAGATTATGTTCCATGTGCTATTACGATCGAATCGCCATGTTCGACTCCGTTGGAACGTCTTGGCAGGTTTCTCTAGTCCAAGTTACTCGGCCACTAGGCTGGACTGCCTTCGTTGTTGTCGCAGTTATAGCTGTGCTGCATCTTATCATAGTCCTCTTGGTGGTACTGATGTTCCGGGGCGCCGGCCATCACAGCCGTACCGAAAGCGCATGGGCCGCTGTCTCCCAGCTGCTTGGACCTCTAACAGAAAGCTGGATTAGGGATGTAGATACCATGGATGATAAGACAGTTAAGTCTTTGCTTAAGGATCGTGGCCTGGATAACATTATGGTTGGGGTTGAATGTATTCAGGGTCGGGCTCATCTAGTAGAAAAGGCAAAGATTTCATAGAGTTCTCTTTACATTATCATCAGTACAGTTATCTTCTGCCGTTACAAGTATCTATTGTAGTTATAGTTATAGGTTTAGCTATAATTCCCATTCATCTGGTACAGTTGTCCGTTAGCCTCCCAAGTTCCAGTCAAGTATCCGCCTCTCATGCAATTTTGAATAATGTTCCTATTGATGTTAGAAAGTAATCTTGGAAAGAATAGCAGATGAAGATAAACAACACACTCAGTAGCATCCTGACACGTATAAGTTAGTCAGGTTCATAGTAATCGAGTGTTAGCTTTTACGGAATGCATACCCAGCAATCCTTGAATCCCGGCTTTGAAGCAGTGTTCTTGCGTTTTAGCTCAACATTGAGTGTCGTGGATAGGAAACCTGCAGTTCGTGAAGCATAGGTTGTGCAGGGCTGCTGAAGAGCGCAGTCGGAATTGCTACACATCTTATCCCGAGCTTCCCAATAGGCCTGGACATGTTTCTCCGATATCCCGCCTGATTGCTTTGTACCAATGCAGTCTGCTGCTAGAGAAGCATTGATGAAAAAAGCAAGTGTAAACAGGTTGATGATTTTCATGTTGGAATGTTGTGGTGAGAAGAGGTTGAAATAAGGTGTTTAGGTGGCTTGGTAACAAAGGCAAGCACTTGCGGGATATTAAATTAGCTTTATACTCTTTCGTATTTGCGTCGTTTTTATGAATACGAGGTAAGAGGTTGATTCTGTCTTCATGTTGGCCGCCTCACCGCACGTTGGAACCTCCGTCGGACGCCATTCCGCAGATTCATGCCGCTTGAAGGTCATGTCGGCCGCTAATTGTGGGTAAAGTGACAGGTTGCAGGGGCTAGTAAATATACGAATGTGGTTCTAGAACAATGGAATTGACTCCATTGACTAACGATTTGTTGGTGTAGTTATGTTGTATTCACTCGCTTAAATCGCTGGTCAGTACCTCAGTCATTGTAGTACTTACCATGATACCAGTATAGCCTCTAGGGAAGAAGTACCGAATACATGTTGTGACATTTGGGTGAGACCTGCAGCCTGCAGTAAACATTGTCTTCGTGTTCATTACCAAGACAATGACAAAGCGATGAGCATGGAACAACAAACAAACGAACTTCCTAATACTGTCTAGTTATTCGTCGCATAATATTCCGCCGTCCAACTACCCACTGAATGTGCCAAGTGGAGATTACAGCGCAAAGTTCAGAAAAGGAAACGACTATAAAACCATCCGGGCCATCCATTCATCCATTATTCCCAGTATCCGAATGCTAATTTCAATCCCAACTTTCTACTCTCGCCGACTTGATTCACCATGCAGATTCTTGCTGCTCTTTCACTTTTCATTGGCAGCTCTGTAGCCGCGGACTGTTTTGGATCGCCAGGCATTGCCAGCAAATTCATCGACGGATACTGGGATGCGCGCCAGAAGATGTGTAGCAATACAGAGTGTGCCTACCAGCAACCCTGTACTGTTACCACTTCAAAGAAATACACGGCTATCGGCAGTGCTACTCTGCAAATCGAATTCAAGCGCAAGAATACTGATGGAAAGCAGGGTTTCAAGGATTGCTGGGTACGTGAACTCTACAAGATTACAACCATTAGAAACTTTGCTAATTGGTACTCTATAGGATGCTACTGAGTATGTATGCACATTCTTCTCAAGATCTATCTAACATTCATAGGAACATAATTATCCAATGCGTCAGAGATCAGGAAATTGACAGTGGAACTTGGCAGGCTAATGGGCAATTGTATCAAGTTAATGGATATTTCAAATAGAGCTGTTATGAGAATCTCTTCGAGCGGTTGAGAAGGGGCCATGGAAAGGATTCCAAGGCTATGGCCCAGCTATAATAGGTATCCCCTTAAGAAAAAACTCAATCATCTCGCTTTGACCTTTTGTTTTGATTGGTTGCGTAAATATAGTTATAACAGAATGTAGTGCGATGCAATAAATCTAGCAATCGATTTCGGTTGACCATTATCCCCGTGATTTGTTATTTAATGAGACTGATGAGCTACTTAAAATCAAGGATTTGGGCAGCCAGGCGGAATATAAGCGTCCATTCATGCGGTATAGCAACTGATTCACTTTCATCACATTGTGGCTATTTAAGTTATCACGTTCTCCACAGGTGAAAGGCGCTGCATCGACTCGTTCATTGGACAGGCCCCGCTTTGTGCAGCAGGCTGGGAAGCAAGGAGACGGTCAGCATATCAAGTCCAGTTGGTTGCTGGCATCAGAGGCTTTTGCAGCCGACGTATATCGGCTGATGACTAACATTTGCTTTGGACAAGACAGTGCACTGCCTCTTCCTCAATGAGTGTCACAATGTCTCACCAGGTTTGTACACTCGCTATGAGGTTGGCGACAATAATGCCTTGGCTCATCCAGAGGCAGGGCTCTAGCAAACCGTAGTATGAACCGAAACTACAGAACGTCCATAGCTGACTCGACCGCAATATATTAATAATGTTTGCATACTTGGCGAAGCTCGCCGCGTTGACAAATTTGAAGAAAGACCATGTTCATCGTGTAACATCAAGGCTCCGAAGGTATCAGCGCAAACATACGCAATATTATGGCTGAGTGTGACATTGAGACTTGAACTTGATTGTTTGTATAAACAGCCACAGCAAATAGAACCGTATGGAACCAAGGCAGATAGATGCTTCCCCGCGTGGCTTGTTTGGGCTGCATGAAAGTAGCATAGTTACCACAGATTGAGCGTTCTTAGAAAGAGGCTATGTTTGAAACTGATGGAATGCAAAACCAGGCTGAGTCTTATTTTGCCATGCAAGGAGTCGATACTAACTCAACACGTTTGACCCAAGTCAAATATGGTATATTATCGATGAGACTTGTCGTCCTATAAATCAGCTATCATAAAGCTACGGCAATCCTGTATCTGATTACTCTATCTCATTGATATTTACTGCACCTCAAATGGCTACTTCATGCAATTTTGTCTCTGACAGGAATTCTGCTACGGGATGCCTTGTAATATTATTCTTACTTAACTTGATCTGCCTGGCACTGTCCGTCATTTTATTTATCGACAACAAGCGCGAAGAGGCAGATGACCTCGCCAAATTCATCGTAGTGAGTTACTGGCTATACATGCTATAGATTCACATTACTAATAATACCCTAATAGACCTCAATAGTTGCTGCTGCTGTGTTTATTTCTGCTGTCATGATTTATTCAATCAAGCCTAATGTATACAGCCAGAAAAGGCTGAAATTCTGTCTTCTTACAGATGCATTATGTGCTATGACAAGGTATAACCCTTCACTATTAGTATACTCTCCAGCATCTAACATCTTTCTCAGTGGTGCTTTTGGTATATTAGGTGGAGTACAGTCTATAATCGGTACAGCGCTCCCGATGCTATTGATTATACACTATGGCAATACGGCCCTATTTATTATCACGTCGTTAGTATAGACCTAGACACCTAAGTTTTAAGGGTCTACTGTTAACAGTCAAAGCATCTTCAGTCTTTACCTAGGTGTGTACCTGAACCGTTTAGGTAAAACATTGGAAGGCCTTCAGACCACGCCATCAGATCATGGTGTTGGAGACACTGAGCAAGGTCAGGGCACAGCCCAATCTAGACCCGATCCAACAGGTTCGCAGAGAATACTGAGCACTAGCATGCAACCTTCTCAAGTAGTCGAAGATTCTTCCGCCAATGTTCAACGAGTAGCTCCCTGAATCCCATACGCCAACCTTTCTGGAACCTGGTAAGGTTACCCAGTCGTTCGATGTCTGATTGCGTATTACACATTACATGCATTATCTTGGTTTTGCGTGTTTTTTAGAAGTAGCTCTGATTTATTACTACTGTTATGGGCTGTCCTTACTCCAACTGGTTTGTTGGTGCGCCGCCAAGGGCCCTGACAGGCAGTGCCAAGCCCTTCGCTCGTTTTATTGAAGATCGTTACCTTAAACTAGGAAATAATGTCAACGTTGTTGCATGATCAAGTTTCAGTCCACTGTTGATATCACCTGGTTGGATGTCTGGCTACCAACAAATGATCGGACATTCCCTTTTCTGGATATAGATGTGATGGGTAGGAGACTAGAATGTAACACAAACCCCAAGTGTCTACTACAGGTTGCCGAGGACAGACATTTTGAAAGAAGATGGTTTAAATATGAAAGTCATCTTTCTTACTCAGACAGATTCGCTCTTGATCTTTTCTTCCTCAGATATTTTAGATCCTTAATCATTCACAGACGACATCCATCTAATATTGCCTCCTGTAACCGGATAATATTTGTACTCAGGTCTATACCTTGTTTACCTTTCAAATCGACTCAAGTCACCATGGTGGACCCGACCGTCACTGACATTGGAAATATCGCAGCTGGGGAAGACTCCCGTGTCCACGAAACTACACTCGAAAACTCTATCTCATCATTGAACTCCACTATCTCATCCGCTTCGACCTCCGCAACCAGTCAAGGTGCTAAACAAGATGAACCAGACGTGTCTATCGCCCTCAATGCTACTGACATGGATGCCGTGCCTGGTCTCATCAAGGACATCAATTCTCTAAGTGCTGATCTAGGCGCCAACGATCCAGTTCTGCGACTAAAGCTCATGGCAAAGGCCAAGAGCCTCTGGCAGTCGCTCGAGACACCTAGAGAAACTATGATGCGCCATGTTTGGGCTGAGGTACTTATGGCATCTTCTCATTATGATTCTTTTTCTAATCGTATAGCCTTCTCTCCATTGCGCTTTGACTGCTGGCACTGTTAAAGATGTTTGGTCACGTGTTGCCGAGATTGACGGACCATTCACTGGCGCTGAGATTGCAGGTGAAAAGAATATAGAGCACGCTCTACTGGGTACGTCTAATTCCATGGACTAAGGGCAGTTTGTTAATAGACACTCACAGCTCGTCTGTTGAGACACGTGTCATCTATGGGTTATCTTACACAACTAGGTCACGATACCTACCAAGCCAACAACTTTATCAAGTCCATGGCCTTTCCGTTTATCAACGCGGGATATCCTTGCATGTAAGAATGAATTTGGTGTTTCATAATGAAAATACTGACTCAAACTTGCCAGCTCTGGAGCTCTACTCAACGCCCACGGTCAATTCCATGAATGGGCCGAAAAGAACTCCTGGAAAGACCCGTCTGATATCAACAACGCTCCCTTACAGTATGGATACAAAACAGACAAAACTTTCTTTGAACATCTGCATACCAATCCACCATATGGCCAGCTATTCCATATTCATATGGGCGGCTACAGACAAGGGAGACCTTCGTGGATGGATGATGGTTTCTTCCCTGTTCAAGAAAGATTGATTAATGGCTTTGAGGGAACAGAAGACGCTACTCTTCTGATTGGCATTGGAGGCTCTTTTGGTCATGACATTGGTGAATTCCATCGCAAGTTTCCCTACGCTCCAGGTCGTCTCGTTCTTCAAGATCTTCCAGTTGTTATTGATCAAATCACCTCCCTCGAAGATAAAATTGAGAGAATGAAATACGACTTCTTTACAGAACAGCCTATCAAAGGTAGTCAAAGGTATCTAACTCAATCTTCAGCTCAGCGCACTGACTCGAATTACAGGTGCTCGCGCATACTACATGCATTCCGTCCTGCACGACTGGTCAGACGAGACTTGTCTTGAGATCCTGGCCCAGATCAAGGCTGCTATGAAACCCGGATACAGCAAACTCTTGATCAACGAAAACGTCATCCCCAACACTGGTGCGCAATGGGAGGCGACGGCATTGGACATAATGATGCTGACTCTTCTTGCATCGCGGGAGCGAACCCAAGAGAACTGGGAGTCGCTCCTTGGACGAGCTGGACTTGAGATTGTCAATATCTGGACAGTTGCTAACGGGGTTGAAAGTTTGATTGAGTGTGAGTTGGTTTGAGGATTAGGGGTATAAATATATATCTCGAAGCAAAACCCTATCTATCCCTGACTCTACATTTTGAAAGAAAGGCTACATCAGCGTGACACACCGTAAATTCTGACAAAATTGAATAATGATAATAGTGTCAGGGTCAACACGTATCGTCGCACCTTACTGTATCAATCCTTTCTAAATGTTGTTTGGGCCGGATGACCAATAAGGGTAGGGCCATTGTTGATCTACTGAACACTTCAGAAGCTTACTGGATAGCCAAGTTGCCTTCCTATTAAGTTACCTTGCTCATCCCCATCTCACATAAATGCAACGTTACGTGCGGGGTTGCGTATTATATCATGTCAGAGTATATATGTAGGCTTCCTCATACTTCCTGACATTTTTCAATTTTTATATGCCTACTTTCTAAAGAGTTTGGCGTTGTCGTCAAAATGGAAGGACAGAATCATGTGACTGAAGCCGCCCCAATGCCTCCTCGCCCTCTGTTAACTACTCTATGTTCAAAGTGCCAAGGTCCCTTCACTCCTTGGCCTCGGGTAAATGTGACTACTAAATTATACGCAAAGGTAAAAGATGTCGATATTAAGTATGTCACGCCCTCCAATCCTTTTGGGGAAGTGCTCGGAGGTACTCTCCATCTACGCTGTGAATATCTGAGCGAATGCATAGTACACGCAAGGAAGGGGCGCAAAGGTATCGTCATGGATAAAGAGCGCAAGGTCGACGGTGTCCCGTGGCTCGAGCATATGGAATTTGACGAATTTGGGGAGCATGCCGGGAAAGAGAATATTCGAGCGTTCTGGTTGCCTTTAACATCTGACGGAGGGCTCCTCAACAGTCATACTGGAATTGTGTTGCAGCCTACAGCAAGGGAGGAAGGCGAGTATAGGTAGGCGAATTGGAAAGGCGGGACTAGAGAATCTTATGTTTGTCTGTCCAGATCATCATTTCCCAAACGAGCGCTTCCGCCCCAAAGACGAGTACTGCTCGAGAGTGGAGGAAAGTGGTGATGGGAAGCGAGAGTTTTATATATCTATTATATAATGCCGGTCACTTGAGTCATTCTATCAGGTTGGGTGGTATCTGAGCAGGTAATATATATGAAATGTTCATTGAAAATTCAGCATTCAGCTGTTAATGCAATTTCCCGAAAAAATGCCCAGTGAAGTATGTCATGATATAGCCCACCGCTAAAAGTATCAACCCTTTGCAATCTTCTCGGCTTCTTCCTCAGCCTCATTAACAATACTTTCGGTCTCATCCTTGGTGAAAGCGTCTGTAAACTTGACCCAACTCCCGTGCGCGAGTCCCGTTCCAGCACCGATAAGTAATCCGAGCCCAGCTGTTGGAATAGCCACGACACCCGTCAGCAATGCACCAACACCCATACCCAAACCACTCGCCACGCCGGCCCCTATGCCAGTACCCATCGCACCGCCCTGCAACCATCCCTTCTCGAGTCTTTCGGCTGTCTTCATGAGCTTGGCTGCTTTCTTGTCGATTTCTCTTGCTTCATGACGTATGTTCTCCGCTTGTTCGGGGTCTTCTTCTTTATCTGCCTTGTCGTGGAGTTCGAGGGACTTTTCTTGTAGACCCTTTGCTTCTTCGACTCTGCTCTTGATTTCTTTTATGATGCGATCTTTTGTCTGAGATGAGCTCTCGGAGGGTGTTTCGCCATTTTGGCTTTCGCTTTTTGGTTGGTTGCTAGACATGAGTTGGGGGGGTATGGCGCCGGAGAAAATAGAGCTCAGTGCCTCGTTCATGGGTTTGCTAAGTACAAGGATAGTGATAGGTGATGCTACTGTATTTATACGATAGACTAAACAAGTAGTCGATGATAAATAGTGAAATGTGGCTGGGAAGGAAACCTTGGTTTGAACTTGGAATCGAACTTGTTTTTATGGAGATGTGGCGGTAACTAGTGGATGACGTCGCGCGTGCATTAGCAGGATTTCGTGTTGCACGTAGTGATGCACAGCCGACACATGATATTTGAAGGGACTACGGTTGAATTATTTGTAGACAAAAGTAATTCTAAAGTGCCAAGAAAGAATAAACATAATTTCCTTCTCTATGGTTAGAGTGAGACTGTAATAACGACAGGTAGTGAAATGCTGACCAAGTGCTATTCCTCATCAGAAAACCAACTATCTTCAGTTCCTGTCGTTACACTGCTCTTATCTGACTCTGAATCTTTGTCAGTCTGATCGTCAGCTGACCCTCTTTCGCTTTCTTGAAACGTTTTCGCATCATCAAAAGGGCCCTTGAACATGAAGTCTTTGTTGCCAATCTCGTCGTCTTCCCAAAATCTAGCAGAAACTTGACAGCTCTTCATCCTCACATCGACACTGAAAGCAGGAAATAGTTTGCCCTGAACATCAGTAAATGCCTGGCCTGTCGAGATCTTTGTTAGGATACCCAAATCTAACGCAGTTATAGACGTACCAATGATCTGCCCGTTCTTGGTGTAAAAGGCAGTATGTTTGTTAAAGTTAACTCCGCAGCCAATCACATCACCCTGCCCGAAAGTGGGGCCAAATGGAGAGCCAGTGTTGGTATTGATCCCTCGGAAAGAATTTCCATCATCGCCATGATAACCCCATGAGCCGTCCATCCATCCAAGCTGAACACCTAGTGAAGTTGTCTCGTCACAAAATCCAACAGCAAAGCGTCTTTGTAACCGAGAATTGTCAGTCAAGTTATGACTGAGTATAATGATTTGCTCACCTCTTGTCATCATACCCTAGGTTCACGATAGTTATCTCGAAATAGTACACATCATGTTTTTGCGGCCACATGGGATGGTCAGCCCGAGCCAATACCTTCGGGTGATCGGTTCTAAGTGGCTCGACTAACAGACTAATCAGTAACCTCCTTTGTAAATAATAGGAATACACAAAATGCAACTTACCTGTATTGGAAACTGTCAGCACCCTATCATCTGCACCTCGGAGCAGTCCCATGGATAGGTCTGAATCATGCCACTTTGTTGGAAGTTTCACTGCTGGCAAAGGATCAGCCACCTTCTGGCCAGACTCCACAAGCGCGGTCTTGATAACTTCATCGAGGTCAGGTTTACGATACATCAGAGCAGTATGCCTAGCTGTCCACCCGTCATCATAAATCTGCAACTGGCTATACTTGATATTATCAAGTAGCGTTTCCATCATGCTTGATTGGCCTGATGCAATCGCTGCATTGATAGCACTTTGGAAACGACCAGGCGCTGAATTCAATTTCTTCATCTCCAGATACACGTTACTGAATGTGTCGGAGCTGGACTGTCGACATGCCCAATACAACGCATCACGCTGTCTCATGTCCGTTTTGAAAAGGCTCGCACCACATGTGATCAGCTCCGAGGCCAGCGGTTGGTAATCACGGATGATGGAGTATATCAGTGCCGTATTTCCCCACCGATCTTGTAGGTCGAGCGCAGCACCGTTCGTATGCAACTCCTGGATGGAGTTGACCCCTCGAAGCACTGCTAACATGAGTGGTGTTCGCTGAGCAGCGTCTCTTTCGTTGATGTCAATGTCCTCTCTACCCCACATATATTGCAGTAGCCCAAGACTGTTGTGTACAATAGCGGTGGAGATGGCGCCCCGGCCATACTTGTCTATGAAAGACAGTTTGCCTCCTTTATCGAGAATAACCTCAAGTATCTTCTCGCGTCCCTTGCGAATTGCAGCTTGAGCCGGAGTCTCTCCACTCTCGGAGCTCAAGTTCGGATCAGCCCCACGGTTTAGAAGATCTTGGACCATTTCCCAATTTTCGCCATGAATGGCAGCCACGAGAGCAGTGCCATGCTTTCCCTTGCTGACCAAGTTCAGAGCCGCATTACGCTCAAGGCAGAGAGTCGCCACATCCCAAAACTTTCGTGAAAGAGCGCACTCAATCGCTGTGCCATATTGTCCTTCCGCGTAGTCGATATTTGCCCCACTATCAAGAAGAAGAACTGCGATATCACGACTTCCAACGCACGCGGCAGCACAGAGGGCACTACCGTACTCTCCTCCCACCAGGTTCACGTCGGCTTTCCCGTCTAACAACGCCTGTACAGTATCAGGCGACTCGGCCCATGCGGCAGCTTGAATAGCTGTATGATAGTTAAAGTTTTGGCTTGTCGTGTTGACATCTCCTCCATTTTCAATCAGAATTCTGACAATTTGAGCTTCAGATCCCTTTGCCGCTGCCATTACTGGTGTCCCGTAATCTCTACTATGTTGGTTCACGTCAAGACCACAAGCCAGGAGATAATTTACAACATCTTGGTGGCCCTGATATGCAGACAGGTGAAGAGCGGTTTCACCATGTTGCCCTGTTGCTGCTATATCGGCCCCTTTGTTCTTCAGAATCTTGACAATGTCAAGATTGTTTGCTTCAGCCGCTACATGCACAGCTGTGAGCCCGACACTATTTTTGATGTTAGGATCCAGCCCAGCGTCAAGATAGTGCTGGACGGTTTCCGCCCCGTTTGCTTCATCCGATACAAACGGCAGTAGAGGTATTCCGTTTGCATCACCAAGCGTAGGATCGGCTCCTGCGTCAAGGAGTAGCTTCGTGATTTCCGGGTCATCATAAGCAGCATGCAATGGGGTCCAGTCTCTCGAACGCTCCATCACATTCACGTTTGCTGAACGTTGGAGCAGCAGCTTGACAATGCTGACTTGACCAAAGTATGATGCGTGCCATAGAGGAGTGGCGTTCTCATCGTCGAGAGCCTCGATGTCTGTACGCTCGTCTTCTAGTAGGGTCTGCACAGCATCCGGGCTCTTCGCAGCAGCGTTGTGCAGCGGCGTCCATTCTTTGCTGCCAGGCAGATTTGGTTCAGCACCATTTGCGATAAGGAGCTTGATGATAGCAGTGTTGCCACACGAAGCGGCATGATGAAGCGCACTGTCACCATTCTCATCCTTAGCATTGACGTCCCAGTCATTTGAGATTAACAGCTTAACTGCTTCGAGATGCCACCCCCCTTGAACAGCCTCAACCAGTGCTTTCTTCTTATCTCCTTCCAGTTTTGTAACCTTACTTGATGAAGACGACACTTTATCAAGTATAAATGACATGATATCGACATAACCTTGTGCGCACGCCAGTGTGAAAGGAGTATGATCATTCTCGGCCTGAGCGAACGCAATGCCTTGTTTCTCGATATGTTTTCCCCTCTGCATATTCCACAAGCTTTGGAAGACGAATAAATGACCGTGAACGGCAGCAAAATGGAAGACTGTTTCACCTGAACTTGTGATTTCGGTTATTTTGGCACCGTTTTCGAGGAGTGTTAGTATGGTGACAAATCTTCCACACGATACTGCAAAGTGAATTGGCGTCCACCCATAGTTATTCTTTGCCTTGATATCGAAAATTCTTTTACCTTCGGACTCCAGCTTCAACAACCGTGACACGATAATGGGATGGTGTTGACTTGCTAAATGGAGAGCTGTATTTCCACGAAGGTCTCGAATAGCAGTCACCATTCCAAAGTTCAGAATGTCTTCAACAATTTCTTTGAACCCCTCCATGGCTGCAAGTAATAGCGATGCTGAACGCTCTTGTTCTGTATTATACTCTGCGTGTTTCAAAAGCTCGGTTATCACTTCCACGTTTCCATTACGAGCGGCAAGCTGCAAAGGTGGAAGGACATCAGCTGTAGTGTCGAAAGATTGGCTGTTTGGATCGTTGTCTTCGTCCTCTTTCTCTTTGTCGTCCTTCTCATCTCCTGTTTTGCCCTCTCCATTGACTCCGAGGATAGCAGGTTCTGGATCAATTAATGTGAACTTCTTTGAGAACAGCCACCGCACAACATCCACAAAACCCTGCTCAGCTGCTAGATGAAGCGAAGAGAGCCCTCGACTCGTCGTTTTCTGAAGACTTGCGCCTGCCTCAAACAGGAGGTCGCAAACAGAAGTATGCCCGTTTCTCACAGCCAGATGAAGAGCCGTCATTCCATCCTTGTTCATCTCGTCGATGTCTGTTTCATAAGGGAGGAGCAGCTTCACGATATCATCAAAGCCACCAGCTGCCGCCAACCGTAGCGCATCGTCACCACCATCTGTCACTGCGTTCACGTCCACCTTTGCGTTGATTAGCGGCTGGACGAGCGCTACTTGGCCAGTCATGGCTGCTAAGTGAAGTGCATTGATGCCAAAGCCAGCAGTCAGACTAGGGTTTGCACCCTTCTCAAGGAGATAAGCTGCAATTTTATCGTTCCCTCTTAGCGCTCCTAGGACGAATGGCGTTCTGCCATCCACACCTTTTTCATCAATGGCTTCTTCGTTGGACTCCACAAGGGTCGACACAATATCGCTGAAGCCTCCTTTTGACGCCCAACATAAACCGCAATTGTCTGATGCACCAGCTTTCAGGAGTATATCCACCACTTTTGCTTGGCCGTTTCCAGCAGCCAGGTCGAGAGCTCGGTTGAGATACATCATAGAGTTTTCAGTCTCCTTCGTTCTTTCAATGGCTATCTCAGCAACATCCAAAAGGCCGAACCAGCAAGCAACCTTCAATCCGTCATCCAGCTCGTAGTACGTCTCGCCTGAAAAGTTTGTGTGTTTCTGGTAGAGACTGAACCACGCTTTAACATGCTCTTCTGTATCCAGGAAGCCGAGAACACGATCTCTGGTTATAGAAGAGGCTGGTGCTAGATTGTAGTGCCGAGGCCATTCTCGCACTGCGTATTCCAGAAGCTCAGTCTCGGGGCATTCGTCATCATCGCTAATATTAGACCCAAGAGTTTGACAATCGAAAACTGACTCGAGATAGCCGAGACATTTCGAAACTATCATAGAATGTGAGTTACCGCCTTGAGTATCCAGTAGATGAGATCCAATGCTTCCGTAAATAGGAAGAACGTGAATCCCAGCAACCTCAATCAGGGTCTTTGAAAGATCCTCGAGATCACGAGAAAGGTCAAGAGGTAGGCCGTGCTTCAAATCATCAATGGAAGGCTTCTCGGATGCTGATAGAGCAGCAACAACAGAAAGTTCTGCAACGGTAAGTGGGCGAACGGCATGTAGAATCCATTGCATAAGAGATCGTGTACAGAGGCCCGCTTTATCATTACAATAATTGAGTGCCATCAAAAATAAGTCGTCGACAGTACTCGGAAGCACTTGAAGAGCCTCTTTCATAGCGTTGGGTGTTGAAGCTAAATTCCATGTCTCCAGACAGCTCGCCATCAAACCAGCCTGCACAAAGCATTGAGTTGAAGCTAGTCTTTGAGCGGTGGCTTCAAAGATTTGTTTCCATTGAGAACGAGATCTTACCAGCCTTTCCATCCTGCAAGACACGAAGTCGTCATGGATTTTCCTTGATGTTTCATGATTCGAAGTGTCGATGGTGCTGGAAATGCCATTGGCGAATTCCAGGTGACTGGCTCTGTCGCCTTCGGTAAGTAGGATGATCTTGAACCCGCCTGTAGGAGCTTTGCGGTATTCCTTGACCAAGCCGGTCAAGCTTTCAACGATCGATGTCTTGCTATCCTGAGCTCCGCTGAGGATGAGGACTACAGGTCTGTTTATGGATGCTCGGAGAAGAGCAAGAAGAGCACTCTGCAGAACTTCACAGCTAAAAATCTTCTCCTCCCGAATTTTTGTAGCGATAGAGGTAACGCGGCGAAATAGCAACGGTTGACTGCGGAGGATTTGGCGGATGAGAGACACGAAGAAGGTCTCGACTAGTTGAGTTCTGTGATCCTGTTTTCGGAGCGCGTAGGTGGTCACCAAGGCGTTCTCGAATGTTTTCTGCAACTCAAAAAAGATTTGAGAGGCGAGTGTCTCGCTGCTTGACTCTGGCATGTTATAGCAGTGAAGAATGTTGGGCGCAGGTTCTTTCAGACTCTTCCATCCTTGAAATCCGGGAGACTCCGTATCCAACCAATTCGATTGAACAATGGACTTCTGCAAGCGTATCTGGTGATTGTCTGCATCTACATCTGACAATACGGACAGAAAGTCTAAGAGAGACTGTGAGATCGCTGTGATTCCAAATAAGTATCTGTAAAGTATAGTCAGAGGGGGCTTGTTGCTCACGTCTGAGCTGATCAGAAACAGCTCTATTCACTGTATCAGATATGAGTTCGGTAGGATCATCTCCTGGAGTAAATTCCCACGGCGTTTTATCGCTTTGATTCCTGTAGTGGTTCGATATACCTGCATACTCCCAGGAGAGACGTTCCAAGGCAGGGGGAATCTCTTTCATGAGGGCCAGTGGAGGGTAAGATCCAAGATTTGACGCGGATAGTAGTTGGAGGACATAGTTTTCGCGCTTCAACTCCTCATACTTTGGGTCAGGCGTGTGGAAAGAGATCTATCTCCCAGTGTCAGTCATTCTCTCACGTTTTTAGTTGTGGCCAACATACGATAAGCGCCACTCGAATAGACAGGTTATAATACTTCTTGTCTCTTGCTGCGAGCACAAGGCCCTTGAACACATTAACTCAGTTCTTTCTAGTTCGTTTTACCAATTACCTGTTGTACGAGACAGGCCCCCAACTCGTGGCATAGAATCACACATGGTATGCCCGGCTGTGATGCAAAGTTAGGGCCCATTGAGTGCGCAAATATATCTAGTTAGCCTACCGCGTTGCTTCCATCACGTTGCACTTCTTTGAGTAGCCGCTCCGCGCTCTCCACGACTCCTCGTGTGCCCCATGCGATATCTTCCTGAACGAAGCGGAATGTTGTAACGACGGCGTTAGGATGTCTAGTCTCCCAAAAGCTTCTGACTTCAGATTGGATTATAGCTGAATCCGTGATACAATGCACAATGACAAGTCTGGAAACAGACGTTAGGATTGCCAATAAGTGACTCTTGAATTAAAACTTACTGAAATTTTATATGATATACGAGATCCATCGCTGTCGCTCTCTGCTCTGGCGAGCTTGCCCGAAGTACTATTCAGGAGTGACAATTGTCACGCGGGAGCTTTGATAAGAACAAACAAGTCAATGAAGCGTAAAGTAGCCGTTTTTTGTTGAGTCGTACGGTATGTGACCACGGGTCTCGCTACAAGTCTATATGGTGCTGAGAATCCAAAAGCCAGCGTAAACAAGTCATCAGACTCTTTATCTCCGGTACGCCGGTATCTGGTTCTGAGTCTCTTTCGTGCCGTTAGTTGACTTGTCAGACATACTGCGGGGAAAACGTAATTTGAAAAACGATAAGGTTCTTTTGTCTGGCTGCCGAAGCTGAAAACCAGGTCTGTCAAGTCAGCTTACTTGCTGTATACAGAAAAGCGACGAGTCACACGATTGGTGTGTCGATAGCGAATAGCACACGACAATACACTTCTTCAGCGGATGATCGTCAGAGGAGGCTTGTCAGAAACGTTGTCCAATAATTGATGATGTGGTCACGAGATAGTGCAGGTGGGAGGCACAGAGTCTTGGCTGAGATGCATTTTAGTCGAACCAAACCTCTTTTCCCGCCCTGATATACACATGAACAAATTCTCATTTCCATATCTAATTACTACCCGTATTGATAAAGCGCAATTTCATTGGAGGATTGGTACGATGACAGGGAGCTTGGTAGCCCTACTGTGAGGGGTATTTGAACTCGAACCAATATCTTCTTGTGTGTGGATGGTTGGAACCGTTGATCTTTAGCGTTGCTACGACATTAGCATCCAAGCTCTACGCCCAAGTATAAGAATACCCAAACTCTATGTACCTACTTACCCTGGGTTATCAAGTGCATTTATTACAATGGAATTCGCGTAACAACGCCATATTGTCATAACATAACTAATAACTAGCATTGACAAACTACAAGTGGTTATGGTTACCCAGGAACATTCAACAAGCTCGCCAATACAACATGAGCATGCTGTGCCACATCCATACTTCCCATGTTTTGCAAATCAAGATGAGGGGTGTTGGGGTCAAGGCTGCTAATGCCAAGATCCTCCAAGTCAGTCTCGCCGTCCAGTTCAACCGGGTCGACAGGGTCCGGCTTTTCCAGCCCAAAAAACCGACGTAGTTTTCCCCCGAAATCTACATTAGATTTCACTTCGATGTTGAATTGGAATGGGACATCAGCCCTACGACGTAGTAAAACACCGCCCCGAAGAAAGCTCGGTATTCCCTCTCGAGTCTTAGGGTCCTCTTCCAATATCCAGGTCACAGTGTTAGCCTTCCCGCCGCTGACGCCAAGGGAACGTTTCAGCCCGACCAGCGTTGTGGCGTGATGATCATTCCTGATCTCGGTCTGCTCCCACACGAATCCTAGTTCACCAGTCGCAATACCTGCCCCTCCCCCAAGGGTCGCGGTCAAACCTCGGTGAATATCTCGGGTTGAAGTGGTCTTGTTGATAGCGAATCTCCCTCCTGGTGAAATTGCTGCGACAGTAGGACAATTTCTGGTGTCTTGTTGCGCGTCTTCGAAAGTGATGGTGATTTCACCACTAGTAAACCTCCGCTCGCCTTTCCCAATGAAATTGAACTCAAATATAAGAAGCGAAGCTCCATCGCTGTCAGGAGCAAAGTCTCCGTGCGTGACGCTGGTGAGTGCCGCCTGGAGGATCAGGGAGTTTCCACGATCTATGAGCATGTTCCGAGCCTTTTGTCCGTCTGCATTTCTGGTTCGCAAGGAGGCAGCCTCCTCTCCCTCCTCGAGAAGGGGTATTTCGACGGGTTCCATATTCTCAGGGGTCCCAGTTTAGGAGCGGAAAGAGGGTTGTCGAGTAATGGGTGGAGATTGTTTCTTGATATAAACGGCCCTGCTAAGGCTCTCACAAATTCTTCTGCTAAGGCTACCACAAATCCTTATCAGGCGGCTAAGTCCTCAAAAGTCCCCATGGCTGTTTCCTTTTAGGGTTGCGCGCTGATTACTTGACACAAAAGAAGGCGACTGCAGACTTGGCAAGGTAAGCAGGTGTCACACGCGACTAACCTGCGGCTGAAAACCTTCCAGGGTCAAGGCACTGGTCCCATTGATCACCATGTGCTTATGAGATATTGTTCAGCCTGGTAGCCTGGTTATCTTGCTGTGGACTTTCTAGCAAATACTATTTTTACTCCCTGAAATTTGGAATTCAATGATAAGGGCGAGCTAAACAACCTCTCTCAGTTCAATTGTCTATATCAACTTGATGATGGTATCTTCAACCATTCAAAAGGGGCCAAAGGCCAAGGACAAGAGTTCAAAAACGGCGGCCGGCAAAAATGACACAGCTGGCAAAAAGAAGAAAGTAGACGCGAAAGTCATCCTCAGAGCCGCGTCAAAGGTCGATTTCACCAACAAGGATGAGGCTGCATCATTTGAAGCTGAGTACAAGGACAGATTTATGGGAAAGTCAAGTGCTCAGAATATTCTTTGCGTTTTGGCCAAGAAAGAAGATTTGTCGGAAGATCTTAAATGGTCGGATGACAAGACGAAGGAGTTCTTGAACTGGATATTGAAAAGATACCACGGTCTTCTCGAATGGAAAGACAAGACGATCAAGCTGTGTCCACTCCATTTGGCTCTTATGCAGAACCATACCGCTTTCGTCTATGCAATCCTCAATTTTCCTAACCTTATCAACATGAACAAAGTCCTCACCATGGAAGGCCAGTCCGGAAATGCACTGCACATTGCCTTGGAGAATAGCCCTTCTTCTTTCAAGCCTTTAGTGGAGCGATGCATCCACTATCCCAGCATGTTCAAAGCCAAGGACCCAACTACGGGCAACACTCCCCTGCACAATTGCATGTTGGTCGAGTTAGACCCAGGAGAGGAGGGAGAAGAGAGTGAGGAAGAAGATTCATCCGAAGACGAGGATTATGCGCCTGATACGGATGATGGATACGCCCATAGTACGACTTCGGAAGAGGGGCAAGATGAAGAATTTGGCACTCTTAATCAACAGCGTCTCGCGAATCGAAGAATTGAACAACCCGAGGGATTTGCGATGAAGCGCACGCAATCTATCAAACCTCAAGTTACCCTTGAATGTCCCTCTGATCGACTCCCCTTTGTTGAGATACTGATCGAGAGCGACGACTCTGCTCTTTCTTCCTATAATGCGAAGGACCGTACACCTTATCAGGAAAGACTTTACCAACTTCAGAAATACTATGAAAAAGCAGCAGGCTCGGTTAAGGACTCCCAGAGCTTTGAAGACTTTGCCCGTGAAGACCCTATAGGCTCGCATATTCGATCGTATTGTGTAACAAATTTTACTCGAAACGACGTTACTAAATGTCTCTATAATACGGGAAAAGGTATGAGTTTTTATTGACAAGTACGAAGACCCTCTGACAGAATCTCCAGAAAAGCAGATTGAATTCGACCTGGGTGGTCTGGGCAGGGATACTATCTCAAAGGAATACCTCGAGCAGTTGTCCAGCCATCTCAAGTTCGAAAGCATTCTGAAGTACGTGGCGCTTCCCAAGATTGTTATGGAAGAGCGCCCCCGTCGATCCAAGTCAACGTAAGTTCATTATCCACTCATTATTCTCAATTTTCATATTAACGGTGAATGCAGAAGGGTTCCTGCTAAGCGTGGTCGGTCCGATCTAGTGGAGATCTTCCAATGGTTGAAGGAAAACGGCGTAAAGAAGATTATAAAAGTCATCGTGCTCGACGATCAGGAACCATGCCACGCCGACTCTAGTATTGAAGACGCGCTGAAGAGGTTCGACGTTGAAATATGGGATTGGAAAAGACTGGACCTCAGTACCGAAGTCATACGCAAGTCATCGAACGTTGTAAGAGAGGTGTCCCTTTATTCATCGGGCAACCATTCAGTACTTATGGGGTGGTCGAGCACAGACGGCTTGCCCAATACTGACTATTTCCCACGAGTGAGTTTCTATAGACTTTATTCACCCGAGACGCTTCCATCTAACCATGACCGTCAAAAGCTCAAACATGTCAACCTGTACATCCGAGAGGTAATCTCTGCATATCACAATTTCAATTGAAGTGTGTGCTAATTAGATGCAGGGATACGAAACTCGGGAACGTTTGTTGGGATACATCAAAGAGTTTAAATCGAAGATAGATGAGAGAAGCAATGGTAGTATCATCGTCCGCGATTTTCCAGATGACCGAAACTCCAGTCATGCTTCTGACTTCAGGGTTGGGGACTCGCAGAGGTAAGTACTCGTCGTAACGACACTACTATGGATCCTGATGGAGCTGACAAACGAGTAGTGAAAGTCCCTGGATTCACTGCATGATGAGGCTTTCTAAGCTGCTGGAGTCTGCTTGCGAAGAGGCTGAGGTTAAGCCAGTCAAGGTCGCCATCGTTGATGACGGTGTTGATGTGTCTCTCGAGAGGCTTCAAAATAAGATCGCTTTTGGGCAATCATTCTGTCCATACGCGAACTCATCTGAGATGATGACTCCCTATTTTGTCTCATCAAGCAATCATGGTACATCTATGGCTACACTAATATGTAGTTTGTGTCCAATGGTCCAACTCTACGTTGCAAGGTTGGATCAGCGTCAGACATCTAGCAGCAACCAGCGGCATATCACTGCTGAATCTGCTGCACAGGTAAGGATCTTTGCATTCTAGTACTTCAGCTGTTCTGGATCTGACCACTATATCTCATCTTCAGGCGATACGATGGGCCACTGATTGCGGCGTTGATATCATATCAATGAGCTGGACAATCGAGACGTCTCTAACAGAAACCCCCGAGATGCGAAGTCTCCAGGACGCTATCAGAAGGGCGAGTACCGAAGACATAGTAATGTTTTGTTCGACAAGCGATCAAGGCAGTATGACTCATGATTTGACTTGCTATCCAGGCGATTTTGGAGGTTGCATCAGAATCGGTAGTGCGAGTAATACCGGCGACGCTATGTCATGGGTCAAGGTCGACAAGGTTGATTTTCTTCTTCCTGGATCAAACGTACCCTTCGCAATTACCGAAGGCAAAACCAACTTGCACGAATCCGGCAGCTCTATTGCCACTGCTGCCGCTTCGGGTCTCGCAGCCTTTCTGATGTCCGCTAGTTGGCTATTGGATGCGAACGATAAATATCTAAAGGACGTCAACAACATGAAACGGGCGTTTAGCAGTCTGGCCCAGGGGAAGATGTTTCCTGCCGTATCCGAAAGACTGGAGAAACTTTTCAAACGGAATTTGGCAAGGAAGCAGAATAAAAACGAGATGGCTAGTGATTTGCCCAAGGAGTGGTCGGATAATTGCCAGGAGGTGCTTGCAGACATTATGTTTGGGATCAAGGACACTACCTAAGCATTATTATAGCCATTTGCCAACACACGATTGTTTCTACCAGAAGTAAATGAGGCTTGAGATAGAATTTGGGAGACAACTTTATGTTTCAAACTAAAGCTTGATTCTAGTTAACCAAGAGTCACGGCGAGAATATCTGGTGCACATTGTGGTTGAAAACGGCACGTCAACCGAATTGCCAGTTGTACATTGCAGAAATCGTGAGTGGAACTAAACAAATAAGGGCAATATGACATGGTGCCAAATCTCGACGTACAGATAGTTCAACGTGAAGATCCTGGTATAAAAATTATCGACTGACTAGAAAATTAAATATGACGCATTTCTAAGTATAATATGCCTAAGCCTCGCACGATAGCCGTGTGTTTGACTTTTCTTCTGTCCCCTCATACAGCACAACTACCAGGGCAGAAGTGATAGCGCTTATACAAGCAGTCTAGAGGTTTCGAACAGTCTCGCAGCCAGTGGCCCACTCAAAGTACTTGGCTGCGTTGTTGAAACGGTTCAAATACTCACTAAAATCATCGAGTCAGATACAGCAATATAACTATAGATATGGTAGCACTTACTCATGACCGGGAGAGCCTTCACCTTCACTTTCGTCAATGACATACTTGCCGTCATCTGTCCAGAAGCATTGCACATTATGGACCCCAGATGCATCCGCCTTGAAGAGTTTACAGTATTTGTGAATGTGGTCATCGTTTCGGGGCTCCGTGATAAGCTGCACTCGGTATCTTCTCAAGGCAGCCTCACTCCAGTTTGTGAGCCATTGGAGAGTGAGCTTGCAGTTTTCGCGCTTGTCGACTAGGGATGTGTCAGTACTGGAATGCTTATATCTTGAATAAAACGAGGAAATACCTTCGGCAGTGTCAACATGAGCGGGAACAGTCGCAGCAAGAGCAGGGACGGCTGCGGCAAGAGTAAGGATTGAGAACTTCATCTTGACAGAGTTGAATGGGAGAGTTGATGAATACTGAATATGCTTGTGATTTGGGTATAAAGTTGGAGGAGTCTTGGAGGCAATGCTTTCAATTTATAATTACTCCCAGTGGCTTGGTACAGGTTCAGAAGCAATGGGTTCCATCACTGGACCCGAATGATTATGGTAAAGATGAAGTTCCAGGGTCCAAGAGTATGGAGTAGTATTCTGCGGTGTGCCTATCGGGCCTTTGGATATGGTACTCGGAATTCCCATTTCAAAATATATGGAGAACAAGGTGAGACGACTCCATCAAAACATCCACCTTGACAGCCTCACGAGACTGCGTGTAAACAAATTGTGGTTCCAGCCTTGCATTGATTTGATGAAGATAATCGCTAAGATAAACCTAGTTTTGCTCGGAAATGCCCCACATGGAGAAGGGAATCCTTTGTTTGTCGGCATTACTCTATATGGCATTGCATTGCCTATCAAAATAAATTAAACGTCGTTGCAGTCCCATAGAAGGAATATGGTTATGGGACTGCACGGATACTCTTTACTGACGATTTTCACATTGCCGAAGGATTCTTGCTTCAGTGAGCGGACCGACTAATCGGCTGCAAGACCCAGTAGTCTGGATATGATGTTACTAAATTTTTGACGAGTTCGGGTAAACTAGCAAAAGCCTATCATTGCGAATAAACATCTTGGACTATAAAGTCGAGCCTCATTCCTCACAATACACTTCTTCTATCTTTACTTCATTCCAAGTCATTAAGCATTATCCAGCACCCTCACTCAAACCTCAATCAAGATGAAGTTCACTCTCCTTACCCAGGCTGTTGTAGCCATCTTTTCCATTAGCGGAGTCGTTGCTTCCCCCACTCCCGATGTTGTCACTGGTAAGGTGCCCAGTCTTGAAGATGTCAATATATTAACCACATATTAGATGCTCTCCTCGACAAGCGGAGAGACTGTTCTATGACAATCAAATACGTCAAGACCTGGGTTGAGGCCGGTCTGGACAGATATCGTCATTGGCTTATCACCGAGCCTCGCGATGATAGTCATCTCGATTTTTGGTGCGAGGCAGTTCAGCATGGGTTTTACTTCACGAACCGACAGTGCTTTTGGGGTGACGATGGAAAGTACTACGTGGATGTGAGCGTCGCTCGAGGTCCCGCTGGGCACGAGTATGTATATCTGTTTCTGGTGTGGTATTTTCTTCTCCCTAACTTATAATCTCTAGTTACCTCATGGATACATACGACGGGGCTTGCAAGGACTTCGAAAGACTCACCGAGTGCAAGGCCATCAAGCAGTTCTAGATGGATCTAGTTCTGAGGGCAGCATGGACTCTGGCAGGTACAGCCAACTTTTAAGTCCTGGACCATGCATGTACAGGAGTAGGAGGATGAAAAGGGTAGGCACTTGGAGAAACTAGTGTATCTTTTTACATATAACATTCTTGATAATACAGCGAAAACTAAACTTCACACTCAATTTTGTAAACGCTTTGAGCTTTGTCAACCTCGGGGCACATTTACAAGGGATATCGAGCATTTTTCGTATTTCAACCATTTATGAGCCCTTGTAATTGGAGGTCCCTGCAGAAAACAAAACTAGCGGCTCCAACGGGAATATCGAAATAATTTCCAACCCCAGTCACCAGATTGTCCCGGAGTGATAAGCTGCTATGTCCCGGATAAAGGTTGTTCCTATTGAAAAATTGTCTAGGCAGTCTTGTCTCACCTTTTCGTTAGTTATGTGCTTCATGTGAGAATATCACGGGTCTCTCACGTGTTTGCATCATCTGCATCTATTATCCGAATTAGAATTCTCAATCGATCCATTCTCTCATTACTCTGGAAAATGTTAATATTACGCGAAATTGAGGGCTTGCATTTATCGTTTATAATCGTCTCGATGGGGTGGGAAGTCGTGACAGCTGGGATTCAAACTTTAGCAATTACAGTATGTATTATCAGACCCCATGTAGATTTAATGTCACGAAACCCAACCTTTTGCAGGTAGATCGATAATCTTCAATAGACAGTCAATTATCTGAGGTTCTGATACGACTAGCGTAGATTAATAAGATCTAAAGTAATAAGTCACTATTCCTTCACGCTGTAAGATGTCCTATCTCGCGTCGACGTTACCCTACACCGTGAGATTTAGGGGCGAAAAAGTCATGTGAGAAATTACGTTGGACTTACGTCATTTGTCTGATGTGTCTCCGAAGCCCCTTAGTTCGAAACCCGTCTTTGAAAGATAGAAGATCGTCCCTTATTTTGCCTTTTTGATCAGATAGCAAGCCAGAGAACCCAGCACCCCTGATTGGCCAAGACAATCAGTCATCTCTTGACATCCCTTGCTCTCCAAAGACAGCCTGTCCTCCCATTTTCAGCATCATCGCAATTATCCAACGTCAATTCCAAGTCAATCAATTGGATTGGCATCTAACAAATATCGAAAATGTCGACAACAGGCTTGGGCCGTCTGGGCTCCACTTCCCCAGATCCAGGCGCGTCATCACGCGATAACCACGCTCTTCTCGACATGGTAGATGGGGAAGAAGGCGTTACGAGAGGGAGAGGTCATGGTGAAGCAAAAGGCGCTGCGGCAGATTTAATGCGTCGACTTGGAGTTTCACCCGAGAGACGAATCAAAGTTACGCCTGAAGATGATGCTCGTGTCCTTAAGAGGATTGATATGGTTGTTCTGCCTCTTATGCTGGCAGTTTACTTTCTCCAAGGCAAGCGACTCAACTCAAGACTTGGATCAATCACGCTAATATTAGGTCAGGTCTGGATAAAGCTACAATTGCATATGCCTCTATTTTTGGACTCATAGAAGACACCCATCTCAAGGGCAATCAATTCTCATGGCTAAGCAGTATTGTCTACGTTGCTCAGCTCATCGCTCAGTTCCCGCTAGCATGGCTTCTTGTCAAACTTCCCATCGGAAAATTCACAGCATGCATGGTGACTCTCTGGGGCCTCACTCTCACGTTTATGGCTGCCGCACATACTTTCCACAGCCTGCTGTTCGCTAGGTTTTGGCTGGGCGCTTTCGAGGCGAGCATTGCGCCTAGCTTTGTGGCCATCACACAAATGTTTTGGAGGAGAAGAGAGCAGCCGTTGAGAATGAGTTATTGGTATGCTATGAACGGATTCACAGGTGTTGTATGTTGACTCGACTTGTATCAATTGTGTGACGGGATTAACTGGTAATAGTTTGGAAGTTTGGCGACTTGGTGGCTCGCACAGTTGCCTTTGGGATTGAAACCATATCAGGTGAGTTGAGTCGTCCTAGTTCTATCACTTACTAACTATGTAGACTATCTTTGTCGCCTTTGGCATCATCACAGTTTGCTTCTCAACTGTATTGTTTTCTTACATGCCTGACTCCCCAGCAGAAGCCAAATTTCTTGACAAACACGATAAGCTTATTGCTATCGAGAGATTGAGGATGAACCAAACAGGTGTCATGTCGCGTCAATGGCGATGGGATCACTTCTGGGAGACCATGCGAGACGTCAAGACCTGGCTGTGGTTTGCTCTCATTTTCAGCATTTCGTAAGTCAAACCTGCCCTCAATTTTGATGACTGACAATTAATTGATCTCAGTGTTCCCTCTGGCGGTGTTGGCTCTTTCGGTCCTCTTCTCATCAAATCTTTCGGTTTCGATTCCTTCGAGGCTATTCTGTTCAACGCGCCTTTTGGTATTGTGCAACTAATTTCTACGGTCGGAGGGTCCTATGTGGCAACCAAGTATCACAAGAAAGGTCCAGTGATTGCTTTCCTGGCTATCTTTCCAATCTTGGGCTGCATGATTATGTTATCCACGCCACATACACCTGACGGCAGGAACACACTTCTTGGTGGTTACTACATGATTTCCGTCTTTCCAGGAATAAGTGAGTCTATTTCGCTCACTTGGAGCACATGTACTGATTGTTTTAGTTCCTCTTATCTATTCGTGGGCTTCCTCAAATACAGCAGGCGACACCAAAAGCAAATGTAATTCCTCCGTTCTCTTCATCGGCCAATCCCTCGGCAACATCATCGGTCCACTTCTCTACAAGCCATCCGAAGCACCCGAATACCACAGAGGCTTGTCCTGGAACTTGCTTCTGTACATGGCTATTGAGGGTCTTGTGGTAGTAACAAGCATGTATCTCACCTACCTCAACCGCGACCACAGTCGTCGTCGTGTCTTGGCTGGGAAAGAAGCCGTGATTGTAGACTATAGCTTGTACTCACCTGAAGAAGCTGATCGTCTGCGGAGAGCAAAGGCTACAGATGGACAGACTGTTGAAAGTGCGAAGGACGGAAATGTTGGTGAGCATGCTTTTGACGATTTGACGGACTTGATGAACGATGAGTTTCTGTACGTTTTTTAAATTGGTTTAGTTAGTTAGTTGATAAGGTCTGTTGAATAGACACGAGGTTTACTCTGGTGATTTTGTTAGCACCCGTCTTGAATTGCCGATTTGCTTCCGCGGAACTGTAGCCAATCGGATGCTCTCAATATCCGAGTTGGAGTAAGCACACGAGCAATGACGTACACTGAACTCGGACATAGCATTTTCGTACGTGACGACAATGAAAAATTCTTTGAAAAATTGTGCCTTATAGGAAGGATACTCTGAGTATATGTGGATGGCAGGGAGTGCCTCTTCCTAACAACGGAAACAAGGGAGCAGTGCCTATAGTATATTTAGAGTTACCTGAAGTTGAGGCTGCTGAAGACAAACTAGGATGAACTAATCAACTGACCAATGATATGCTGGGGAGTGAAATTGCCGAGGGCAGAATGTGGAGAAATCCTTCCTCGGAAGCTATCAATGGTTGCCTCCATTCCATCTGGGGTAAATAATCTGGGGCAATCACGACGGTCAAAGCCACTACGTACCAAGACGATATGAATAAATACCCAACTCCTTCTCTCGTCTTTCCTAACCTCACATCTCTGTCAAGAATCACTTAACAAAATGGCTCTTACAGAACTCCTAGTCTCTCCTTGGGCACCTGTGGCTCTTGTCGTTGCCATTGTTGCATGGTATATCCTCCCATGGGTTAGCAACAAAGACCTCCGCGGTATTCCCGCTCCTTTTCCGGCACAATTCAGCAACCTCTGGTTACTATCGACATGTCGAAGAGGAAAACGCTACGAAATTGTTGACCAAGTCCACAAGAAGCTGGGCCCTATCGTCCGAATTGCACCAAACCACGTTAGCGTAGCTGATGAGTCAGCGATTAACACCATCTACGGCCACGGAAACGGCTTCTTAAAGGCGTATGTTTGATCAGAACTTGGTCTTTGTTGGTATAGGAAGCTAACTGGGCAGTGACTTCTACGACACCTTTGTGTCTATCCGCCGCGGACTTTTCAACACACGTGACAGAGCTGAGCACTCTCGTAAGCGAAAGATTGTTTCGCATACTTTTGCTCCCAAATCTGTTCTCGAGTTTGAGCCTTACATCCGCCAAAACCTTGGAGTCTTCATCAAGCAATGGGATCGCATTGCTAGCGACAAAGAGAGTGATGGCTATGGACGTGTTGACTGTCTCAACTGGTGTAAGTAAACCATATCCATGGGATGGCACAGCCAGCTGACATTATATAGTCAACTTCTTGGCTTTTGATATCATCGCTGATCTGGCTTTTGGCAAACCATTTGGTAAGTAAAATCATGCAATTGATCTGACACAAGCGCTGAAACGTTCTAGGAATGCTTGCTTCTGGTGCCGACATCGCTGAAGTAAAGGCTTCCCCCACCAGTCCCACCATTTACGCACCAGCTGTTGAAATCATGAACCGTCGCGGCGAAGTCTCAGCAACCCTCGGTTGTCTCCCTCAACTCAAGCCCTACGCCAAGTATCTACCCGATCCGTTCTTCAGCCAAGGTCTCCAGGCTGTCGAGAATCTCGCCGGTATTGCTATTGCCCGTGTTAGTGAGCGTCTGGAGCGCGGCGGTGATTCTACCCGAAAGGACCTTTTGGCCCGTCTTATGCAGGGCCGCGACGAGAAGGGTGAACCTCTTGGACGTGACGAGCTTACTGCTGAGGCTCTTACTCAATTGATCGCGGGAAGTGACACAACTTCTAACTCTTCTTGCGCCCTGTTGTACCATGTTGTCAGGACACCTGGAGTCATGCAAAAGCTATACGAAGAGATTTCTGCCGCTGTACCCGAAGATGTCGATATTCCTGATTTCGAGTCTGTGAAACACCTTCCTTATCTCGACCATTGCATCAACGAGACCCTTCGAATTCACTCCCCGTCTGGGATCGGCCTGCCGCGAGAGATTCCTCCCCATCATAAAGGCGTTACTATTCACGGACGTTATTTCGGCCCCGGAACGGTCCTCAGTGTTCCTACATATACCATCCACCACTCAACGGAAATCTGGGGTCCGGATGCTGATGAATTTAAGCCTGAGCGTTGGGAGATCCTCACTGAAAAGCAGAAGAATGCTTTTATCCCTTTCAGCTACGGACCTCGCTCTTGTGTAGGAAGAAATCTGGCCAGCATGCAGCTCGCTGTTATAACGGCCACCTGGGTCAAGCGATACAACGTTATTTTAAGACAGGATGTTATGGAAACAAGAGAGGGATTCCTGCGCAAGCCTATGGGACTGGACGTAGGACTAGCGCGACGATAAGCAGGTCATTAAACTAAAATATATGTATGTATTTATGAATTCTCGTTTAGAATCTTAGTATCATTTAAGCGGTCTGTCCATAGCTCTGAGTAATGTGTTGAATATAAAGGCCGTCACGTGCCAAATCGGGTGCCGGCATCTTGATGCAGCTTCTCTCCTGTCTACAGACCTTAGACCAGTTCTCCAATCAATGAAGTCACCAGCATATCAATACAGTGTTCTGAATACTATATAAATTTACAATTGACAGAGACGGCTCAACTGGTAGATCTTCAGATCTTCCACACTGGCGTCCCATCTTCCAGCGCCTGTCGGCGTCTGACTACGGGCTTGGGCGCTGGTACTTCCCGGGAGACCAGATCCTAGTTGGCATTACACACCTTGTGATATTTTGTTATGGTAAGCAAAAAGGTGAAAATTACTCTAGAAAGCAAAAGAATGATCCCGCCCGGGCTCGAACCGGGGACCTTCTCCGTGTAAAGGAGATGCCATAACCAACTAGGCCACAAGACCGGGTTTGTAGGATGAGATTAAGAAATTGCTATTGCGAAGATCAAGAGACACGAAATGGAAAGCCAAGTGTTGGTTCCGGCCTGGTTCTGGCTCTGGCTCTGGCTCAGCAAAAAATTCCCAGATCTCGACTTGGGCGCTCTTGGGCGGGGATCAGTGTTATCCGTTTTGACGATCAATGTTGACCAAGTTAGCGAGTAAGAAATGCATGCGCACTGGTCAAAGGCGCACCCTGGTGGGTGGCAGAAAAATGGAGCCTCAGCCTTACGATATAAGACTAAATGAACCAGGCCTATGGTCTAAATGCCATAAGCTCACCTATTAGTTTTGTTACCTACACCTCAAGCTGCTAATGATTCTAATACCCTGAAGACACCTTCCTCCCTAACTATGATTTCAGGGTGAGCGGACCCTAAGTTTCAACACGTTATACCAACAAGACAAGACCCAGCGATGATACCAGTGAGACTGGTAATGCCTATGTGCTATCACCTGAATTAAGAATGGTAAGATTTCTACTACTGAGCGTAACCGCACTTGGTATTATTGATATCCACAAGATTTTGTTTGATACACTCAATCCAAAACTCTTTGCATATGCATAGGATTCTAGGTCAGCATCAGCCATCCGCCAAGCTCGGCACTAACTAAACCGGATGACTTTATCCCTACTTACTATTCTGATTAGTTAACTTTATTTTAGCTCTACTTAATGTCTCAGCACACCTCCTTGCAATATCGCTCTTCTTTCCCAGAATCCATAATATCTTGATACATTCCTCTCCCCTACTGAATCTCTCTTCCAATTCTTCTCCACTAGCCCTATTAACCCGCAAAAGCTCAATCGCATCACCCATCCAATAGATTGCCGCCTTCGAAAATGCTCGTATCAATATGACAGTCCAGGGCTCAGTAAGTATCATGCAAGAGTTGATAGCGTGATGAAACTCTGATAATGTAGGGACTACAAATGTTGCCTGAGTGTTGTCTGGCGCAGTTGCGCAAGCCAGGTCTGAGAGTTCTATCGCGCTTCGCTTGCGGATTCGCATTATCCATTTGCAGTTTGTTCGCGCTTGTATTGCAGAGGGTACGCCGATTGCCGACTTGTCAATGTGCGAGATTAAGTCAGCAAGGAGAAGAACGCCGAGATTCCAGTGTGCGCAGATGCATATAAACCAGCTCTGTATACGGCCTGGTATAGAACTATAATTCTGTAAAAGTTCTTGAAAGAACTTGCCGCTATGAAGGTTAGCACTCATTAAAAAAACATTATCTAAAGATGTTAACTTACTATATCGTGTTCCAGTACTGATAGAGGCTAATAGAGCGCTCAATAAACTGCTCTATCTTCTCCCCGGACTCCCCAACCTGTATGAGGTTCCGTAAATGCGCAATATATCGAAATATGAGTACTTTAACTGGCGCAGATCTCGTAACTGCCTCTGCGGCTTCTTCATACGAACACGGCCAATGGAAATTTCGTCTTGGCATCTCGAGACTGTCCTGTATAAAGAAAGCTACATTCCAATCTATATCCCCGCGCATGCCTTTATACTGACTGTTTGCATCAAGAAAAACAAGAGGTCGCTCGCTCATTGTGGAACTAACAGTGTCAAACATCACGGTGAGCCAGTGTAGCAGACTTACAGTGCCACAGTCCTCGCTGCTCATGGATACCACTGGATTTGCGCGCTTGCGACCCTTGGTGAGGCCTTTACGCTCGGCGTCATATCGGTATTTGAGAGTTTGCATACGGCGTGCTGCGCGCTCCATGAAGACAGGTGGACCGTCGCTTTCGATAATACTCGCGATGTCGTCGGCGACGGACTGCATGTCATATATGTCGTCGGACCGATCGGATGTATCTACGTTGCTGGCCGCTAGATCTTCAGAATCAAGTGGTTTTTGGACAAGACCGAAGATAACCTCAGCGCAGACGACGCGGTATGAATCCACGTCTGCAACATCATTTAGCGCGCGTCTTGCCTGATCCCAGGTATTCCGCTGGAGATAGCGATCGAACTCTTCCTCAAAGTCATCCATGCGACTGTTTAGCGGATCCTTCTCGTCTAGTGAATAGTACCGTTCTCGGTGGCGTCGTGAGCCTTGAGCCCATTGTGTTGCAAATGCCATGATGCAGAGGTGCAGAGCCTTGGAAGTCGCTGAATCTTGCTGGCGCGTTAGGTGGATCAATTGGTTCGATTGTGCCGTGTGATCGAGATTTATCGTGCGGCGGAGGATTCTGTTCGTCCACGAAGACCCCCATTCAGCGAGGGTGGCTGGTTGAGTCAAGTTTTCCTGCCGCCCGAATGGACATGTCACTTCGTTCAGCCAGCATGATAAATTATGCTCCAGCACGTCGTGGTAGATTTGCAGAAGACTCGCTGAGATCATCTGGTTGTTCGATTTCATCATCATCGATTGATCCATAGTGAAGGATGACAACGAACTACTCCTTGTGTCACTCCATGCAGTTGAAACACGACGTCTTTTACTTCTCCAGTTATTCTCGTCATTTGTCCCATTCATAAAGTATGTAGTAGGAGACTGTGAAGGTCTCGTAGGACTAACGATAGTGTTTTGTGCAACGGAAGCAGCGTCGAATTGAAGCTCGAGAGCGACTGTCGAGTCCTCGAAGAGCTTCCACGAACCTAACGATTCTAGATCCTCAAATTGAACAGATCCAAGGTTCGTATCCAGAGGCTCAGGCTGTTCAGACAAAAAGTCAAATGGTAGCGCATCGAGTGAATTGTCCAAAGACAAGGTGACGTCTAGGTTGGGATCAATTTCCGAAAAGACTGGCGCGGCTGGTCCGGACTGCGAAATGAAAGATTGACCAGGTGATTGAACATCAAGGCTATTATCATTGGAAACTGCAGAATTGGAACTTGGGGTATCGCGCGTGTTTTCTGTTGACGCTAATTCTCGTCGCGTTGAAGTTGAATCCCGCCGTGAGGGCACAACACATTCGATGCCTCGTTCACCCTGCGCAGAAGCTTCCAACGCATACGAAAATTGGATCTGTGTCCAAGCCCAATTCATGGTGCATTCCTTGTTAGTCTTGATGCAGTGCGAGCAAGGTGACGACTGCGCCAGAGGAGCTGGGTGTGCCATTGTTAGCAATTGCAGATATGAAAGACAGTGAAGCAAGGCTTACGCTTCTCGCCTACAATGATTTTCCCATCGTGAATCAAGTCCATGCTATTCGAAAAATCCAACGGGGGCGCATCGCAGCGCCTCTTTGACTTTCTGCACTGATCGCAGGCATATTGCGTTTTTTTCATAGCTGTAGTAGTTGTTAGATATTAGACATAGGTAGATAGTAACGGAGAGATGAAAAGAATGCGGTACAGCAAAAGCGGGCGAGGCGTTTGGTTAAGGATTGGCCCTCCCTTGTAGATATCCAATAGCAAAACCTCAGCTGAGCTCCGTATCCCCGGATTCCACTCCCACCTGATCAGAGCGTTTCCCCGCGTTTTTTACACTTTTGGTTTAGTCTATGAATTCAAATTGAGCGATCGCTGGGATATGCTGGTTGGGACTGGAACCGCCTTACTGATCAACCGAGGACTGTGGAGCGACATAATCATCTTCTAGGCGGCTCCCTGTCGATTGAGGTCACTGCACAGGCTTGCGTGTGCAAAGCGAGGTTCTTGAGTTACTAGTAACTGACTTCCTTGTTCTTACTCGACTGCTAAAAATCTGGATTCCACCTCCCATAAACCATGTACTAGATAGACTTATAAACTTCCGTTTCAACATCAGCCCAAAGACGCAAGACTTTGGCATCGGCAAATGGCAAAATCTGCGTGCATACAATTCCTCCAACACCGTGTTCACAATCAGCCCACCACCAGAGATTAGGTAGGCCAGCCCACTGCACTGTACTCCTTGACCGACCCGAGAAGCCACCATTCGTAAGCATAAATGTCAGTCCCCAGCCCTATAAGTAAATGTAACTGTCAGTACAACCTATGCAAGAAATACAAAGGATGCCATACCTGGGGTGGATTTCCATCGACGGGGTATAGTTCGCCAATTGGGTTACTGAGATCTGGTTTGGCGCCTGGGATAGGCTGACGGCTGAAGTTGGGGAACTTCTCAATACTGTTACTTAGCATGAGATCGACAGTTTCCTTCCTGAGGATCCGGGCTCCCGTTTTGGGACATGTGCCGCCATTGAGGAGAAGAGTGATGATTTCTGTCTAATCAGCATACAATGTCGGCAACACCTGAAGGTATACGTACTACCGTATTCTTGGGGCTGTGCAAACATCCCGGCGCCGCCGGAATGGAAGATTGAATCGATTTCGGTGGCATTATCGGCCACGAGAGGAAGACGCTGGAGATGATCGCGAGTTCGCAGTGTGCCATCTGGGTCTCTTTGATGCATGTAAGCTAGCTTGGAGCGCATCTCTTTACCAGGAAGCATAGACATATTCTTGATGTCCATAGGCTGGAATACGTTCTTCTGGAGATAATTGTCCAAACGTAAACCACTGGCTCGTTCAACCGCAATGCCAGCCCAGTCAATACCAGTCTAGTATGTCAGCCAGGTTCATAAGAAAGATACAATTTACTTACGCCGTATTCCCAGCCCTCGCCGGGCTGGAAAAGCAGAGGAAGCTTAGTGATGTCTTCAATGCGACCAGAAAACTCATCAGTACCAGCGGGGTAACTCCAATCTCTTAAGCGCTCATTAAAAAACGTATAGCCAAACCCAGCTGTATGTGTTAGCAGCATGCGTAAGGTAATGAGGTTCTTCTTATCCTCGAAGCTGCCATTGGGCTTCAAGACCTTAAGGCTCTTCAATTCAGGAACCAAATTCTCAAGATCCTCTCCATCATCTAGCTTCAGCTTGCCCTGCTCTATAAGCTGCATGCATGCAATGCCGGTAAGCATCTTGGTGCAGGAAGCGATCCAGTAGACATGATCAAGTGTCATGGGCTCATTAGTCTCAAGACCAAGACCGCGCACGCCTGCTGCGTGTGCAAATATTTCGCCGGATTTATCAACAACAATAACGGTCGTACCAGGAATACCGGTCTTTTGGTCCGCGCATGCATTGTCGATTATGCTGCGGATCTTGGCAGTCGCGTGGGTATCAAGAGGCATTTTGGGTACTGCAATTCTGGAGTAGCGTCGAGGATGGGGAATAAATTGCGACAGAATGCCACAACTTAGTGAATACGGTGATGAAGCTATTTATACTGCTAGCTGGCATTGCTCACACGCATTTGATTAAATAAAATATCGTCGCTAACTTGCCTGGGCTTTTGCAACTGTCCATGAAGGTGATGTAGCATATGACAGAATGTTCCCTCTTATGAAACCCAGTTTTATTCTGTCAAGCCTCGCTCCCAGCCAAGGCCGCTGCCGACATAGCCTAACCTATTCAGACAACACAAACATGACGCTTCAGTTTCTCGAGGGTGGCGGGCCCGCACCCGCAGATACGAGTGCACAGACGAGGGGTAGATACGTAGAAATAGTTCCTTGAGTGCTCAGCACGTAAAATTCCAGGATGCGGCGCCGCGTGCGCTCGGCAGTTGAAGGAATCCGTGGCATGTGGGGTAAAGTCCGGGGTAGATCGTGCGGGGGAGACCATATGCTGTGACCTCACTGAGTCTAGATGTGTTGTATTGCTTGGACAAGCCACTGTGTGGTGTGACGAGGCGGACGCTGGTACGCAGTTCGTGCAGCGCGGAACGGAACCTGGATTCATGATTGTTACCGTGCGATTCTGAAGACATGATCTGATCTAGTTTCATGGTGAGGGATGCGTGGAGCCGGAGGTTTATAAAGCTGCTTGTATGTTCCGATCTGTTAGTTTTTTCAAACACAATCACTCAAACATTATTTTACAACAAGATCTACAATGGGCGAGAATATCCCAGTTCACAAGAAGTTCAACACTGAGCTTACGGATTACTCCGTCGAGCATCGTGGCGATAAAGGTGTCTATGCCGATAATCTAGAAGTAGACGCTCTTGTTGTTGGTGCTGGCTTCGCTGGTATCTTCATGCTCAAGACTCTGCGTGACAAAGGCTACAAGACTGTTGTTTACGAAGCTGGTAACGACACTGGTGTATGTCCAAATCACTTCTACGAGCTCATTGCAGGATCTGATAAAACAGGGCACTTGGCGATGGAACTGCTACCCCGGCGCTGGTGTTGACTCCGAGGTGCCCGAATATGAATTCCAGTGGCCAGAAGTCTACAACACTTGGACCTGGCCATGCAATTACCCTACGTATGCTGACCTTCGTGCATACTTTGACCATGTTGATAAGGTCCTTGATATCAAGAAGGATATCGCTTTCAACACTGTTGTTGTTAAAGGCAATTTCGACACTGAGAGTGGACGATGGCACATTCGCACCGCTGATGGTCGTGTTGCCAAGGCCAAGTATCTCGTCTTGGGTACTGGATTTGTAAGTACGTCGCTGAAGATGTCGAAACTGGCTGACATTCCAGGCTGCCCGTCGATATATTCCCGACTGGCCAGGTATGGACAAGTTCAAAGGCGTGATTCACCACTCGTCCTTCTGGCCCGATGAAAAAGTCGACGTGACCAACAAACGCTGCGCCATTATCGGTACCGGAGCATCAGGAGTCCAGATCACGCAAGCCTGGGGCCCTGAAGCCGGACACCTGAAAGTCTTTCAACGCACCCCTAACCTCGCCGTTCCTATGCGGCGCAAATATCCCTCGGCAGAGGAACAAAACGCCGCCAAGAAGTTCTACCCCGAGCTCTTCCGCTACCGCGAAGAGTGCTTTGCTGGCTTCCACTACGACTGGTATGAGAAGAATACCTTCGACGACACCCCCGAGGATCGTGAGAAGTTCTACGAGCAGGTCTGGGCAGATGGCGGCTTCCGATACTGGGTTGCTGTGTACAAGGACAACCTGTTCAACGCTGAGGCGAACAAGGAATCTTATAGATTCTGGGCTAAGAAGACACGCAACAGGATCGGTGACCCAAAGAAGAGAGATCTTCTGGCGCCTCTGGAAATGCCGCATTACTTTGGTGTCAAGAGACCCTGTCTTGAGTATGATTACTACGAGCAGTTTAACAGGGAGAATGTGGATATTGTTGATATCAGGAACAACGCCATCAAGGAGTTTACTGAGACGGGTATCACGTTGGAGGACGGGAAGCATCATGAGTTTGATGTTATTGCTGTGGCGACTGGATTTGTAGGTCACCCTTGGAGCTTTGATGGACGACGCTAATCTTGATAGGATGTTGTCACTGGCGGTAGGTGCAATATGATGAGAGATGGGTGATTCTGCTAACAGATTCAGTGATGACACAGCTTGGCCTCGAAAGCATTTACGACACCAAGCTTGAAGAGGAATGGAAGACTGGCGCCACAGTGAGTAACCCTCTAAGTACTTGCAATACATGCTTACAAGTAAAGACCTACCTCGGTGTTTCCACCCCTGGCTATCCTAATATGTTCCATATCTACGGCCCCCACGGCCCGACCCTTCTCAGCAACGGCCCTACATCCGTCTCCGTCCAAGGCCGCTGGATTGTAGACGCCATTGACAAGATGACACTTAATAACATTAAGTACATCAATCCCACGGACAAGGCCGGTAAAGAATGGAAGCAGCATATTCTCGACCTGAACAATAAATCTCTCTTCCCAACTACACGCTCTACGTAAGTTAATACGCAACCTTGATGAACAAGTCTATACTAACAACAGTAGATATATGGGTGGATCAATTCCAGGCAAGATTTACGAGCCTGTTTGTTACTCTGGCGGTATTCCAAAGTACAAGAAAGAGATTCGCGATGCTCTCGATACTCTGGAGGGCTTTGAGGTTGTGAAGAACAAACCCGAACCCTAGGTGTTATTCGCAGGTGCTGATAACATATATCCAAATTGTATTGCGCCTCGCTGGCTTGATTTCTTTTGCCGAGATGTCATTCTTTAACTGGTTTATCTTTCCAGGGGAGGATTTGAGGTGGCTATCAAAAGACAGGTTTAGTCAATCTCCATGTTGGAGTAGCAACTTCAAGTTACTATTGAAGCGACTACAATTGAACTTGTCACCAAAATATCTTTTTCGTTCTTGTGAAAAATGAAAGCGACAGCATCAAGTTATGGAACAAATAATATCTATTTTTAGAAGTTCCCGTTAGTCGCGTCATGAACCCCGCCCCGCGTCAATTTGTCGTTAGCCCAACTTCTTTCATCCGCCGCCATTATTTGAACTTCAGCACGCGACCCAGGTCACAGTATGCCTTTAGTTAAGAAACCATGTTTAGAGTGCAAAAGTAGGATATTGGAGTCCAACAGATAGTACAAGACTGACGGTACTCAATCATTACAGACAAACATCTCAAATGTCGGTGACTCCCCATCTGCTATGAGACGATTCTTACGGCTGATGCCTTTTATTTAGGTGACCAGAATCTAGAATGCTGCCGTCGATGCGAAATGAAAGGTTTAGAGTGTGTCCGCTATCGTGGTCGCCAGTTTAGGCAAGGGTCATCGGCAAAGTACGAGGCGCAGTTCTCAGGGGATCAGAGTTGGGTTAGCAGCACTGCCAAAGAGTGTAAGTCTCTCCTGGATAAAAACAATCTGGGTTGCTGATTTGACTACCGGCAAGTCCGTCTTCAAACTGGTCCTCGACGCCCTGTGAAAAAGATCACCATTAACAATCAGACTACCACATCGAATTCAACAACAGATGTTTCTACAAGCCAGTCGCAAGACAACCTTTCTGAACGTGGTAGTACACAAGACACTATGGCATTAACACTGCAACCTTCATCTAATACGGATACAACAATATTAGGCAGCCTGACATCTTTTGGACACAATCAGACTCCTTCATCTGTTCCTCGGTCCTTTCCAAGCAATCTCGATTTCCCTCAGCGGGATCCCTCTTGGGGTGGTCTATTACATACGCTTGACCCACCACAGAGAAGAGACTTACCACTAGAGGGCATCCAAGAAGCTTGCCTTTTACGATACTTTATCGAAGATTTGTCACCCTGGGTACATCATCATTCAACCTTGGTTCCTGTATACGGTCGCTAAAATGCTCAGTTTGACCTCGTTGACCCTCAACGACGCTACCAACTTGTCGTTCCAGAAAGAGCCCGTCGCTACCCTCCGCTTCTCAACGCCATCTTAGCCATGTCATCTCGCCACCTCTATCGCCTAGAGAAATACAAAACACCCCAGGGGATCGCTTACCGCGGTCAGCCTCTACCAAACCTTACTCCCGGGACAGCTGTGGAATACATGCTGAAATGCATCTCTGTTCTCAAAGAGTTCCATACCACACAGGACGGAGAGATCAGAGAGCTCATCGTTACTACGGCTGTGATACTGCGTCACTTTGAGGAATTGGACGACCATGATCAAGAGTCTACACCTGAAGTAGACTTTGACCAAGGCGTCAACTTCTTAGCAATTCTAAATGCGGTTCTCCGAAGCTTGACGGCCGATGACTTGAGTCATCGTAGGGAATTGCTCAACGCTTCATACTGGATTGCTTTGAGACAAGAGGTTTATTACTCACTACTCAAAGGTTATTCACCTCAAATTGTAGAGCCACCTGCAGAGTGGATCGACATATCGCCCGCAAACAAGCTAGTGTCCCATACGAACCAGGTTGCAAAATGGTTGTTCGGAGATCGATCCAAAACTGGGTGGCGTGAGTATGCAACCCACATACGTATATGGAAGATGGCTGACTTGAAGAAGAGACCCTCAAAGAGAAGGAGGAATATCTGGACGCACATGTTACGGGCCGTTTCGCGCCCATATTATACCGACCACCCGATAAAGTGTCTGGAGAGGTGTTCCCAACGATATGGTTCGCTTCACCCATTGCTCTCACAGGCATGCAGCACATGATGATTGCAAAGATGATACTAATCGCCGAGTCACCATTCTTATCGTGAGACTATCTTTAAACTGATTCATTGAAGTATCTGCTTACTTTGTTCAGTCAAGAAAAAGACGTTCGCGCTGCATATCGCGAAGCAGAAGGGAAAGTAAGAGCTTTAGTTCTAGAGGTTTGTGGTACAGCAGTGCAACATCCAGATATAGAGCCAGGTCTCGTGAACGCTAGTTTGGCCATACAGATGTACGGTAGTTATTTCACTGATCCTTGGGAGAGAGAGGCTCTGAGAAGGACGGTGAGGATGTTTAAAGATTGCCAAGCGTGGCCTTTACCGAAAGTATTGAGGGCATTTCTATAAGAAACCTGCAATTGTGGCAACGTTATTTTTCATTAAGTGGCTGGAGATCTGTTTTACATCCTTTGTGTAGTACAATATAAGAGATTAATAGACTTAGTTTCCTATAGCCATCGACTTATAGTATTCATCTGTTTTCCTAACTCACTGCCTTGGTCAAATGTTGTTGATACTTATCGTCTGTGACCGTTTAGCGTTCACTTGAAGAATTACATCAGTGCTTAATAAATTCAGGCGTTAGATAGAGGAAAATCGTTTGGCGAATCAAAAAACCCTTCTAAATTTATAGAAAGATGCTCTATAAACCCCCGCCGTAATGACCTTTGGGAAAGGGTTCTAATCACTCTCAGCAACCTTGCCTAACAACACTATCTACCCCCTCACTTAGGCACCGGATTTCTATTCCTCAGTCAAGCCCTAGATGGCATCAAGACCAACCCTACACCTCACACTACCACGGGTACTCCAAGTTTGTCAAGAGGGGTGACATCAGCCTTTGTCGGTACTACTCTACCAACAAGACCTGGCTTGAACTGTTCTCGAGGTCCAGCGATGTGCCAGTTCATCAGATCCTCCTCCGTCAGACCCTTCTGCATCAAACCGCGCCTGATGCTCTGCTCGAGAATGCTGTACTTGCCATCCGGACGATGTAGACGGTTAGGCTCCTTCAAACTCGTCTTTGAATTGGTTATGGCACGGAAAAGCTTCTTCTCATTACGTGTCGGGGCGTGAACTAGGAAGGGATGTAACAAGAACACATCTCCCACTGAACCTGTCCCAAGGTCGAAACGACCGTTGGCCCGAGCAACTTGGTTCGACCATTCTAAATTGGTCCCGTTGGGATCATCGAACCGCGGATGGCCTCGAGGGAGCAGGTCTGGGTTGGTGCCTTCAGGGTGGTCATACAGCCACTTTGCGACATCGCCTACAGTTCCAGAGCAGAGAGCTGTAGGACCACCGCCTGGGACTATGTCGGTCCAAAGTGGAATGCAGAAGATACCCTGCTCGGGGCTGTCAAGGTAATGGACGAAGAACTGCCCATCGGTATGGAATTGGTCCAGTTCATCTAGTCGCGATGCCTTGCCCTCGTAGGCAGAATCACCAAGGTTGACAATGAAGCCATTGCTCCAGAAACAACCCTCAGGGTCCAAGCGGTCCTCTCCGCCAGAGAGCTCGCAGATGGCTTCCCAGGCCTTTGGGGCGAACTCAGATGCCTGAACCCATCTATTAGGCTTGAGGTTGATACGCCACTGCTTCCAAGTGGTCTTATCATCCAAGTCCACGCCGAGACGTTTGTCAACGTCTTTCAGCATCGGCGCAGCCTGCTCAGGCGTAAATGCACCTTCAATTCTGCCAGGTGTTAGATATTTGGCACACTAAAATAGCTGAGTTAAACGTACTTTAGCCAGCCATTTTCAATGAAATGCTTCTTTTGTTCTTCTGTAAGACCCATGATAGGCGTTGATAAATGCGGATTTGGTATTGGTTGCTTGGTGGGAATAACTTATTATGCTTGGGAGTTGTCCTCTATGTTATCTAGTGCTTGCAAGGTTTATATATCATGATGAAAGGTGCTTTACAGCAATGAATGCCTTTATCTATCGGCGTCACGGGCCGGTCTTCTGCATGTTGATGTGTCATGAGTGGGATATGCGTGGGCATACATATGTGACCATCTGCAGAGGTTGTCATGAGGCGTTGGACATATTCGCGTAACCAGGATACGCTTTCATCGGCAATGATGATATGATGTAGAGTATGTTGCGAGAGTTGCACCCTTGTGACTATTTACAGTAATTCAACAAGTATGTTAGCAGATCAGTTGCCCTTCTTATCTCGGAATGGTTACGGAAGTTTAAAACATGTATGACTGCATACGATTTGATGATAGTCAAAAGAGGCAGGTTCCAACAGACCAACTTGATAAGATATGCTGATTTACATGAGGTGATCTAGGATACATGGAACTCAACGGATATCACAACATTGTGAGTCAGTTGCCCTTTTTATCTCGGAATGGTTACGGAAGTTCATGACATGCATGACTGAAAATAACAAGGTGATAGTCCAAAGACGGCAGGTTCTAATATGATCAAATAATAGAGGTCGCCGATTGCATGAGGTGATCTAAGATACATGGATAAAATTGCTAATCTCCGCGGGTGTAACCATGAGTTTGAGGTTCTGGTCAACCTCTGACTTTAACCAGTGCATCAGCCCCATGCTTATGCTTATCTTTAGCTCAGTATGCCAAGCAGTATACAGACCTATCCCCTCCTCGAAGATGGTTACACAAGCATCAACACGAATCTTCATGCATCACATGCCTGGTTTGGACTCTACTATTCGCTAATTAAAAGTGCTACCGCTAGAGAGCAAACCTGATAATTTTAAGACAGGATGTCACGTCTGAGTAGTCCGAATACGACATGTTGAGTTCTCAACTGACACAACGAAGCTACATAGATTTATATGCTACCAGTTGAGGCTTAAACCGGAGAATAATAAGTTAAGTCCTGTAGGTATTAATGGTATCTAGAGGATGGAAAAGAGGTCCATGAGCCTGGAATAATTTGATGCCTCTGCCTTAAAAGTGAGTCAGTAGATGATACACATAATGCTAAACTAGCATCGGCTGCGGCGAATAGATGTATATGAGATGCATTTCAAGTTAGATCAAGGTGAAGCCTTCTGTAAATTCATTGCAAGGGTCTATCCACCAACCGTATTGGTCTTTATTCGACAAAGTCTATTGTCTTGGTACTCAATAATCTATGTCTAAAATGCCAAACACGACCCGGAAACCGCATGAGGTATCAGTTGTCGTAATTGTAATTTCTAATAAGAGAATTATCACACTGGTGGCTTCGACCCAGATCCTGCCCTTCTGCGTTCTATAGAGTCTATCGACATGAGCTCCCTAGCAGTTGAGTTCTCCACTGCGACTATAGTCTCGGCAGCCAACGACTTCTCGTCTTCAAACACTGTTACACATACTGTTAGCCTGAAAATCATTTTTTCCCGCACGCTTCCTCAACTTACAGAATGTTGCTTCTTCAAGCGTTTTACCAGCAGTCTCTGGGAAGAAAAAGTACACAAAAACGACTTCATAAGCAAGAATGCAACAGTAAATGATAAAATACCGCCAACTTATATTTTTGAGGCCGATTGGATTCGCAAAGGTAGTGAAAAACTCTGCACAGCGTGCAAACAGCTGGAAAATGGCTATACCACGAGATCGCTCAGCGTAGGGCCAGATCTCAACAAGGTATGCTGAAAGTAACTGTCAACGTTGAGGCCCCAATAGCGTGGACTGGACAGTTCTACTTACTATATGTGACTGTATTGAGGGCAAGACAGTAGCAGGGCGAATAAGCGAATAACAGGAAAATGCTAGCTGTACTAGCAGCATTGTTCGATCCCCCGTTATGCTTTGCTGTAATCGTCCTCTCCATGCTGACGGTGTAGCTGGAGAAGCAGATGAGCAGACTAGCGGTACAGGCTAAGTACATATGTCGACGTTTGAACCGACGAACAAGCATGGACGCCATGAACGAGCATACAAGACTCCAACAGGCCAAGCTAACGTTGATAGTTTGCTTAAAATAGGAAGAATCCTTGCCGATGATCTGCAGCAGGTCGCCAAGGTAGTATGAAATCAGAGTCGATCCAGACCACTGCGTGAACAGGCCCAACATGCAGGTCGTCAGCAATCGCCTCCTCATCCCGGATGTTCTACCCAGGTCAAGCCATGATCTCTTGGTGCTTTGCATCTCGATGCGTAGCGTTGACTGGATCTGTGCCATCTCTGCCTTGACAAAGTCGGATTCTCTTCCCTCGGCGTGGAACTTGACTAGTGTCTCAAGGGCATCTTGACTGCGGTCTCTGGCGACGAGCCATCGTGGACTTTCGGGGACGAAAAAGACAAAGCAGAGCTGAATCATTGGGGGTGCGATCTGGAGGAGTGACGGTATTCGCCAACCCCAATCGGAAGATAGGCCATTGGTGCCGAAGCAAATGCCGGCTGCAGTAATTTGGCCGATGAAATGAGAGACACTAAAAAGCGATGTCAAAACCGCTCGTTCCTTCTGACTGTTAGCACCATATCGATTTACTAACAGGTACATACCTTTGGGTAGCCTAATTCTCCAATAAGAGAGGAGCCTGCTACTAAGCACGGCGGGATCCCGAAGCCGAGTATCAAACGTGCAGCAATATAAGCGCCAACTGCACATTTGTATCAGTATATTGTAGTGAGCTTCATCTGCGAAACTGATCGCTTACCAGAATTGGCGAATCCCTGTACTAAAGATGCGATAACCATAACGAATGACCCGATGAAGATGGACCAACGCCTTCCGAGTCTATCATTAATAACAGGTATCAATGGCAGTGACAGGATGGCACCAAGAGGGTATGCAGCGGCAATAATACCCTTTAGAGATCCTTGCGGATTGCCAAAGTCTACCGATTCATTATCCGTCAGAGCAAGTCATTAGACAAGGATAGACCAACATACAACTTATCCATGAGGGCAAGATTTGCACAGCATTGACCATTTGAGCGTGAAACCCCGATGTCATCTGAATACCCATACATGTTGGGATCAGCATAAAGTAAAGACGTCGTAGGTTTGGTTTCTGATACCATGGCACTTTGTCTTGATTGGCCAGATTGGTCACTAGGGTGTTGAAATCACCATCTTGTGTGTTTGATGATACTTCGACCGCTGAACGACTCATACTGACTGCCTGTTCGTAGTTGATTTGAAATGGAGATGTTTTCCTGATATGATGGGAGTCGTAGAACTTGCTCAAGGTTGGTGTCTTGGTGATGTTTTGTGCGATCGCATGCAGGTTGATACAGGCCGCGCGTCCTTCCTTGCAAACTCTTATCTTTTTGTAGTCGGTTGTGTGTATGGTCTTGCATATGCATTGTGCTTTTGTTTGTCTATTCAGGGTTGCAACATGGCTAAATACTAGGCCTATGATTGCTTATGCACCATCACCAAAAGCACCAACGCCACCTGGTTTTAGGTAAGATCAGCAGCGGTGAGGACCAACAAGTTTCAAATATCTTGGCGTTCAGTGCCTCATAGCTGTTGAAGAGAGAAATCATAAGCAAAGGCGGGACCTCGGGCCGGATATCATGACGGCAGATGTTGTGGAACGTTGCTTTAAGGTTTTATCCACTTCTTTCGGTTTGAAGAATATGATATGCGGCAACTCCATGATGGCACGGAAGCAGTACCCAGAAGTAACTTTGGGATATCTCATGGGCGACGGAGATAAACAACATTGATTCTTGTGACTTACAGCAGGGCTAGAAGAATAATTACATGGGCAGTGATGCAATGACGACCAGCATCTTGTGTTCTTGGGCTATCGAGAAAGATAGGAGGACTCTGAAATCGGATATAATAAGGCAGTATTGCCTTCGTAATCGAAGTAGTATCTCATTGACATTCTCTCTTCAACCTCAAAACATCACAAATAAGATTCACTTCTACAAACTATTTTGTATATACTTCACGTTTGAACCGAGACAAGATGTCGACCATTCTTGCGGGGATGTGGTAAGCCCAAGACCTCCTCAGTCCTTGAGTACCATGCAATTAACAATAAAAGGCTATGGACTCAATACGACGCCATGCTCACAATGATGCGAATGCGGAAGTACAATCATCCAGTTCCTCTTGAAAAGCCAACCTTTCCAACTGATTCCGTGAGCATCTTGATACTCACCATTGACACACCTGATGACTTTACCAACACACTGCACTCTTGCCTTGCCAGCCAGCCCAAGGAGATTATTGTTGTCACAATCCCTCGTGATCTTGAGAGGGTCAAATCACTAGCCTCACCTGTCCTCAAAAAGGCCGGGAATGTGCCCATCTCCATTCTGACTGTCCCGAAGCCTGGCCGACGAACGCAGATGGCTCTTGCTGTGCGGGAAGCAACAGGTGATATACTGTGTTTCGTTGATGACGATACAGTATGGCCCAGCAATAATGTGTTGCCTTATCTTCTCGCGGGGTTCGAGAACCCAAAGGTCGGAGGGGTTGTCGGTAGACAAAGGCAAGTCCAAGTATAAAACCCTTGTGTGACCAAGAGCTAACTTCTGCAAGTGCTTGGATTCCGTCGGAGAAACAGAACCCTGATGCTCTCACACCTTGGGAAGTCGCGGCTATCCGAAAGCTATCAGCTAACAACGAGAAACAGATGCTTCTCCATGCCAGTGGAGGTGGCATATGGTGCTTGGTAGGTCGGACCATGCTACTTAGAACGGTTGCTATCAAGCCTGGTACGTTCCTGGACGATTTAACAAACGAAATCTTCGCCGGTGGACTCCTCCAAACGGGTGAGGATAGCTTTATCACCCGTTGGTTGCGTCGGAATGGGTGGGAGTTATTCCATCAAGACGCACGAGAGGCTGAAGTCTTCACCGAGGTCAAAGCCGACTCCACCTACGTTGGCCAACTTATTCGTTGGCGACGCAATGGGTTCCAGGCTTTTATCAATCAGCTCTTTATTGATCCCGGGTTTCGCAATATCTACAAACGGGATGCTTATTTTGCTCGGAAGCTGGCTGAGGAGTTTGGACGACCGTTCATCACCCTTGTCCATCTCATTGGTTGGGGAATCGCCATTACGAACTCGCCCAGAATCGCGTAAGTTGACGATCCTGTTATTGCAAGTTTATATCCAGACTGACTACCAGTGCAGCCTTTGTTTTATGCTTTGGTACTTGTTTCAAATGGTTAGGACGTACCGATCTTTTCTTACCCTCTTCCCTTGGGTTGGAATAAAGAACCTCTGGGCCGCCATCGCTATGGACTATTCCTATCTCGTTCTTGATTACTATGGTCTACTCACTGTCAGCCGAGAAGGTTGGTTGACACGTAATGATAAATGAAACACAGTGGTACATGTTCCCAAGAGAGGCCTGGATATAGTAAATTATAATGCTTGACAGTTCAACAAATGGTTTAGATGCAGATTGAGTTCTCATATGCCGCAAATTTGAGTACAATTATGTGTTACAATTTACATGACGACTATTATCTACTACAGACATAATAAATCGTGTCATCCAAAGTATGCACTCAAAGCATCCCAGCCAGGAACCTGTACAAGTATGTAGTAGTTAGATGCATCTGGCACTCAATCGATTGGCCGAGGCCTCCTATCTTCTCTCACTTTTTGAATAGTCTCCGTGTCCCAGGTAAACGCACTAACATTTTTGAAAGATCTTCCTAACACAAGATCAAGCCGATGCACCATCTGTACCACACATTCTCCAGCTTGGGCGGACTAGGTGGTGGCCCGACTATCATAAGTAATAGAATGCTGATATTACGACTTTCAGGCTGTTTTTCTAGCTATGAGAGTTTCTGAGTCCGGGGTTAGATATCTGGACCGTCTAAAACCCGCATTAATTCCGTTCCATGTCATTTACCAAACTCTTGAAAATGGGCCGATCCCATCCCGCTGTGGATGTTTTCCTCTTCACACACCCATTCAATTAACAATAGTTGCTGTTAGTCACACACAGGCGTGTTTATGATGAAGGGTCAACACTAATAAGCCAATTTACATGCTACAAGGACGGCATCCAGATCACATAAATCCCGAGAGAAATGCAATTTCCAGTTTCAGCCCACACATAATAGGCGCAGAGAAAGTTATCGGAGTAGACTCTTCCACATGTGTATCATGCATCATGTTCGAGTATGAGGACTGAGCACGCAATTCTCTTGCAGTCCCTCGTGCCAAATCGGACATAGAACTCTCACTGGAAGGCATGACGAGCTGACGGGTGGCAAAGATGAGGCTCTTCGCCATATCGATGTCACTTCCACGCGCGTGGCTCTGCTGAACTGTGGTCTCGTCATTTTATTTGGAGATAGCAGTGATCTTCGATTTATAGAGAGTCGGATTTATGTGCCGTATGTCCACGAAATAGAACCCAACACATTATGCAGTCGTTAGAGACGGGTACAGGTAAGATGAGTTAGCTATTTGATAATTTGCTGGAGACCTAAACAAACTAATAACGGACTGAACTCTCTCTATCATCCATTACAGATAAAATACAGAAGCGATTAGCACAGTAAGGGTTGCTGACATGTGTTGGCCGTAACGCCTTAGGTAATTAATGCGGTGAAAATTGTAGTTTATATGCTTTCTCTATGCACTGTCGAGAAAGGATAGAAATTGATTAATGATTTCACTGTGATGTCATGACTTGCAAGTCCAATAGTATTTACTCTGCGGCCTTTTCAGGAGAACTTTAAGTGGCTGAACCTACCGATGCTTCTAATGAGACTACGGGATAGCTGTACTATGCTTTGTAGTTATCAGGGCATCATGCCAACTCGCTAAGTAATAATAGCGAACTTCCAGTAGTCCCTACATGTTGCGTTCCAGATATCACTTGAAGCAACAACTAACTCAATCCACTAATTTTGTTTTCGCCAGCTTCGTATTTCATACGTCCGGTGCTCAACTGTCGGACGTCCGGTGCTCAACTGTCGGAGGTACTTCCAGCTTCTTTAAAGTTGTCGGTCTCCCAAGATTATACTTTGTGGCTCTGACGAGGGAAGTGGTAGACGTCGATCTTAGACTTCAAAATCGCACTACATGATCATCAATTCGTCGGTCTGACATTTGCCTGCACTCAATCACCATAACGGACCGATAACCACCATAGGCTTCAGCTCGTGAGAGACGGCTGTACCTGCAAAAGAGGCTTGCTATTGGAAGCAACGCATTTTATGCCCAGCTGAAACCTTATATTAGGGCAGCAAGTAAAGGCAAAACAAATGGTCCCGTGTAAGCATTGGACTAATAACGCTTGAAAAGTTTAATTGAAGATGGAAACCTTATCATCAGGCAGGCTTTCTATAGTTGCGAGATATCGTTGTGACCTAAGCTCAGGCATGTATTCTGTCTGAAGGTATCTGACACCTCTCTGTTTGCCTCGAGAACGTAATGCCTATGGACGTAACGTTATCTAGTTAATACATCTTACTGGTTGATTATAGGACGTATGGACTTTTCACCTTAAACGGATGGCCAGAAGCGTTGATTATCGGCTGCCTCAGCTACAACAAGCCTAGTCTGCAGGTGTACATATCTAGCACGAACTGAGGCACACTTGAGCAGTCAAGCCAGGAGGAAGATGGTGTGCAATTTAGCGCAAAGCATACCGGCGATGCGCAGTCTTTACCCAGATTCAGAAAGGCATGTGAAAGCGCTAAACGTCTCGACGAACACCCTCCTGATTAGATGCCTAAACTTGTTCACACATCAAGTGTATTACTGGTGGCTGGAAGGCTAAGATTGCTTACATTTGCTAGATAAACCTTATCCCCATGGAACCAGTTGAGCTGTATAGGATAGTGACATTGTTTACGCATAACGTCAGTAAATCAAGATGTTATCTGTAGGGGTTAACAACAAGGTCCATGTACAGTTCTATATCAAGTTGCAGTAATTCATTACCTCTTGACGATACGACGTGTAATGTGGCAGTATTAGTTTGACGCCAAAACTCACTACAGAAACCGAGAGTCAAATCTCCAGTTCTGCCGTAGGGCCGCGTCAGGCGCCACGGTGATGCAATGGCCATCCTATAAGCATGAATCAATAGGCAGGATGAACAGCATCCACGTCATGGAAAGACGTGATGTTGACTCGCAAATCTGTAGTCTTCTGAAGAAGTTGAGGACCATTGGCTTACAGCGAGCGACACTTGGTCCCGATTTTCAACTATCTCTGCAATTATCTCTATAAAAAGAGGGTTCCGTTCCGGTCAATAAAGACAAGAAGTCGATGATTCAGTATCAATTTCCTGGACCTTGTCTAAGATCACATCTCTACCACGTTGTAACGATATCATTCTCTGATAAGATATTTCTTACGTCTTTCATCGCTTATTATCTCCATTTTCGAGATTCAACTTTGTGCCATATCTGATTTATCCCAAGATTGCATCATGTCTTTGAACAATGAAGTTATAGGTGAGCTATCCCCTCCCCTGTTACAAATTGCAAAGGTTCTGAGAAAAACCATAGGTGCCACGGTTCAGGTCACACGACCTGAAGATGGCGACAACGAATGGTTAGCCAAGCAAATCGATCCCGACGGTAACAAATTTGGTGAAGACTATAACTCGGATGATGAAGATGCATCGGCTGGTGAAGACCGCACTGAAATTAACTGGAGCTTCGGCGCGGTACACGTATGTGGGATCTAGACATCGCCCTTTGCAATAACAACTTGACTATAGACTTACGATTTCCAGCTTGTCGGATATGTTGTCCGCGACACCCTTGACATTAACATTCGTCCGAACATTACCGGAATCAACATTGGTAATATTGATGGGAATCTTACGGACGGCGTAGTCATCAAAGTTGACATGTTAAGCACTGCGGGCAAAGTTACATTATATTTGAAGCATGGGAATGAATTCTGGGTCCGCCTTGACATGAAGGTCAAGTTTAATGGAAGCTACAATGGGGATTATAAGATAATAACTTTTTAAGTGCAGGTTTATTTTGCTTTGAGCATGGCAACATTATATAACTTAATTGTATCAAAATGGGAGTAATACCTGAACGATAGCTAATACTCTATCAATGGATAAATACCCATTTTACTCACTCTCTATCGACATAGTGCCAGACCAATAAGTCATAACTCAGTTCTAATGTGTCAGGAATGTATCAAGATGTGATGTGCCCAAATGGACTGCTAAAAGGTCAGCAGGGAGTAGTCTTGGTGTGATATTAGTGTAGGAGCTGACCTTCTGCATTAATGTTTGTCCCGGAATGCCGTGCTGAGCGCAGGGCAATACTCCTACCTGATATGGGCTTGGAAGACTCTTCTTATTATAATCGTTCATCCGCACGTTATCTGGGTAGCTGATATCACTGCGAAGAAACCAAGTGCCTTCAAATCCTCATTTTCTCGAAATATTGTAGTAAAATAGAGAGCGTGCCCCATAGAGCTCTCCGGGATGAACGGAAAAGAGTTGAAACTACCTGCGCAGCAATATACATGGGGGGGGGGGAAAGAAGAAGAAAAAAACGGCAACTTGATTGGACATGATTGACACAATCCTGCAGTAGTCTGCGGTTGTCAACATGCTACTATTCACAGTCTATCCACAGATTATCGGGATCAATTTCGAGACCGCAATTTGTGATGGCGAGGAAGCGCTTTTGCTTTAGGGTAGGTATTGAGACCCATAAAAGATTCAATAGTCTGTATCAAGGTCGAAAACAATTCGACGCTAAGACCAAGCTTCAGGGGTAAACGACATCAAAACCAAAGGCCGAGCACGCTAATATCCAGATGCACTTACATCTGATCCACATTAACTACTCGTCTGACCAATCCCAAGTCCAGACACTTTTTACCCGGTGTTGGCCGAAGCAGGCATTCGTAAAACAGAGAACTATTGAATGGCTAGTATGAATCTATTGATCCTTCAGAAGCAACTCCATACTTCTCAGCTGCCAACAAGTCGCTAATCTATGACAGATTTAGACTCATATTTACAGTTTTGGTCTTAGCCTTGTCTTTGTCCAAATGGTACGATTTGATGAGATTTTCCCCTGGAATTCCGGATTGACCATATATCTTACTGACCCCCCCCCATGAATCCTTTTCAAATGCCATCCCTAAATTCACCTATTTGTGAATTAGTCACTCGTTTAAAATGGTTTCGCTCAAGGCAATTGTAGTCGCTTATGCGGCGACAAACCTTTTGGGGGTTAATGCAGGTCTTTGTCGCCCATCGACCAGAACTGCTCTAACCTCATCTGACGCTGAGACCCAGATCTCGTCCTCGCTCGTTCCATCTTCTACCGTGGACAATAGCGTTATCCCAACTGACACGACATCAAAGGATTCCGCCTCTTCGACTGGAGAAACAACTTCCAACGATGCTACGACATCTGGAAGCGCGACTTTGTCCACGACTGAGACTCTCAGTTCCTTGACGTCGTCAGGCACCCTGACAACATCGGATACTATCATCCCAACATTGTCGACTGTTGTAATCTCAAACACTCAAGTATCGGAGGAGTCCACGACTTCTGGTAGTCCCAGCACTTCAGGCGATGATACAACCTCTATTGACTCCACGACCTCTGGTAACTCCGGATCTTCCACCGAGTCTGTTGACACCGCCACGTCTGGCAACCCTACGACAACTACTGGTACAACAACGTCTGCTGAAACTACAGCTTCTGTTGAGTCTACCACAACTGCAGATTCCACCACAGTTGCAGATACCACCACAACTGCCGATATCACTACTACTTCTGAAGAACCCACAACTACAACTTCAGTCTGTGTTGAGCCCACCGAAATGCTCAGACAGCCCGGCTTTGAGTCTTCGTCTGATGGAAACGTCTGGGGATTTTACTGGGGCGGCGGCTACATCAGCAATGACGCCGGAAAGGCTCGAACAGGTGACGGACTAGCGTATGTGAAGTTTTCCTATTTTAACAACTTAAGCTAACTAAGACCAGAGTTCTACCTGTTCCCGACGGACAAGAACGACGCATGGAGCAGCGCGTACATATTGTGCCAGACACAGAGTATACGGTCAGCTTCTACTATGCTGTCTCCAACCCACCATCGTTCCAAACTCAGTGCTTCCTGTTTGCTACTTTCGATTACTATACCACATTGTCTCAAGTGCCTCTTCCTTCCGACACGGACTACCACCTGTACTCGGCGGACTTTATTTCGGCAGATAACCTCGATCCGGCCATCGAAATCGGAGTCTCTTGTCCCCAGGCAAACAACGGCTACACTGCTACAGTCTACATCGATGATGCCTCGGTTATGAACGCCAAGACATGCGATACCACTCCTGTTGAGCCTAATGATCCCCCCAAGTCCAGCCTTCTTGTCCCTGCACAGCCTGAGGAACCTCGCTGCCCTGTCAATTTCGCTCAAGTTCCCGGTTTCGAGCCTGAAGACGGTGGGCAGGCGTGGGCGTTCTACGCCGGCGTGGGAGACATTGTGCAAGACGCATCCAATGCCCGAACCGGAGAGTGGGAGGCGTGAGTCTATACCCAAATCATCAAGTAAAAAAGCTAACCATCACCAGGGTCTTCCCCAGCGGAACCTACGACAACGCCATCTACCTTGAACAACAGTTTAGTGCACAGGATCTTGAAGCCGGCGAATTATACGATTTCCGTTTCTTCTGGAAGCCCAAAACTGTACCCGACAATGGACGCTGCTTCATCTACGGTGGCTACAATGATGCCATTGGATTCTCTCTTGCGCAAGTTAAATTTGGAGCAACTTCATCAACCGGATACACCGTTTACTCAGCTCGCTTTTCTATGCCTGAAAATGACCTCCTTCTACAAATCGTCTTTTATTGCGAATACAACAACGGCAATCAACAACTGGGATCCGTTTACGTCGATGACACTGCACTGATCAAAGTTGCTGGCTGCGAGGCATATCCTGTGACAGGGGCACTTATTGAGAACCCCAGTTTTGAGATCCGAGCGACTGAAGAGAGTTCCTATGCTTGGTTCGGCACCAGTGGCATGTCTATCAAGGCTGGAAGCACATCCGACGGCCCCTCGCCTAACAGCGGTAACAACTACTTGTGAGTATCTTCCACAACGATTTATTCGTACTATATTCTAACTCTGTCTAGATACGTTCAACTCAAATCCACAAGGAAATCGGCCACACTCACCAAGCCGCTGGCAAAGTCCTTGAATGTAGGCCAGTCATACAGTCTTCAGTTCAATTGGGCGGCTGGATCAGCGTATTCACCTGGTGATTGCTCTTTCACGATTGATTTTGGTTCAGCTACTCAAGTTATGGAACTGAATGATTCGATCGATGCGTATCAGTATCAACAGGTCGAGTCCACCTTCACAGCGGCTGAACAGGTCAAGTCGATGTCTCTGACTGTCTCATGCTCAACCTCTGCGGTTGACTTTGCCCTTGATGACTTCGTACTACAGTAAAGGAGAAACGTCGCGACTACTGTGGTACAATTCTTTTGTTTATATAGTACCCATTTTATATATTTCCTGGATGCTGGTTTCTAGTATCTTTCTCTTCTCCTCCTACCCACATTATTTAGCTCAGTAAATATTGGCTATGAGCAACATTTAATTATTTTGTGCAGTAGTGCGAGCTTTTACATATATGATGTGTATTGGAAGGAACATGTTGTAATGCGGTGAATGATATATGGCGACTGGCTGTAACAGACTATACCCGATTCGGACTACACCATTCATATTACTACTAAAAATATTTTGCTGGTTCCTTCTGGGGTCGTCGCCTGCGATATATATAAGGGGAATGATACGGTTAAGTCTCAGTTCTACACGTCATGGCGCATTTCAAGGCTATAGCACAAGCTCGAGCTGGCTGGTTACCCTATTGTAGTCCAATCATGCACTTGGCATGGAGCCGATGTAAAATCAAGAATTAATTGACGCAACAAAGACTTTTGTACACGCCTAGCCAGCCCGATCTCAGTGATATCGAGGGATTACCGATGCCTTTTCACGGAGTTCCATCTTGTACTAGCCGGGAGCATCTTTACCTACGGCATTCTGATAATAAATTACAATGGCGTCGCATGACATTGTGGAGTATATCAAACAGTCTCCGGCAACAAGCTTCACTGACGATACAAATCAAAATAAGCGCTAGTTTTTTATTTTCTACTTTCGGTAAAGCTTCCATCACTAGCATCTTTTACGCAACACATTTCCATTGGACCGGATTGTAGCTTGGGCCCTCCTTCACTGACATGAGCTTGAGCCCGTTTGATAACTTGTCGTACTGTGATCAATTATGCTTAGAAATGCCGTTTTGTAGGATGATTTTGTAGAACTACCTGACAATTATTATCACAGAATGAGGTCATATATTATGCACACATATGGTCAAATCAAGTACGTAAAATTCAGCCCCTCGATTGAATTGAAGTATAAATACATGCCATTATTCCCCGATTTCCTTTCATTATCTCATCCATTCAGCACTCACACAAATACCGTTTCCCATACTATCAGTACTTAACATAGAATGTCTCGCTCAGAAGTCAAAGCCAACGGTTGGACTGCTGTCCCCCTAAACGCCAAGGAAATCCTCGACTCTGTAGGAAAGCTTGCAGAAGTTCCTACCTACAAGGCAGAGGATATTCAATTTCCATCTGACGATAAGCTCGTCGCTGAAGCCCAGGGCTTTGTCAAGGCGCGTCTGAGTCCAGAAGCTTATAACCACTCCATGCGAGTATTTTACTGGGGTACAATATGAGTTTCGATAAAAAAAGGAGTTATCTGCTAACATGATGCAAAGGAAATATTCTTGCAAAGCGGGTACTGCCCGAGCATTTTGACAGTCTTTCCTCGTCTACCTGGGCACTCACCTGCCTCTTGCATGACATCGGAACAGCTGAAGCATTCTTCACATCCACACACATGTCTTTCGATTTGTATGGTGGCATAAAGGCCATGGAAGTTCTCAAGGTGCTTGGCGGTACTACCGACCAAGCTGAAGCTGTCGCCGAGGCCATTATACGCCATCAGGATGTGGGCGTTGACGGCACCATCACGTTTCTTGGACAGCTGATTCAACTTGCCACGCTTTATGATAACGTCGGCGTTTATGAGGGCATCGAAGACTACGGCAGTTGGGTTGATGAGGCCACTCGCGATAATATCAACAGGGCATTTCCTCGACTCAATTGGACTTCTTGCTTTGCTTCTGTAATTCGCCGGGAGGAGTCTAACAAGCCATGGTGTCATTCCACACATATTGTTGACTTTCCGGAGAAACTTGAGGCTAACACTCTGATGAAACCATGGGAGGAGTAAGAGAAGATCGTGGAGTCCGAGAGAGTATTACAGGCCGGAAAGGACATATGTTGCTATAGCTGCGAAACTGGGTTCAGAGTGGAATATTCATCAGTCAAGAATTGTGTGTCGAGTAATGTCCTGAAGTCAGGCGTGCGATAGCCAGATGTTACGCTGTAAGACAAGGTTCTGAGGTGACAGCAACGCTAGATCCAATACGGTAAATAAATGAAATTTAGTGGGTCACTGACGCAGACGGGTCTCGGCATCTACGGAGTAGACCCGGAGATGATACGTCCAATGGTCCCCTTCAACTCACAAGCTGACCTCACTTACTTCTTCCAACGAATTTTCAAAACCCCTCGTCACAAGTGTCACAAGTTAGCCCATGACGACCACCAAGACGACGAGTCGATGTTGGACATGTAAGAAGCGTCGTCTCAAGTGCGACGGAGGTATTCCGACCTGTCAAAAGTGCTGGGGTCATGGCGTCCAATGCCTCGGTTACAAAAAGCCTTTGACATGGGTCAAAGGTGTGGCTCGACGGGGGCCGATGAGGGATCGTTCGTTTGGAGAGTTCGAGTCGTCTTCTGGGGGACTGGACGAGTTCGCATACGCTGTCAACTCACTACCAGTAACTCCCACAGAGCCGCTGTTTGCCAACCTTGATCATAGATCTCGATTCTTCATCGACTATTGTTAGTTCTGACAATTCGTTCGATCGTGCCTGGTTACCCACTCATCGATTCTTTAGTCTCAAAGAAGATTTGCGTTGACCTGGTGCTGCAAGATCACAACACGAATCCTTATCGCGCTGTCATTACCAGAATCAAATCACCGGCAGTAGCTACCGCCATCATCACTGTAGCATCATGTCACTATATCCAATCTCTCACAGGTTTCCCCATACTCGAAAGCCTTAGTTCATCTAACGATCAGGTTTCCTCACCCATTAGCGAAAGTTCCCCTGTGCCGAGTCTAGAAATGTCCAGAAAAGGACTGACTGAATATTACTTTCGAGCCAAAGAATTATGCCTTGAGCTTGTGTCATCCTCTCTTACGACATACGACTCAGTCGCGGGAGACAGCGACATTGTCATATCCATTGTGCTTCTGGCTATTCTTGACATTTTTGAAAGTGGATCCGGAGCTTGGAATCTTCATCTCGATGGGGCCAAGAAGATGCTTCAACGTCAATCAATGACTGGGTCTTTAGGGAAGGACAGGGAAGTTGAAGCTTTGCTCAATGAAGCCCTCACGTAAGTGTTACTCGGCCAGTATTGTATCAGCATCTTCAGCTAATACAAAAAAGTTTCCAGATCCTTGGTTCGTCTCTCGCGAAACCTGGAGTTTTCAACAGTGAATCAACACTCCCATTGACACAACCGGGCGATATTGTGGTTCCGACACCGATCGGGTGCCCTACTGCTGTTCTTTCAGTTATTGAAACATTTGCCCTTGAGCGACGATTTAACACTGTGGTAGCGTTGAGGATCATGAGTTCCAAACATTTAACTGACATTTTGCAATACCTTCGAACATACGACATTCCAGCATGGGCAATGAAAGAATTGGAAACCAACACAGTAGTCCCTTTTCCATATTTAGTGCAGCTCGGGACCATCTGGAAACTCTCGGCCGAGATCTACGCCTCACATATTCTCTTTCACCTCACCGGAAATTCTTCTTTTCTGCAGCCATTACTAGTCAATGAAGTCATAGGAAAATATGAATTCTTACAGCGGGAAGATGACGTTCTCTTGAAGTGTCTTATCTGGCCAACGTTTATAGCTGGATCAGCGAGCATCGATCCGCAAAGCCGAGACTGGGCGAGGAAAACGCTGGAACGAATCTGGGAAATTGGACACTGCGCGAATACAAAAAATGCGGCACGAGTTTTAAACAAACTATGGGCAAGGTTTGACTCGATGCAATGTCAATCAGGGTCTGCTGAGATGGGTTCAGAAGCGTCGAGGACGCTAGTGAGATATCAAGAGCATAGCTGGCTAGATGAACTCTCTCTTCTTGATGGCTCATGGCTTTTTATTTGATTAGTTATTAAACGAAAAAGGCGCATTACACTTATAATTCAGCATCTGCTCTTGTAATGCTGCCAACATAGCTAGTCTGAAATATACCGTAAAGAAATTGACTGTCACTCGAGTAAAGACCAATGATGTTTTTTGTCTTAAACGTTCAAATAGACATTTTCCCAGCTTACAAATAAAGGATATATGATAATTGAAATCACGTTACAATCGAGCCCAGATATACCTAACCAAACCTTATACTTTGAGAACATCATGTTTGCAGTCCAGCCCTAGGCATCGATCGACGTGCGGCGAAAGAAATTCGAAACAAAGAATAATTGAATAGAGTGTAAATAAAACTTTGTTAACTACAAATACCTATGAAGAAGTCTATCTAACGATGAAATTAAAGTGTTCAGACTAAGTCCTAGTCCCTACCGCCCTGTTTTAGTTCTATTCTGATTACTGCTTGCAGAGTTTGCCAGTGTTCAGATCATAACTCCAGGCATCACTTCCCACCCCAGAAAGAACCCACAGACTGTTGGAAGGGTCGTACTTGTTCTTTACCTCCAACAATTGATCGTAGTAAGTTCCATAGAAATCCTTCTTGAAGTTGGAGATGAAGGGGTTTCCCTCATTCATGTAGGCGCCTGTCTCAGGAGCCCACTCCCGCCACAAACTCTCAACACCTTCGTCAAGCTGATCTACAGCCTCTTTGAGCATGTCCTGCGGTGCAAGGGCTTTGTTGAAGTTGGCTCCATAGCTCATGACGTGGAGGTAGTTGGAACGCCATGCCGGGAGAAGAGAGCCCCGCATGCTCTTTTCAACCTTGGCAGGTCCGGGCCCTCCTTGAAGACCGATGACGACAAACCCATAGCTAAGGAGGCGTTTCGAATAGCCAATGAGCTTCTCTTGACTGAGATCTGACAACTCTGGACGTCCAAGAAGACGGCTTGAGATAACTGACATGGCCCCGGCTGTATAAGAACCTCCTGCATTCATATCGTTGAAAAAGGATAGAAAGCTGGACTCAGAAAGCTCGCTCGACGTGATAGTAATGAGACTGCTGTTTCGTCCCCCGCTGGCAGTCAAGAGGCGTTTGGTAGTCGAATTGATAAGCTTTTTGACAGCTGATGGCGATTTGTTGTAAGCGTAGATACCCTGACTAATGGATACACCGGCCTTTAAATCACCCGAAACAATCGTGGCACCAGCCCATCCAGCGTCCATAAGAGACGGAAGATCATGCAGAAGAGCAGCAAATGCCTTGAAGCTGGCTTCGACAGAAGCGGAGCTATTGGAAGCAGGGTTAACAGAGAAGCCGGCGTTGACGACTCTGGGTGCAGCATGTGTCTTGATAACGTATTCGGTCACAATGCCATACTGGCCTGCGCCGCCGCCACGAATGGCCCACAAGAGGTCCTGGTTCTGAGTAGCGTCGGCTACGATAATCTGACCCTCGGTTGTCACAACGCGAACTTGGTAAATGTTGTCAGCTGCAAGACCGAAAGTACTCGACAATGGGCCGTGGCCTCCTCCTTGAATGTGGCCACCAAGGCCTACCGTGGCGTCGTTGCCGCTCACAACGACACGGCCGTATTTCAGAGCATGGCCAACGGCTTCGCCATAGTTGAGACCGCTTCTCGCAATCAAGACTGTATCCGTCTTGTTTGATCCGGGTATCTTCCAGTTGCGCACGAGCTCTCTCTTTTTCAGGTTATGGGTCCAGATGGATAGTGAATGAGCTCCAGCGGAACTATCGGAGTGTCAGTCTTTGAAGTCCTTAAAGATGCTCTTAAACTTACCGCCCAAACAAATCATGTCCAGTTCCCTTAACCACAATACGTATGTTCCTTTGAGATGCCCAACGAGTAGCAATAGCGATTTGCTCGTCGCTAGTAGCATTGACAATATGGTTCGGATATCCACCAAGGTGGCATCCACGGGTAGCGTCGTAACCATCGGCACCAGGTGGTAAGCAAGAGTTATTGGCAAAGAGTGGAGAAGCGATCGACTCAGGCAGAGCGGCGTGGAAGGTGGCGGCAGTCCAGTTGCCCTCGACAGTTCGGCAAGATAAGGGCGAGTCAAGCGGGTTGCCCTCATAGCATGAAGATGCGGCTGGATGGGTTTTGAGCAGAGCACCGCCGATGGTGCGATTGAGGTCTCCCCATTCTTCAACAGAAGGCCAATTGTGATCAGAGGGGGAGAGTTTGCAAGCCGGAGCGGCTGAGCATAGAGCTGAACCAAATAAAGCGAAAGCGTAAAGGAGCATCATCTCGAATGGCGTATTCTGCTCTGAGTCGACTGCAGTCAAGAAATTGTGAGAGGGATGTTTCCTGTCTTATATATTCATTGTTCCTCCTATAAAGCCCATGTACGTAGCAGTTGGTCTCGGCATGTATCATTGGATTGACGTCACCTCGTGTCGTTGCATTGAGATTCTCCGTTTGAGGCGCACAGGAGAAACGAGTTTGCGGATATCTTACCTAGTTTATGTGCTAAATTTTAGAATTGCGGATTGCTCCATGCCACCTTGTACCCACATTGCATTGTGCCTCGTTTCTTGCTTGTGTCATCGGCCCAGGAATGCTTCTTCTGATTTGTTGACAGCTAGCTATCCGTAAAATCACGGCTTTTCCGGACAAGATTGTTTGTTTCAATTATACCAAGGCGTACAAACGCGTCAGCCGTGGTCCACATTGATCAAGATCCGCGTATAGATGGCGAAATGAGGCGGGTATTAAGTTGGGCCTGGTCGGAAGCGAATGCGTAAATATTATAATTGGTTAGGTTTGGCTCCAACCTAGGCCAGCACGAGTCTGTAGAAGAGACTTTGCTGGGCTAATGCTCACTCCAACCTTCAATCTTATTTTCTTGTTGATCGATTTTCTAATATCCTGGAAATACGATAAATATCACCAATAACGGTCACATCTGTAGCTACCCTTATTTTTAGTGGTTCACCATTTTCTATAATGCTTATACGCCGGGCTCTGCTGAAGTCGTCTCTACGGCTACCGATCGTCTGAACCGCTACGCAAATAGTTTCACAAAATAATAAATGCATACCACCTCGCATTAATTACCGCTATAGTCCCTTGGCCGGTGAAGGGCTCTGTAGTTGCTATTATAACATCTACATGTATTTCATAAACTGCTGCATATCATCTACAGTCTCTAGACCCCAGTAACACTTACTAACAGTTTCTGCATCGCTCATCCCAACGCTCCTGCATCCATCAATAAACTTCTTCTGCAACTTTATATCACTCAGAGGATTCGCACGACTTCCAACTGCATGCTCCACGTAGTTGGTAAAGACCTTGCCGTTCTGAAGCCCAACTGTGACTTTTGCTGCGTCTGGTGCGATGCTCGTGCCAATCTCTGCTGTGATGCGATTGCGTATGGCAGTGACGGCGAGATCCAATACAACGCTGTCTTCATACTCTGAAGGCGTGGCTCTACCGAGGAGAAGCCCGCAAGCGCCACTGTGGTATACACTGAACTTTGCTTCCAGTCCATCTTTTGGAGTTTTCTTTCCTGTAAGTTCTAGAACAAGGGGATGGACTTGTAGCATGACGTATTCAATCTGCTCTGGGCGATGGCCCTCCTTGATCAGAGCCACGTGTAGTTGTATGCAAGCGTCGATGACAGGATGGATAACGATGCCGCAGGGGAAAGGCTTGAAGCTGTTTCGTAGAATCTCCCAGCGACCACTTTTCTCAGTAGCCAAGCCATCCTCGTTCTCAATACTGAGCCAACGATCCAGGCTTTGGAGAACACCTGGCTTGTTGCAGCCGACGACTGCAGCCCAGCCACGTTTTGCTTCCAGCACACCGTCGCTGCTAGTATAACCTCCTTCAGCCATAACAGCAGCTATCAGACCGCTTTGAGCAGCGCAGCCAGGGTGAAATGATTTGCAGTGCGAACCGAACATCTCTCGAAGGCCAGTAACTTGCGTTGCCGCGAGACCAATTGCATGGGTGGTCTTTATCGGAGATAGTTCCAAAATCTTCGAGACTGCGACTGCCGCTCCAATTGATCCGACGGTAGAGGTAATATGCCTTGACTGGTTTAAGCTTGTGAAAGATACAGATGCCAATGATTCGCACACTTACCAGCCAACATCATAGTGCTGTGGCCAGACAGCAAGTCCAGCCTTGCATTCAGCTTCTATACCAGCCACTAGAGCGGTAATGAACTGCTTCCCTGAGATCCCTCGTTGGCACTTCCACTCAGTGACAGCAAGAAGAGCGCTCGCAACTGGTCCTGTTGGATGGATGATAGTGTCGAGATGTGTATCGTCGTAATCATGGACATGCGATGCTATGCCATTGATCAACGCCGCATGCTGAGCATCTGCCCTTGAAGCTCCTCGGTGGCCAAGGAGAGACGCTGTAGGTGGCCCAAAGAAGGGAGACAGTGTTTGATGCTATTGGCAAAACTATGTTAGCTGTGTTGCTCTGCTGGGCAGGCGTCGAGCTTACGGCAATTACTGTGGCTTCATGCCTACTTCCCGCTATGGCGCATCCAGCCCAGTTGTAGAAACTTCGAACAGCTGCGCGGATTACATCTTCCGGTAAGTCTGAGTATTGGAGGTTATGCGACCAGGTGGCAAGGCGTTGAGTAGCCATTGAATTATTACCGCTAATAAGTTCGCACAGTTTGTTTAGAATAAGAACAAATGAGATCGCAGAAATAATTTTTGATGCAAGTTGGCAAGATCGGGAGTCTCAATGCTTATATTGACTCCCTAACACGACCCATTGGCTGTTCCGAAGGTATCGGCTCATCCGTCGGTTGACCCGATTTTTCGGGACCGATTATCCCGGCGCACTATCCGTCGGCTTGTCCGTTTAGCTAACGCAAACGACCACCAGTACTAACGATCACAATACTAGGCTCTGCACAGATGCTGATATCGGAGCGCTAATGGTCTTACGGGAAGATCTGTCAGATATTTATTGATAAAAGGTAAGCCATTTCCCCGTAACCCCATTCTACGACAATCTTTACTATTCTCCAGATTCGCGGATTCTGACAATCATCTATCAATTGTTTAGTTTGACTTCATCTATTTGAAGCAACTCAACCTGTCGAAGATAACTGATTGAGCACCCCGCGACGCATTGACAAGATGAGTTTCTTAAGACTTCGAGGGAGGAAACTCCAGATGGCTCAGATCTGGGCTGTCATTCTGCCGTGCTATCTTTTGTAAGTCAGGCTCTTGAACATATAAACGAATCTCCATCATTATGGAAACAGCTGAATGATTCTGGTCCAACAGGTTCGGCTATAACAACTCTATCGCTGGAGGCTTTCTGAGTCTTCCATCGTGGGTAGAAACCTTTCCGGCCCTTGACACTGTGCATACAAAAGGAGAGACAAAGAAGCATAACTCTACACTTCAGGTACGCTCCACTACATCATTTGTTAGCATTGACTGACTGGGTTGATCAAAGGGAACGGCCGTGGCTATGTACACCCTGGGCTGTCTCTTCGGCTGCCTTAGTTGCATCTGGCTAGGTGACAAACTCGGCAGGAAGAGAACCATTATCTTTGGCGCATTGATCAACACAATAGGTGCAGCGCTCCAGGCATTCTCCTACTCACTCCCCCAGCTCATCATCGGTCGACTTGTTTCCGGGTACGGTTTCGGACATATTACGGCCACAGCTCCCAATTGGCAGGCCGAGTGTTCTGGCGCTGCTCACAGAGGTGCTGCAGTGATGCTCGAAGGCTTGTTCATCTCGCTTGGCTTGGCTATTGGAGGCTGGACGAATCTAGGCATGTCCTTCCATCAAGGGTCTTGGACTTTCCGGTTTCCCATGGCCCTATCTGGTGCCTTCTCAATTATCATTATGCTTACCACACCGTTGCTGCCAGAATCACCTCGCTGGCTGACCAAGAAGGGCAAAGTCGACCGTGCAAGATACGTTCTGGCTGACTTGACTAACACTGATACGAATTCTGTGGAGGTTCAGGAAGCAATCAGCGATATCGAAACATCTCTAGCCCTCGCAGGAGAGGCCAAGGTCAAAGATATCTTCACCAAGGGCCCGCTCCGCCTCTTTCATCGCATGTGCCTCGCCTGCGCAGCGCAATGCTTCCAGCAAATGGTATTAGACTACCCAAGTCCTGGAACCGCCTTGCTTAGGCAAGGACTTTCTGTGGTACGTGGCTGACTAAAACTAGAGCGGCATCAACGCCCTGGCCTTCTACCAGGCCAAGATTTTCGAGGACTATCTAGGTCAAACACCAAGGGCGGCCAAGATAATTGCTGCTTCAGTGTTTACCTGGCAGACCATTTGCTCGCCCATCGGCGTCCTGACTGTGGATAGGTTCGGGCGGCGCAAGTTGATGATGGTCTCATCTCTGGGGATGGGTGTTTGTATGGCAGTTGTCGCAGGCGGGTCATCACAGCCGGGGAACACGGCGTCAGTGGGAGTTGTGGCGGCTTTTATCTTCCTTTTCTCCCTTTTCTTCCCTACTGGGTTCCTCGGACTTACGTTTCTGTATGCTGCCGAGATCTCGCCCCTCAGCCATCGAGTGCCCATTACGGCAATGTCGACTGGTAGGTCTATTCATTTTAAACTTGATGGAAAGCTTTGCTAACTACCAATAGCCACCGCGTGGCTTTTCAACTTTGTAAGCTTGCATACTTGCATGCTATTTATGGTACGTCAATGGCTAACCTTGACTGTATAGGTTGTTGCCGAGATTACTCCCATCGGACTGGCTACCCTCAAGTACAAATACTACATCATCTACGCCGCCATCAATATCTGTCTCACTTTCCCATGTAAGTGCAATGAATCATTTTTGTATCAGGAGATCAATTTCTGATAATTTATTCAGGCGTGTATCTCTTCTTCCCTGAGACCAGTGGTCTTCACTTAGAGGAGGTAGACGCCATTTTCACCGACAGTAACAATATCTTTGAAACCGTCTCAATTGCCAGACGGAGACGACCTTTTGCTAACAGAAGTGGTATTTTGGAAGGCAAGGGAGAGAGGCAAGAAGTGTCAGAAATCGAGAACAGGATGCCGACAGGTTAGGAAATCGAAGATGCCTATGGGTAGTCAGCCTTGCTAGGGATATAAGAAGCGAAGGAAATTAGTTCACAGATGACTATTCATGCCAAGTGCAGAAGTATCTAGAACGAGGCTTTATTGTTGAGAATAATATTTCTGAGAAGGCTTTGCATGTCTGTCTCAAGACACAACAACTACAACAATGATAGTGATTGTAAATCTGTACTTTAATATCTATGATCTTTGTACTTCATACTCCAGGGTTAAGGATCAATTAAAGACTTCAGAGTAGCCTTGAGCTTTTTGGGTGCACGTAGTGATGCCGGGGCCATGAGCCGGAAGGTGTGACGAACATCGTGAACTTGTGAACAGCTCCTATGATATTTAAGAATAGACACTCATGAGTTCAAGATCAGAAAACCCAAGACCCTGTGGCTGTTGTGATGCCTCTCTTGAGTAGAGTCTTCTGATTTACCCTGAGGCGCGCTTACGTAATCATTCACCACAAAACTACAGCGCCATCTCACAAGTGGCGGGGTCAAGGCCTTAGAAGTCACTGGAGTACACCTCTTGACCTCCTCCACCAATACAATGCCACTATCGACAAGGCGCTACCATGTCGAGTCGGAAAGCACGAGACCTACTCGTCGCCGTGCTCGAGGTCTCGTAGCCTGTCTTCGGTGTAAGAGCCGCAAGCAGCGTTGCGATAATGAGTATCCGGCATGCTCCAACTGCCATGACGCGGGAGAGTCGTGCTCTTATGGCGCGAAGCAAGCGTATCCAGCAGAGTATGTGAAGTCGCTCGAGCGTCAAATCTCGAGGTTGCAGAATGAGTTATCCGTATCGCGACGGAATACTGTCAGTCCTGCCAGCGGTTCTTCTATCCAGCAACAACAGACACTGCCGATGGTGCCTAGTATGAATGAGCGAACAAACTCAAGGGAGGCTGCCACTTCAGACCTGGAAGCCAGCGCTGGGATCGTTGCCCTGTCGCCGGATTCTTTCTTGGGTACCTCAAGCGGGTACCCTCTCACGAAGCTCTTGCAATCGGCATTGCCCTCAGTAAATGCACATCGAAGCGATCGGGTGGGAACTTTACGGGAAGTCAATACCACGACAGGCTCTTCGACAGCCATACCTGTGAATGGAGCTCAGCAGGCTAAGGACGATCAAGTAATTGTCGGCTCAGACTTACCTAGCAAAGAAGTCGGCAATAAGCTCATCGAAGCGTACTACGCAAGAGTACACCCTAAACATCCTTTTCTGCCTCGCAAAAGGGTCCAGTCTCTTCATGAGACTAGCCATGAGCTCGTCCCAGCGCATAAAGCTAGGCGCTCTGAGCACGTGCGGAGTGTATGCGACTATGCGACGTTGCAACTTGTGTATGCCATCGGAGCACGTTACTTGCAGCTGAGCAATGATGATGATCATTCATCTCCGACGGTCAGCCTTTATCCGCAGATTGACTAAACATAACTAACTCATGGAACCAGCGGCACTACGCCTGCGCGATCGCAGATGCGGACTTTATCTTTGCCACAGGCAGTCTCGAGAGCTTAGAAACGATGCTTCTGCTCACAATATACCAACTAAGGTCACCTACCGGGCCCAGCGTTTGGTAAGTAGGTACTCGGGTAAAGAACAGGGCAGCCTAACGACCATCAGGTGGATGATTGAATCAACGATGCGATATTGCATCGATAGTGGTCTCCATCGAAAAAACACCAATCTGTCTCCAAGCCTCGATGAGCGACGAAAGCGCATCTTCTGGACGGCATACATGTTGGAGAGATCTATCGCCCGTACCATGGGTCGACCCCACTCTATTTCTGACAGGGATATTGATGTCTCACTTCCAGCCCATATCGACGATGAATTGGAAACTGACGAAGCCATCGTCGCGGCCATTGCTGAGTCGAATCTATATCCTACGCGGATTACCGTCCTCACGCCAGCTATTCACATATTCCGGCTACAGCAGATCGACTCCAAGATTTCAGCAACGGTATGTCGTGTGGATAAGGACATCTCTTCAATAAAGCCACACAAGGTAGCGCGTCTTCGAAATGCTCTAGAAGCGTGGAAAGCCGGTATTCCCCAGACCGGCCCGGAGAACAAGCCACATCCTTATCTCACGGCGGATTACCACATGATTCAATACCATAAAGCAATTATACTGCTAAACCTTCCCTTCTTACCTACTTTAACCCCACAGAACCCGACTTTTCACGAGATCGTCCATTCCGCAGGACAGATTTGCATCCTGTCGAAACGCCTTCATGATCAGCAGACATACATCTCATTCTCTTTACTCTCATTGCATGCCAACTTTGTCGCTGGTTTGGTCATGGTGTACTGCTTTTGCCTAGACTCGTCCATCTTCAATCCCAAGTTCAGCAGCAGCGTGCGAGCGTGTAGCACGATGCTGTACATTATTTCCGAGCGATGGCCGAGAGCAGTGCAGGCTCGAAAGGCATTTGATCGTCTTGTTGCTGCTACAATAGAATGTGACGGCGAACCAAATACCTGTTTACCGAGGTCTGAAGATACCTTGTCCATGTCGCAGGATGCACTGCAGCCGGGGTTAGGGTTGGCAGACGCTGGTTGTCCAGAAGTATGGAATAATTTCGAATCGCTTCTTGGGGATTATCAAATCGATCCTGAAACCTGGATGCACGATAGTATCTTTAACACAATGGGTACGTTTCAGCTGATGGATTGGACAGAGTAAGTAGAGATCACTCTACAATCATGATACTACAGCGTAATACAACCTTGAACTTTCACTCCACTGACATGAGCAACGTGTACTTGTCTAAAGCTCTAGTTATCTAGTCCCTGCTTTCGCTTGCTTTCTGAAATATTGCCTATCAACTTATCTGTTCTATTTTAGCATGGATCGTAATGAATCGTAGCTTACTCACCTTTCAGACTTCAACAGTGGGTAGGGTGCACTACGATGTAATCAAATGGGGTAGGTCCTACCATTGATAAAGCTGCGTTACATAAAGGGACGGTGTGGTCACTAATCGACGCGCTGACATGAGGGACCGTAGCAACGCGACCCAATGGCTTAACAGGTGTTTAAATTTATATCAGTAATCAACACCGAGTGGCTTGCGGGGCCTTGGTGAGTTGAACTAATGAGACAGTGCATTTTAATTCCTGTAGTTCGCAGTAAATGTGACAAATGTTCTGATAAATGCAAGAGAATAAATGTCATTTCTAAGCAAGTGTTGAATGTTGTTAATGTGCCAAATCCGTATTTAAATGAAACCTCACTGGCTATATTTATAGGAAAGGGCCCTCTATCTAAACGCATTGTTATACATGTAAATTCTAACGCCAGCCGTCTGACACTATCTAGCTCAAGACACCATCATCCCGCTCCAACACTGGCAACGAGTTTGTCTGTACACTAATTTCTCACAAGTCTATAACTGCAAGCGATACTATACAGAACATCATGCCTGCCCAGAGAAGCTCAAAACTCTTCCAACCGATCAAAGTGGGCTCGCTCGATCTTCAACACCGAGTTGTTCTTGCTCCTCTAACACGAGGGCGTGCGGATGCTTCTGCTGTGCCTGCTCCGTATGCACCCGAGTATTATTCTCAACGTGCCACACGTATGTTATCATCTCATGTATTATTTTGTAAGCGGAAACTAATAGATAGTCATCTGCAGCTGGCGGATTGCTCATCACCGAAGGAACGTTTATTGCTGCTGAAGGCGCTGGCAGGGCATTTTCACCTGGTGAGCCGTCTCTACCATCTTCAAACATTTTGTCTAACAATGCAATAGGTATCTATTCTAAAGAACAAATCGAAGCATGGAAAAAAGTAACTACTGCTGTCCACGCCAAAGGAGGTCTCATACTTTGTCAACTCTGGGCACTTGGGTAGATATATCTTGGATATTAACCTTTCGCATCGCATCTTAACATTTTCAACAGACGAATCGCGGAACCTGATCTTGTACCAGTAGTCCTCAGCCCTGGTTCTGAGCCATTTTTCGAGGAAGATGATATCATTCGTGCAGTACCTAAAAGGTTTACTGTTATGACTGAAGCCGATATTGGTCGATTTGTGGAACATTATAGACAAGCAGCGATCAATGCTATGGAGGCGGGCTTCGATGGGGTTGAACTTCATGGAGCCAACGGATACGTAAGTATTCATACTTGGATTGTAGGTACAAAATCGTGCTGACCTATTCTATCACTTAGCTTATCGATCAATTTGTAAGGATTACGTCTGTCAAGACCTTGGGATATTGACAACTAATTTTATACTAGCTTCAATCTAATTCTAACGACAGGCAAGACCAATATGGCGGCAGTGTGGAGAACCGCATTCAATTTCCGCTCAGAGTTGTGAATGCTATCTGTGAAGCCGTTGGGGCTGAAAGAGTGGGAGTCCGTATGTCACCGTTCACTCGATTCCAAGGCATGCGAGAGCCCGACCCTCTGAATCTTTTCGTCCCTTGGGCACAAGCAATTGTCGACGCCCAGCCCTCCATCGCCTACATCCATGCTATTGAACCCCGAGCTGATGGCTCAATGGACACACCAGAACATCTGCGAAAAACAGAAGACACACTGGAACCCATCCGTGATGTTGTCACTCGGGCTGGGGTTAGATTCATAGTGGCTGGCGGGTACACTCCCGAAAAGGCTTTGGAGCACACCAGCATAACAGACGATCTTGTAGCCTTTGGTCGCCATTTTATTTGTATGTTTATGGCGTCTTATAGAGATTTCAAGATACTGACGACTTTCCGTCTAGCGAATCCCGATCTTCCAGAACGAATCAGGAACGGCTGGCCGTTGACTAAATATGATCGTTCGGTGTTCTACGAGGCCGATAGAGTTGGCTACACTGAGTGAGTTTACACACCGACTAAACCTCAATGTTACAAGACATCTTTACTAATATTTCTTTATAGTTATACCACGTACAACGCAAATTTATTAAAGGTCGCAGCCGTTGAACAGATAACTGCTAGATAATCATTGAGAAACAAGTACGTGGTTACGAGATATTTAATTAAAGACTTGGTGGTTCATTGTGTCTTTGAAATAATTCTTATGGAAATAATATTGCTCAATGTTGAACTAATGGATGGGGAGTGATCTCTGATTATCAAGTCTTTTTTGAAACTCACAAACAAACTGCTGAATTGGAAGTTCATAGACCATAATGAGGAGGATTACGAGTCAATATAGTTAGAATGGACGCTCGGTAACTTTAAATCTGATTTTAATCTACATTCGTGAAAACGATGTGATTCATCGTGGCTTCGATAGTGTCACACGGGGACACCAATTTGGCCTTATGTAGCTACCGAGTCTAGCGGCAATAGTCTATCATTGAGGCTGGTCTAGCAGTTCTAGCCACATTCTGGACTCTGCCTGGCAATAAAGGGCTGACTGCTAAAGTGGAGTACTTTCGCTTAAGTATATAAAAAACGCTTAGTTGGATAGAGAATAAAAGATTGACCTTGATCTTGGTTGACCCACCCTAGACCTGTGATGGAAAATACGGATCACATAGTAATTACCTTAACTATAATATATAGCTATTCTCCTTTACTAGCAAATAGAATTTTCACTTTGAAAAATATTAATAAAATATATACATTCAAATTTACCTCATATGCTTCATTTATTGGCAGTAAATACGATGTCACTTTCGACATATAACATCATTGTTGTTATAAATCAAAACAGATAGTTTATCCCTCATCGATACTAATCATTATTAAAAGAGTACTGGGCCCATAATGTTGTTTCTCGGAGGTCTACCCCAAGTTGCATTATAGTCCATTTAGTGCTCAATAGGCGCAACGTGGCCGTCAAGATACATGGATCGGTCAATGAAAATCCATGTCAGAGCTACAGTATCGTACATCTGCCAAGAAATAATCCTTCTTGTAGACTCGCATTCAAGCTAGGAATTGTTCCTACGCTATTTCACTTCTTCTTGTTCTTTCCTCGTTTCACTGGCTTGATCGCATAGCGAGTGGGGGAATGTCCGAAGCGAGACACAAAAGATCCACTCCAAGCTCACCGCTGTCACTCAGCCCCAATCCTACTTGATATTATATTTTCTTATCTTTGATAGTCCAAGGGTAGTACCTACTATATATCTTGACTGCCAAGCAGTGTTAGTCTAGTCTAACTTTGCCAAGTCTGCTATTGCCTCATACAGAAAGCTATGCTGACCATGCTGGCATCCTTCGGCAATAGAGTACCCGATATTTTTCTTGGCAGTTGGAACTATTTTCAAGCCTGTCACTTTCCCTGTGTACCTAAGTAATAAACTTGACTTTAGCTATTGCTAAGTATGTTCGTCGTTGCGAAAGGCAATAATAGAGTTTAGCTTTGCATTTCGATCACTTTATGGCTTGATAGGATATCGGCACTCTGATAAAAGGTAGTACAGTGTGAGCTGCAGGGGCCTTTATGAGTAGTTTAATGTGTTACCCTTACCTATGTATCAAGCCCAGCGCAGGGCCTCAAGGGCATTATAGTCTGACTAGGTTCTTTATTTCATAATCGTAAGGATTCAGAAGCGAAACCTAATTTGACCACTGGAGAAACTGGAGCGGCCGACCCAAGCCCGAGAGACGAAGGCAGTGATATTTGAGAAAGCAAGGGTGTAAAAAGTTCGAGGATTTCATATATAAAGGGATATAGGCACCTATATGATGTCTCTAATATCTTTACCACCAACACCCACTATCCATCCTCTCTCATTGTCATCTTCAATATGAAGTCTATTACTCTCATCGCCCTGCTATTCTCTGGCGCTCTCGGCAGCCCAACTCACTCTCCCAATTCCTGGTCTAGCCCCGGCCTCAAGATCAGAAACACCGGCGATCAAGGCGATGGTCTCTACCTCGCAGTCTTTGACGACAACGGTCATGCCACCGTCGAGTTCACTCCCTTCAGCGAGCTGAACATTACCACTCCTGACGCGGGAGAGGAAAGCAAAGTTCCCGAAATCGAGACCGAGGTTCCTGCGAGTCGATTGAGCAAACGCAACGGCATAACCTGCAGCGGCAGGAATGGCAACACTGCAATCATGGACCCAGCCAACAGACAACTGGCAAGCAACGCAGATGGTCATGGACAGTACGGCAGAAACGCTTGGGGATGGGTAAGTAACTTACAGATGATCCACGGACTGCGTTACTGACACTATAACAAATAGGTCTTCAGTGGTGATTACGTCTCTTACTTCTGTTGCTACACATCCCAGTACCTTGCCTACAGTAAGATCATTGAATATCACACCTCTGTGTCTGGAAAGTGCGGACAGTCCGGCTATGGATTCAAACGTCAAGGAAACGGACCTTTGGATGGTGGCGACGATACGGCTGTCGGTCGCACGTTCAAGGGTGATCACTTCTGCAACAGTAACTTCAACGGTGGTGTCTGAAACCAACTGGTTATAGTATAGATTGGGATCTTAGTCGATATAGATCCCACAATTGACATTCTGGAGAAACATCGAGAAAGATCCGGCTTCGTTGAAATTTTGGACTGAGGGGATTAAATCGTCACGAGTGTCTGTAGAGTGGTAAAGATTTTGTAGTATAAATAGTTGTTGTGACTAGCTGTGGTTAATGTCGATTGCTATGTATAGCTAGCAATGTCTGTCAAGAAATTCCGTTGATCTATCCTGGAAAATCAAATAGTCAGTAGTTACAACTCAACCCAAAATACCCTGCCCTCTTTCGAGAGCTAGCAAGAACCCGGTCTCAGCCAAATACCTGATGCTCTGCTGTGCACTTTGAGCCACTCTCTCCCTGCAACTCATAACCCATTCTGATGAGCGTTTTCCAAAGGTCCCCAAGCGTCAAGCCACCTTTGATCTGGACCACAGGCTGAGGTAACCTTCCGGGACTCATGGCCGTGTCAACTATAGTTTGTGCTATTGGTCCAACATCAGACATTGGGACCCATACCACAGCGTTATAAGTGTTGTACATGCCGACCCGAATGCAGGCCGAAGTTAGCCACCAGATCCAATCATCAGTGTTCGAATAACCCTCAGTAAGCGTTCCGATGACAAGGCCAGGACTCACAATAGCGAATCGATACCGGCGAATGATATTACGTTGGGCTGCTCCTCTAACTAATGTCTCGAACACAAACTTTGTTTGCATGTAGCCATTGGAGTTGGCAAGGATGGTCTTGTCGAAGGTCTGCAGCCTTTGCTAGCACGTCTAGAAACAAAGGTCGCGTATATGGAGATAGTCGGATGGCTTGGGGGACTCGAGCACTACGCTGATGGGGAACCTTTGGACTCGTCCGCTCCATATAAGGCAGTATGTATCCTAACTGTTACCCCGTACAAGCTATCTCTAATAGTGACTCGTAGCACGGAACATTCTATACCAGCAGTCTTACGACACTGGCTCTCACTAAAGACCACATCAAGTCACTGACATCGGCCATGTTTCGCGATATCAATAACAGTTCCGCCCGCCACTCATGGGACATCTTCTTCGAGATGCACGGGGGACCCAACTCAGCAGTTTCCAAGGTTAACGCATCTGTCACGGCTTACCCTCATAGAGACAAAGTGTTACTCTGGCAGCTTTCTGATATGGTGGCTTACCTCGGGAGGGCTTTCAGGTGTTGCGAGACCTGATGAACAGCGTGAAGGAGTCTCTGGAACCCAAACAGTGGGGCATGTACGCCAACTTCATTGATACTGAATTGGACAGGAAGAAGGCGCAGGATCTATACTGGGGGCAGAATCTCCCACGTCTGAAGGCTATAAAGCGAAGTTTGACTGCAAGGATATCTTTTGGAACCCCCAGGGCGTCGTGCCAATGATATAATAGTCGGTGAGGTTATATAGAAGAGGATAATATATGTGGTTATTATTAGACGTGATGTGTTGAGCTCCTTTCGCTGAACTTGTCTCTAGGTATCACGATTGTGTTCCGACTGGAGATCATATTATCTAGCCTCGCAATTGCCCGTCTTTTGGATTAATGCATTATGCTATACCTGTTGAAGTTTAAACCAACCATTATTGATTACTGCATATACCAAGATAGTTGTCGGTTCGGGCTCGCTCTCATTGTGTTTGCATCTAATAGGCTCATTACATTTTAAGGGTGGCTGAAACGCTGCCCATTGAGTAAAGGTATGGTCAGCCTCTCATCTTGGCTATATCCAATCTCACACATCAATGCGAGTGACCTCGTACAGAAAACAACACCCGAGCCAAGTTGACCACCGCAACAAAAAAATCCCCGTTATTCACCCAAACGAATGTGGAAAAATGCTTTAGCGGAGAGGTTTGGCATAGGAAGCGCTCTTGGATATGTTTTGGCTGCACATTTGAAAAGGTTAATCAAACTATCACTCAATCATGAGCCAGAAAGCAACATCCTTTATAGCTAAATACGAGAAAGATCCTCGGCACATAGCATTTAAATCCACTGTCGGTGTTCGTGCTTCGGCTTCGGCCTTCGCGATTAGAGTCTCCGACGTGGCCGGGGTTCATACGCCGATCCTCTCCACATCCCGATACTGCATTATAGATCCAACATAAGAAGTGTTTAGTCTTTTGCCCATTGACAAGATATAATATGATGACCTGGAATTGGAATTGTTGGCTTTGAATCGTTCATCTCTTTATACGCAAACATGTCTCATAATATTCTTTTGCAAAACGGCTCAGTAATAGTTCATGACGACGTCGGCCGTGCCCAAGTCCTCGATAGCTGCGACGTTCTGATCTCAAATGGCGTTATCAAACAAATAGGAAAGATCATCCATCCTCCTGAGGACTCTGAGATTTTAGACTGTACCGATAAGATTATCAGTCCAGGGTTCGTCGACACCCACCATCACTTATGGCAAACGCAGCTCAAGGGTTATGGCTTGGACAACTGCTGGCTGGACTACTTCTCAGATGGTGAGCAGATACTATAACAACTACTCATGATATCAGATCTAATAATCTACATAGACCTCTTGCAGTCTTTCAACTACACTCCTGAAGACGTTTACTGGGGTCAAGTGGCAGGCTGCTTAGAAGCACTTGATGCTGGGACAACGTTTGTCCTTGATCACTGCCATGGATGTCGCACCCCAGAGCACGGTAAGTTGCTCTACTACACTAGGTCCATGACTGTATCTAACAATTGCACGGTAGCCGAGGCTGCTATAGCTGCGTTTACCGATTCGGGCATTCGAGGTGTGTTTGCATATGCAGAAACATTTCTGAACCTCGCCAAGTGGGATGGCGAGTCCTGCATTCCTCGTGCTACATCTATATCTGATGCTTATATCGAGCATGTAGAGATTTTGGCTCGCAAAGGCTCATTTGCCGACGGGCGCGTCATAATAGGTGTCGCATTCGACAATTACCACCTGCCACAGCAGGAAGTAGAGAAGCTATTTCACAGAGCAATCAAGGCTGGGGTCAAGATCATAACATCGCATTGCGGAAACTTTGGTAAGTGCTTGTTAGCACCAGATTTCTCTTTCTAACAACATTCACTAGGGCCATCCGTACCTCAGGCTCTAGAAAGATATTCACTCTTCCCTTCATCAGAAGACGACTATACCATAGTCCTTTCACACGGGAACTGCCTTGACAAGACTGACTTGAGCATGCTTTCCCATCGCCATATTCCAATTGCTTGTACCCCAGCTACAGAAGCTCAAGGCTCTATGGGATGGCCCCTCTTATTCGAACCTGGTTCAAATACCGCTTTGGGCGCGGATTGCCACTTTTTGAACTCATCGAGCCTTATGCAGGCAGCACGCAACGCCCTTCTCTTGTCACGTCTTCAAAAGACTCTAGAGCTCAAGCCTACAGGTAGCAAACCAATCAAATTCGACGAGACGATCCATGATGTGTTCAACAAAGCGACAATCCAGGGCGCTAGGGCTGTTGGAATGCAAGACCAGATCGGTTCAATCCAAGTTGGTAAGCGGGCAGATATCTTGGTCTTTACTAGAAATGCGTCACTGCCATTTGGGGCATCAGCAAGGGAGAACCCCGTCGCAGCTATCGTGGGATACAGCGAGTCTCGCGACATTGAAGCTGTCTTGGTCGGGGGTGTATTCCGGAAGAAGTCGGGAAAGCTGGTTCCAATCACAAGAAATGGGGAGACTGTAGGACTTGATTCTATCATGTCCGAGCTTCACCGCAGTCAAGAGGCGATTAGGAAAAGGCGGGAAACTTGCAATTTGGAGCTATCAAGACACCTGGTTCTCAAAATTGCAACTCCGAGGTAATACTTAGGCGAACTGGACTAGCTTCATCCCCCACAATCTCCTCATTCCCCGCGATACTACAACACTATGCAACTTTGCACAAGATCATCACTCTCTTTGTGGGGTTACCGATATTTCTCCATGAAGTTACCAAAGTGAAGCAAGATTTGTCTTTAGACTATACGCGGAGTAACCCCACTCCTTCTACTACATGACAACGAGCACTTTGCCGATCCGCGTGATATAAAAGACGGCATTTTCCACGGCAATGCCATAGCGATGGATGCTTCATTTGCGCTCAATTCCACTTCACCCGCAATGTTTACACAGGCACTTGGGGCTTTTGCCCTGTTCAATTCTCTGCCTCTGGTTCAAGCAACACCTCTCTCAAAGGAACAATGCGCGACTGCACGCTGGGAGCAGAAGCCCAAAGTGTTTGTCCTCACAGACATCAGTAATGAGCCGGATGATCAAATGAGTCTGGTTCGTCTTCTCACATACGCCAATGAGATAGACATTCAGGGAATTTCAGTGACTACCTCAACGTGGATGCCGGACAAGATAGACTATGAGTCCGTCCTTGGTGTTTTGGATGGTTACAAAAAGGTTATTGATAACCTCAACGCCAACGTCCCTTCTCATGCGTCTTATCCCTCTCACAAATCTATGCTCGCCAGAATCCACAAAGGCCACCCGGTCTATGGACGAAAGTCGCTCAACATGACTCTCAGCGATGGTGCGAAAGCGCTCATCAAAGCAGCTGATGAGGCTAGTGCCCATGATCCCCTCACCGTCTCGGTCTGGGGCGGAAGTGCAATCCTGGCTGAATCGCTTCAACACGTTTCTCGCACAAGAAGCGAAGCCGCAGTAGACTCCTTCGTCGAGAAATTCTGCATCTACGCAATCTCGGACCAAGACGATACAGGTATTTGGATCCGACTCCGCTACCCACAACTTATGTACGTTGTATCCCTCCATGGTTTCAGCGAATACACCGATGCCACATGGAACGGTATTTCAGGAGAAGAATATCGCCACTTTGACCAAGGCGGTCCAGACTCAAGTCTCGTGTCTAACGACTGGCTTGAGAAAAACATCCGTCTGGGCCCACTGGGTTCGCACTACTTAAATTGGAGTTTCATCATGGAAGGCGACACGCCCGCGTTTCTACCCCTTGTGCAGAATGGTCTCGGCGATGTGAATAGACCGGAGTTTGGAAGCTGGGGCGGCCGCTATACTCTTCTTGATCATTCGGGCCAGTCGAGAGTGTATGCTGACACGACCGATTATGTGGTTGGCAAGAACGGACAGAGCTTCACTAGCAAGTTTGCGACGATTTGGCGATGGCGCGAGGACTATCAGTTCGACTTTGCAGCTCGCATGAAATGGAGCGTCAACGCCAATTACTCCGAGAACAATCATCAAACTGTCGCTATTGTCAACGGCTCTTGTGGTCCTGCGGCTCTGAAACTCAAGTACAAGCCTGGTCAAAGCGTTGTTCTCGATGCAACTGATAGCTGGGACCCGGATGGTGATGAGCTCAAGTACGACTGGTTCCGTTACCGAGAGCCCGGTGAGGCATATGGACGAGGACTAGAGGGGTTTGATCCGTCGCTGAAGATGGAACCTATATTGACAACTCAGAGTCCAAACGTCAATATCACGAGTCTCAACACAGATGGTAGTCTTGTCAAGCTGGAGACTGCCAAAAAACTGAACGATGTAAGTGGAAGATATAAGATGAGCTGTCGATGTACTGACCTTTTTTCAGACTCTTCATATTATTCTAGCTCTTCGCGATGCCACCGAACAGCCTCTTGCTACATACCGCAGAGTCATCTTGGAGGCCAGGTAGATTCATTAACATTGGTTAGCCTCGATAGTCCCGAAACTCGCTCCAATGAACAAAAACTTTATCGCACAGGTGCTGCGCAGTGCCATTATCCGGATTACAGATTTGATATTTATTCGAAGATAATTTGATGACGTGAAATATGATGCATCAATTTTGTTCACTTCTCTGACATGAAGCCAATAGAACAATTAGGTAAAACCAAGCCTCAGATTGATGCCTATCTCGTCTCCACCTCAATTACTTCCCACAAACTGCTTTACAGCCTCGTCCAAGTCAACAGAATAAAGCCAATCCACATCGAAAGGTTTCGTCTCAACCTCAACACCGGCCACCTTTGGCATCCTCCTCTTATTGATTTCATTGTTCAACTCAATGATTTTATCAACACGCTCCTGTCTTCCCTTCTGCCAACGATCCAAAGCACCGCTCAAGTCCTTACCATTATTGTTCTTCAGCTGACCAAGAACACCAGCAAAAGTGTAAACATCTTCAAAGGCTTGGTTCACGCCTTGTCCAGCAGTGGGAGGAATGGCGTGAGCAGCGTCCCCGAGAATAGCCACACGACCGTGCTTGTCACTAGACGCCCACTTGTCAAGCTTGGGAAGAAGATAGAACGGCCATAGGTTAACCTTCTCGGTTGAGATGTGAGAAGTGGCATTGGAGACGATGGAAGGATAGTCTTCCTTTCCTTCACGGAGAAAGTCAACACACCATGTCTTGTCAGAGTTCATAGCTTTCCAAGCGTCACGGCCTGGATCTTCACCGACAAAAACCTTTTGCTTGCCAATCAGAACTTCTGAGCCATCGGCCAACTGAGGTGCGATAACAAAGGCGCCTCGCTTGTCGTGCATAAAGGTAGCGGGCAGTTTGTAGTCGCCTTCTTCAAGCTTTAGTTGACTCGTTGGAACAGCGGCTGTGACGCCAACCATGTTTGTAAACTTTGGCGTGAGATCGGGGTAGAGATATGACCGTACGCGAGAGTGAATACCATCAGCACCGATGAGAAGATCAGCAGTCTCTTCCGATCCATCAGTGAAGCGCCAAGTAACACACTTTTCGGTCTCATCCACAATTTGGTCGAACTTTCTTCCATATTCAACCTTGATACCCGCCTCACGAACAAGGTCAAGGAGAACATTGATAAGTTCAAAACGATAGACGCGAATACCGGTGTACCCGTACTTTTTCTCATTGCCGAACTCAAAGACATCAACGAGCTTGTCATCTTGAGACAGGAAGTATAACTCATTGAACTTGTAGCTACGAGGAAGCATGCGCTCAAAGACACCGAGTTTGTCTAGAGCGCTGAGTGAGTTGGGCGATAGCATTATGGCGCCTCCGATATCGAGAGGGGCATTTTGTTGTTCATAAGCTATACTGTCGATGCCTTGTTGATGTAGTGCTAGAGCGAGGGCGAGGCCTGAGAGGCCTGCTCCAATGATGGCAACTTTGGGAGAGGACATTGTGAGTGTGATAATATAAGTGGATGAAGTTGTGATCAGTAAATTATATGCAATTCAATATATTGTAATAAGTTAATGATGAGAGGGGGTATGGTTGTAGAGTTGATTCTTGTGTTGTTGATATGTTCTGTGGCAGATCCTCACTTCCTCAAGCCGCCTATATATATTCATCCTCAACACTACCCAAGTCCCTCCAACCGACCCTCGCACTATGTAAGCCCTTCGGTATTTTCCTCGGTCTTCGGTCTTTTTACAAAAATCCCATTTTCTTACATGATCAATAGAGAGGTTCGCAACCAAGAATGCCGCTCAGATCCGACCTGGCCAATCATCCCCTCGATATATCGGCCGAGTAGGCACAATCGGCCGATGGAGCATAACACAGTACACAGCCTCTCGTAGGATTGGTTGAGACTGCATTGAGGATCCGTTGATTTACTGAAACGATGCTAGTGCTGATTCCTAAGCCCCGTCTGATTTCTCCTCGACCATATTGTCCCTCCGGCCGAGTCGTCGGGTCCGGTTATATCGGCCGATATGCTGACATGGAATGAATAGGAGATTTGTGATAAAGACTGCTTACATCCCAATCAACTCATTCTCATACAAACACACTCGGTTCAATACAGATCACTCAATCATTTATTACCTCTTACGACAACACATATTGATCATCAACACCCAGAAACTCCTGCCACCTATTACACAATGCACTTCCTCATCATTGGCGCAACAGGCCGAAATGGCTCTTTGGCTGTCCAAGAAGCTCTCTCTCGCGGCCATACAGTCACAGCCCTTGTCCGCAACACAACAACTGCCAAATTTCCCTCCCACTCAAATTTGACACTTGTTCAAGGCACCCCAACTTCAGAGTCAGACATTTCGAAAGCCCTGAGAACTCCTCAACCACCCCAGGTTGTCATCACAGCACTTGCACAAGTCCGCGTCACCGAATCACCTTTCTCAGCACTGCGTCCTGACACTACGCCTGATTTTATGGCTGTCAGTATGACTGCTCTCATCGAAGCCATCAACGAATCAGATTCGCCCATTAAGCCCAAGATTGTCGTCAACTCGGCACAGGGCGCTGGGTCTTCATGGCGTTCAATGAACCTTCCTGGAAAGATGTTGTTCAGTCACGGAAGCATGGGAATTGGACTCAAAGACCACAATGAAGTTGATCGTCTTGTGAGGGAAAGCGGGTTGGTTTTTGTGCTTTCACGGCCGGTTATGCTTGCAGAGGGTGAGGCTCGACCAGTCAAGGTCTGGCCTGATGATGGAAAGGGCTGTGCTTGGATCCCCAAGATTACAAGAGAGAGTGTAGGAAAGTGGCTCGTTGATGCAGCCGAGAGTAATGAGTGGGATGGACGAGCACCTGTACTGACTAATTAGAGTCGATATATGGTTTGGTGTGTCATAGTTTTGGAATTAAGTCAGATAGATTACACTGCGTCGTTGAATGTTCATAAACTCGATTTCTATCTATCAAACCTGCTCGAATGGCAGAAGTTCACAATAATGAAACAAAAGGAAACAATACCACCTAGCTTCCAAATTCTATACGAATTCCCGCTTACCAACAATGAGCTAAACCCATCTAGCCCACATACGCTACCCCGTTGCGTCCTAGCCAGGAGATATTGTGAGATCGTTGAGGTATTGGTCCAGGAGGTAGATCTTGATCTGTCCTAGCCCTTGTTGAGGATTCTCATCCAAGGTTAGTTTGAGCCTGTGGAATCCCTGGGAGAGGGAAGCCTTCCAGGACCAGATATGAACGTTGAGTCCATATCCTAGGGCCTTCCTCACAACAGGCATGAAATCACCGTCTCCAGAGACCAGGACAAAGTCGCATGGATCGCTGGAAGTCCGAGCATGCTTGGCACGTTCAATCATGTCCACAGCAAGCCAAACATCAGCTTCTTTTTCTTGTCCGCGGCGGTTTCGTGGACAGTCATAGCCGTGCACCAATCCGATTTCTCGGTAACGATCGAGCTGAGGACTTCGGTGAAGATCGGCGCCGTAGAATTTGAGACATGTAGTAGGGGAAAATGGGATTGCGTTGTAGTCAAATTCCTTATAGATAATGTGGCATAGGAAATTGATGTCGTAGTCCCAGGAGGGACGAGGCCGAGCAGTTCCAGGATAGCGCAGCATTCTTCCTCCGATAGCAATGTTAGAATCGTCAATGTAGACACAAACAGGGCCCCCAGAAGATGGAGTTAACTGTCGATCAGACATTGTGGTGGTTGATTTTCCGGGTATGAGATGGTTCCACCTTTTTGTGGGTTGGATAAGTAAGATGTCGTGTCGAGGTATAGATAGAGTGTGTTTGCTAACAGTGGTCTGTGGTACAAATGTGCAAACAGGAATGAGTGGAATGCTGTATATATACTAGGTTGTGGACAAGGAGTCCTGCGTTAGGGTCTCAGTGGTGTTGAAAGGACTCTATGTCTTCTATAACACAGTCATAGTGAGTTCCATGAATCTTTGATGGTTTTGAATGATATGCAATGCATAGTTGAAGACAATGCATTGAGAGTCTTTGTACGTCCATCTTCTGATCACCCAGTGTCAAAGACTACAACAATCCCTTTCGCATTCGCTCATATCGACAACAAAGGGTCGTCAACTTATCTTTTACCATTCTGACCATTTCTCCGTATGTATTGTCCGCTACAAGGACAGGTTTATTAATAACACTAGTTACTGCTGTGCATGAACAGAAGTTGTTTGCATGTTCGAATGAAGCAGATCTCCAAGGTCCTATTTCTAATTTTATGCATTTTGCATAATTTTGATCTCAAATACAAGAAATTATCTCATCCGGGAACTATACTACTGCATAGAGTCACTAGATCGAGTAGCCATATCTCGGCTCGAAGGAGACTATAGATGTGTGTATCAACTAATAGATTATACCAGAAACAATGCGATACTGATTATAACATTTATTTTCCATGCTTTCTTCTATCCCAGGGCAAGCTCCGACAGTCATGTGGCAGAGTATAGAGATTGAAGTGAGTATAAGTACCCCTTCTAGCAATTACTTAGTACTATTGTTATGATGTTTTTATCTTCTTATTAAAAGCCTTGTGATTTATATAAGTGATTCGACGGTACTCTCTTAAGAGCAGTCAATCTTGTTGTAAGGGGGGCCGAACCAGTGGCAGCCTAGATCGATCAATCAGTATCAACCAAGATAAAGCAGCAGTCGAGGTTTCACTTACGTCCGTTGAAAATGCCTCCCTGAGCATTGGTCCAGTACTATCAAAGCGGTTAGCAGACAAGATAAATTGAGAATATGTAGATTCCTTACAGCACATGCTGTGCCCTCCTCGCGAGGATCTTCAGTGTTTCTCCACGTGCATGCCTCATGGGTGTTCCCTGGAATCATTAGTTTCTGTTGCAGATATATCTGAATGCATGCTTACAGCCAGTTCGGGTCAGGTAGTGGAATTGGTTGTTGGCAACCCAAGTTCCATCTCCAGACTGGGCCCAGGCGCTGGTTCCGACAGTGAGGGACAAGGCAGTGGCCAGAGCGGAAAGAGTGGAAGGGAAGTGCATCTTGTATAGGAAGTTTGTGGTGGGGTTTGTAGAGATTGAGGTTAGAAGTAGGATGGAGATGAGTGTACTTGATATATGCACGGGAGAAGGTTGCTTATTTATAATTCTTATGGAACTACAATGGCGAGAGGACGAAATCCCACAATGGTTAGACTCGTACTCGAGTAGTAATCAACATACCAAGATGAATATACCGGACCACCTTCTTCAAGAACTCTTGACATTGGTCTGAAGGATTTACTATTTTTTCAATTTTTCCTCATAGACTCACTATCTTAACGAGTCGGAAGGATTCAAAATAAAATAACAGGGTGCCACTTTTTTCTACAGACAGCGCTCACAACCCATAATAAACTGTGATCCGAGATTAATTCGGGTCAACACTAAACCTATTGAGCATATATAGAAAGTAGAGACACAAAAGAGCCGAGGATGAACGGTCTAGCTAAGCTGGTTGTATCAATTTTCCCGTCGGGTAGGATTTGGTATCCCTGCACTCTTCGCTCTCCGTAGTCTCTTATTGGCCCGGAACATATATATTTTTGCGCCTGGTTCGACCTTACAGGGCCGAAGGATTCCATTTACTAGTTGAGTCGCGGAAGGATTTTAAACCCTACGGCTTTCTGCCTTTGGCCAGCTGTACTTCTGTTGAATTACGGATAGAGTCTGGAAAGGCAACTTTCACCGCCACAGTCATAAGAACCATAACTTGCAATCCCTTTGTTCAGCAGATGGATGTACTGGGTGTGGCTTATTATGCAGGAAAAATCCCTCTCGCTTGCTTCCTACTACAGTCTTCTACGCCTCAGCCCCGCTGGATTGTAGAAAACGTGTAGAGGGCGGAGGTTCAGAATATCATAGATATTAAGAAGACCTCATGTCTCGTATAAAGCAGCAATCAACATCTCCTGCATTTTTTAGTGGTTTCGAATGACATAAAATACATACCTGAAAAAGAATGCTTTGGGAAGACTCTATTCATCTAGTCCCAGTGTCAGAGACCTCAAGGATGACTTCCGTTTCCGATCCCAGGAACAACAAATATCCATCATGTTTGAGAACTATACCATTGCATTAAGTTGCTAAGTCGAGTAGCCTTGTCTCAGTCCAACTGGAAAAGTCCAAGTTCAGACACCTTTGTTGGATGATGGCTTATACTATTCTAGAACAATATCAGTTCTCCGGTACTGCAGAATACCAGGATATGCAAATTGAAGCATATCTCGGGGTTCCTTCGGCTTGATACAAAACATTCCAAATCGCTGATACACATTATCGTCGTCCATCGAGGATTGTTTCACAATAATTCCATCTAAAAAAGGCGCGTGCAGTTTAGAAAGGCACCGCTCGCGCAAGAATAACATGCACATCCCTTTCAAATATGCAAGGCTGTTTTCAGAATAATCCAGGCAAATATCCAATATATCTCCAGGACATATGGGGCTATCCGAGTCGAATTCAAAATCCCGGGACGATATGCCACGGGCATGGGGGGAAATACTTTGAAGTGGTAGCGGTACTAGAGGTGCTGTCATGCGAATCTGTCGGTTTCTCCTTTCCTTGAAGTCTAGTGTCTTCATGGCTGGCGGAAATCCGCCGACCAACCTCATCAACGGAATCGAGTATTTGTTACCAACGGTCGGAATCCGGATGACTCCCTTAACCGAGGCCCAAGACCAACTGGGGAAGCCCTCAATCTTGGTGGATATGTTTCCTATCCGTTCTGTTACCCAAAGCAGCCCATCCAGGTATTGATACTCGAATATTCCTGCAAAATAACCCACTTCATGGCGGTTCGACAGATATGTTGCAATTCCTTGAATAGCGGCCAGTCGATCTTCAGGCTTTGTGAGGTCCATTTGGCTGTAACAATAAATGAGAGAACTCCATTGATTGCCGAGGGCCTCATGCTTTGTGGACTCAAGAATCCGGCAGATATCTCTTGAGGAAAATATAGAGAAACCTATGTCGAAAAAACAGTAATAGTGGTGCCTATAACGACCGTCCCCCTGAGATTCAAGGATGAGTTCCAGACTATCATGCAAGGCCTTCTGGCCTTCCCAGAAAAACCCTTTCTTACATTGCCATATCAAACCGTTCCTGGTCCAGTGTACTATCCGAGGGGATAGAATCCATTCTTGAAGACACCAGCCGCGTTTGAGCAGCGGATTCGAAAACTTTCTTCTGGAATAATGGGGACATTCAATGGTCCTGCCTGCAGGGTTACGCCATTCTCTGAAAGGGTACTTGGCCACTGGTCTTTCGACCAGTATTCCTTCCGAGCTATCCTCTGCACTGGACGCTGCAATACAAAGGTAGGCATTAGAATAGTAATTTGCCATTTGAGCAGATTCTTTCAGCCAGTCTTCCGTCTCTCTGTCATTGTCTGGTTGAATGATACACATTGCGTCCACCCAGAGGTAACGGACTTTCAAACCCCTTGTGATTCTGATGGCGTCTTGTATAGTCTTTGGCAATTCCTGTAGAGATATGTACTGCTTTCTTTGTTGCATATTGTTTTGTGTTGTTCGTGCGCTTCGGTTCCCTTCTCCCCATCGATAGCTCAATATTAAGTACAAGGGCTTCGTACCGTCTCTTGGGTACTGCGTCTGGGATTCGACGAGTCGGAGAATGTCTTCCTCTTGGGTACCAACGTCGATCAGTCTAGTTGGTAGAGGCGATGTCCTTGATGTGCACGATTCCAGCGATGTGCATTCATTATATTTCCCGGGCATAGTACAGGCCTTCAGCCATTGATTGATCTTGTCGAGCAGGATTTCCAAATCTTTCTCAAGTGCATCCGGTGCCAGCCCTTCAATGTTCAATCAGCATGAATCATCGTCAAAAATACAGTTCTATCTCGGGCACGTCATACGTTGTACAGTTGGTAGTCTCTGTCCCAGTGACTTTGTGCTGCTATCCTTCAATAGTCGTAACGTTCTACCCGTTCCAAGCTGAATAAATCCAGGCCATGAGAGCCGCCAGTCCATGAAGTTGGTGTTTCTCGATACAACTCCATCGTAGACAAGTATAACCCGCAAGGTCTGACACGTTGGACATCCCTGGTCGGCTGAATCCTCGAGTTCGCCAAATGTCTTGTAATGGTCGAATGGTGGTGGCGGTTCATCATCTTCGCTGGAATCTTCGCTGGAGTCGAATACCTCCCAAGGTATCCGCCGGCACTTCTCGCAAAGCAACTCGCTAGGGGACCTCTCAGTCAGCGAAAGTTGGGAAGACGCGGGCGACATTGCAAGTCGTGATTGGAATGTAATACGTTGGACTACAGAAGAGGCTAAGGATTGTACGAAAAGTAAGGGACATTGAGGGGTATTAAAGACATTCTCGCTGTGTAACCGCACAGCCTTAAAACAATTACATCACAACGTCAGCCTGCATCAGTGCCCCGCCCTGTGTGCCTCGTCCTGGGGACATCTGTCCACTTGACCGCTTGTGAGAGACGAGGTTGACCGGTAAGCTTACGATTAGGCAGAGTCGGGCACCAAGGTCAATTATATTGGCGAAGTGCTTGTCGGTGACTTGTGGCTTTGTATCTCTATTCTAAGCCGTATATCAATTGCACCAGCTTATCGTAGACCGGCCATTGGTACAATGCAAAATGCAGACTGGCCGTTGGTGCGTTACAGACCTACAGACTACTTCCTCTTTCAGATCAAATCAGAATCCAGCCCTTCTAGAGATGCAAGAGCTACGTACCGCCGTGCTCCTCTCTCTGTATCTGTCTCTCTTTCTATACAGGCTGGAGACCTAACTCGGTTTGACCTGCGGCTTTTGAAAGGATCTTTAAAGCTGGGTCTCTAGGCCGTATAGGAAGGCTGCAGAAAACCGTTCTGCGGCCATAGGTAACAAGTTAATAGATCGGTTTGTCTTTGCTTGGGGAGACATGCCCAAAAGTTATCAATTATTTCCCCACACCGAGATTAAAGAAAAACGCCTCTCTGTAATACCTAGCAAGAGACCTAATAGTAAGAGGTATTAGGACAGTATAGCCCTTCTTAGATCAGGGCGGCCGATTTTCTCTTTAATAGCCTCTGTCAGATGCGTCTTATAGCTATTTGCGATATGTTAATGTTAGTAAAAAGAAGAAGGGAAAAAAAGCCTGGATAGAAGTAAGTAAATAGTGCATTTTATACCTAGCTCAAACTTTATATCAGGGCAGCAAGCAAAGGCAAAATAAAAGGTCCTGTATAAGCATTAGAGTTATAGTGCTTAATAAAGATAGAAACCTTATTATCAGGTAAGAGGTAATAGGACAATTAGAGGCAAAGGAGGAAGATTTATACCTAAGCCAAGGCTTTGCCTTGCCCAGAATTACAGAATTAGCATCGGAGTCTTGTACTTATGTTCGGCATTTGATTTTTTTTACCCAAGCCATAGAGTCCAATACTTGCCATCATGATGACGATCTGCAAATAACTTTGAATATATATATATATAACCTCAACAATATCTTAACGTTGCCTTCTATATATCACCACTGAAAGCTCTCCTCAAAATACTCCACCCTTCTAACTCCCATTCTCAACAAGTCATACACCGTCCTCCTAGCATCATCAGCCATCTGCGCAGGCCCACACGCAACAACCGCAAGACTCTCTCCATGCACAATATCACTCGCCCTCGTCACCACCGCAGCAGCATCTATCCTTCCTCTCCGAAGCGTAACCTGCGACGGCCACTCATGCAGTTCATCCTGAGGAGTATGCGTCGTCAGATGAATCTCCACACTCAAGTTTGCGCTGCCCAACGCGTCTGCTATGTCTGTTTTCAACACATCGAGCGCAAATGCGGGTTCGCGGACCGCCCAGTGGATCTTGACTGTTCGTGGTGGTGAGGGACTGCTGGTCAAGAGTTGGAGGTATGATAGTGGAACGACGATACCGCTGCCTCCGACGACGAAGATGACGTTTTCGAATAGGTGAAGAGGTTGAGTATGGCCGTAGGGCCCGTCGACCAGGACGCGCTGTAGGGTATTCTTTGGCCACTCTGCTGAAGCTGTATCTCTTAGTCGTGATGTGAACCCATCATAAGGGCGAATCAAAAACGTCATGGTTCTTGAATTCGATAACATCTCTTGTGAAACGTCTGCATCTGAGTTTTGTCCAGAAGAACAAGTAGTGAGAAGAGGAACCTGCTCCCCAAGGACCTTTGTCCCTCTTTGTCCCTCGTCCGTCACTGCTGCAACGGTAAAAGGATGACTCTCCCAGCAGCGCGGGCCATTCAAAACGTGGATGTAATAAAACGTGCCAGGGGCTGGTTTATAAAGACTATTCGACCATGGGATAACTAGTCTCACAATGTTGGATGTCGGATGGTAAACAGATGTGGCCCAGGTATCCCACAGCTTGGGGTTGAAGGCTGCGATGCGGAGAGCACGTATGACACGGTCGGCTACCCAGATGAAGCAGGGCACCCAGAAAAAGACGTCGTATTCTCCTTGGAAAATGGAGACGTGGCTATGCTGTTAGACTATGCTGTTGAGAGGTGAAGAATGGACTCACGCGAGCATTGTGACAAGGAGGAAAATTGACATGATAATATGAACGACAAGAAACAATTCATACTGCTGGCGGCGAATCCAGTAGAAAGATGCCCCGACAAGTAGCGACATGACAATAGTTGCCTGAAATGTTAGTAAGAAAACCAGGACAGAATTGGTAGAAACTCACAAGTTCACCAACCCACCAAAACATGTAGGACCACCAAAAGACGTAAGTCTCCCATCCACCCTCTGTTACTCGTCAGTATTTCATTACACTATTCCACAGGGCTGGGTCATACCAAGGTAAACCAAGATGGAATAGCCAATAGAGTGAAGAATGGCTTGAGCCGTAGCAATACGAGCGACCCATCGATGAAAGTTGTTATACGTTCCAAAATCCCAACCAGTCAACCACATAAGAAGGTTGTTCCTCATGCCAAAAAGCCAGATGAGAGGAAAATTAGCAAACGAGATGATGCCTGTTCTATCGGAGGCGTAACGGAAGATTTGTTTTGCTGTGGATGGGAAGCTGCAAGGTATCAGCACTGTGATTTGTCTTGGGGTAAATGTGGTCCGGTACTTACTACATGTTTACTGGTACGATCCTATATCCATGAATACTCAAGACAATATTGAGGATGAGAAAGGCAAAGAGCGTCAGGGACTGTATCCTTGGAGGAACCGTTCCCCATCCAACTTTCTGAGAGCATCGGTCTCCAAATGTAGCCGGGACTGCCATTCGGTTGAGCGTGGATGTGTACAGATTCCATAGTCGCCCTCCGGATTTAGATGAATGGCTGCGGACTATCTGTGAGTTGGCGATTTGCTGCATGAGATGATTCAAGACACCGATGGCAATAACGACGATCCAGAAGACGACCATAGCACGACTGTCAAAGATTAGCAAGCACTCTTCTTATTTCAATTGAGGGTGCCACTTACCCGTATAGATCATGGTGTGTGTATGTATATGCGACAGAGTCCTAGACACAATCAGTTTCATAATTTTCTTTTATCATCAGTGTCCTTCTTACCATAGTATCCCACCAGATGCCAAACCATGTCTCAGAAGGAATGACAACCTCTCCAAAGGTTATCGAGCTTTCCGTCTCATTTCTTTCCAGCCGGTTTATTCTCTCTTTATCTTCGGCTGTGTAATTCGAGATAATGCTAAAAGGCGGAAGAACAATATGCGCTTGTTCAATACACGTCTCATTCAGTGGATCCAAGCCTGCTTCTCTAGCCTCGACCATACAATAAACATCGAGACACAAGTAGAGCGAAAGAATGGCTTTCGGGCTATAACAGGTTTTAGTCATGAAATTCGTTTGGTTGCGCAGCATGTCATCGAAGTGCACTGGCTTCAGAGTCGATGCACATGAGTCGTAGCATACTCTCTCGGGAGATCTGTCTTCGGCTTGGGCGGATGGAGCGCATAATGAGAGTATTGTGAGCAGAGAGCTCAAAGATGCAAGTTTCATGGCGGCGCTGGTGGCCAGAGAGTGAAGGTGAAGAGTGAACTCGTCAGGTCGTAGGCGGAAAGCCGAAGGCCCAGGGGTTGCAACGGTCGAGCTCAGGTCTTGTGAGAGATTTTTATCAGATGATCAGATAAGGATTGAAAATGTCACGTGCTTTGAAAACAGAAGCCAATAAATGGCCTGGTCTTGTCCCCTGTTACTTGAACAGATTGAGCCTAGCATCAGAGGGTCTGGGTTGGTCTGGTCCAATTTCATCACGGGAGCAAAGAATAATAATAATTGAAGTGAGAGAATTAATTTAATTTTATCATTGAATGAATTTACAAGAATATCGCCTTCTAAAACAATCTAAATCATATGTACAGTGCAAACTCTTAACTTTTTAGTTGCTGTACTGGGAGTAGACGCAGCTAACAGGCTTCTTAATCTCAACGACGCGGGCGTTGAAGGGAAGACACTCCTTCTCATTCCAGCCAGGGTGAGAAACACCAGCGGAAACCCAGACGGACCAGGGGTCACTGTCCTTGGCGCCGGGGCAGGCCATGAAAGCAGCGTCGTTGTTGCTGAAGACGAGGTCTCCAGCCTTGTTAACGTGCCAGCCCTTGGTCTCTGAGTTGCGGCCGTAGGATCCGGAGTTGGTGTATTGGAAAACGCCTTGACCTGTTTATCTGTTAGCAGGGATTCCCCAACAATAAAATGAATGCGATGTGACTTACCCATTCCTGATCGATCAGTGTAGGCAACTTGCTGCTCCTTGCCAGTGTTGTACAGGATAAGCTCCTGCTCCTTGCTCAGGCGGAAAGTAGCAGTATCCTCCTTCTTACCGCCAGCGCACTTGGCACCCTGCTTACCCTTGGGCAACAGGAGCTCGAAGCCGCTCTCGGTGGCGCTGAAGCTGGCAAAGTGAATGGGGCTACCAGATCGGAGAGCCATGAGACCAAAGGCCTTGGGAACGGGAGAGCTCTCGGTCTTGGCCTCGGTGGTGCTGGTGCCCTTGGGGGCAGCGACAGCGAGACCGCTGAGAGAGGCGATGAGGAGAGTCTTGAACTGCATGTTGGTGGTTGTTTGGTTGGTGGTGACGAATTAAGTGAGTGGTGGAGTTATTGGTTGTTTGAGATGAGATCGAATTGAATTGAATTGAATGATGATTAACGAATTGGAATTTTGAGAGGAATATTCCAGATGTTATATATTCATGAATACGAGCTTCAAATGGATCGTCATGACGATCCCCTGCGAAATGAGTCTCTTGCTTGACATCATTTGCATGAAAAGACAGAGTCCCCACACTAAAGAGGGACTCTCACAGCCCCCTAGTTGTTGACGGTCTAGTCTAGCTAGTCTAGACGAGACCCCGAGATCCAGAATGGTCCACGGAATATTCTTAGATCGGGCTTGTCCCGCTCCCGTTTATTCTGCCGAGGCTACCGGTTGGGCTCGCCACTCCCGATGCACAGCCTCTTTTTTTCTCACTGCCTGTCTTTACATAGCAAAAAGGGCTTATAGCTGAAAGCTGAAGGTATACAAGAATTCGGTCTTCTATGCACGTGGCTCATTCAATACGGACAGAGCATCTGCCGACTGCCGACTTCCGGACCATCCCTGCATAAAGGAAAAACATTCCGCGAACAGGATAAATGCATCAACAATTACCCATGTCTACTGTCCCAATTATATAGTATCCACCTGACGTATGCCCAGGATCAATGCAACGGATTCTCCACAACAGCTCAGGAGAGTCCGATCGAACCTGATCATCGTCTGACTACTTACCGAGTACTGTATGTATGTTGTCTTATTAGGCAATGATGTTACAAATGTATTCTGACTGTCTGTAGACTCTTTCCAGAATGCCAGTTCAATTCGGCATAAACGTTCCATTTCGTTTATTTACCTACTCAAACTCAAAAAGTATACGAGGCGCAAGTCTAGACTATCGGGAGACCAGCCACGTCATTGTGCTGACTCCCGATTATTGACAGCCCATACTAAAAATAGAATTGCTTATGCATTTCCAGACTCAACAAACTCCCTTCGTATTTTCTTTCTCTCTGTTCTATCTTTGACGTGTCTCAACCTCGACAAACCAAACCGTCAATCCACCACTATTCTCTGACCGCTAGTTCTTGACAAACGCCTCAATCGTCTTCTCAAAAGCCTCTGGTTCTCGTCCCAAAAGCTCCTTCAACGTCGATGTCACGCCAGCTGTCTCGCCAGCCCGAATCGCTTCCCACGCTGTAGCCCACGTCGTCGCCTTTTCCTCTGTTCCAAAGTACTCCTTGATTTGCGGAAGATTGACATACTCTTCAACACTAATCTGCTGGATCTCAAAGTCTTTGCCTGCAGCGCGCGACAGAATTTCAATCGTCTCGGCCAGCGTAAACGACTTTGTTCCTGTCAAGGTGACAATCTTGTTGATATAGCCAAATGATGACGGCGATTCCACATATGAAGCAATCAGACGCGCCGTACCTTCTCCTAATTCATCTCTCTTGACCCAACTGACGCCCGGTCCACTTCCATCATGCGGAATAAGGATCTTGGAAGGCGGATTCTTCAAGTCAAGAAACGAAGTGTAGATAGGAAAAGACTCGCTGTAAAGACCCTCACGAACACTCGTAAATGTAAATCCAGTATCCTTCTGGGCAAGTTCCTTCAAGCGCTTCTCACTGTCAAGATGCGCACCCATGACTTCCGCCTTGGTAGCATCCTTATCAATCGACGCAAACCCCAAAGACGAGTAAAAAATGTGCTTCACTCCAGCTTTAACCGCCGCGTCGATCGCTTTAGTGTGCACTTTTGTCCTGTACTGGTGAACATGGCTGGGATACGAGATGAGGAAGAGCACGTCGACGCCGGCAAAAACGGCCTCGAGATCTTCGGCGCTAGACTCGTATGAAGCTTTACGAAGTGTCGTTCCCTTCTCGGTGTACTTCTTGGGAACCTTTTCGGGATAGCGGTTGATGAGGGTGACTTTGTCATTGGGAACTTGAGACAGAAGATGGGTGTAGGTGCTTGTGCCCAGAGCACCCGAAGCGGGAAAGATTCCGATTTGCGTCATGGTAGATACGAGATTTTTGTTCTTGGCGTTGCTGATCGTTTAGAATGACGGTGATGGAAGTCGGAGAGGCGAAACTTGTCGATTTTATCTATCCGTTTCGGTATTCCATGGACTTGTTTCCTTAGTAATCCATCAGCTTGACATGACGTAATGCAAAAAATCATTACTAAAGTACCTAACCTGGAGAGCAATTGATGGTTCCGAGACGACGATGTTTGATGTCGATGTCTAAGACTGAAATCTAAGAAATAATAAAAATAATGACATTAAAAGAAGAGACTTTACCGTTAACGGTATACGTAGCCCTTGACATAATCTACAATAACCCCCTGTTATCTACCACAATATTCAACAATTCATACAAACCGACTGAACAAATAGCTGAAAATTCATCTAGACTTCACAAATGTAGCTAGTCTCAAGGACAGAGTTGCCTCGGCCATTATACCGGACCTTCTCAGGGTATGGGCAGAGGAACCGATTGTTCAAAGTTCCGTTCTTGTCGGTATAGCTGACCGGTAGGGTATCCGGAACAGTCCCGTTCTCCACCCAGGCCCGGAGGGCATCGAAGGAGGTTTGAGGCTGTCCTCCGTGTCCTCCATAACAGTGGCCAACACCGGGTGCTTCGAACATTCGGTAATGATCGTGAATATCGGGAATGATGGCCGCGACAGAGTCGTAGTAATCCAGGGTGCCCTGCAAAGGGATGAGGGCGTCAAGCTTTATGTGCGTTAGTTTTTGTACCGTTAAAAAAAAGCGCCATGAGAGGATGTTTCTTACCGTACCGTGGTACCCCAGGATCTTGCCACCTCGTCGAAAGAACGGTGCTAGGTTTGTGTCGTCTCCGTTGATATTAGAGTATTGGATAAGCGACGACTTGAAAATACGTTCATACTCATCATGCGTAAGCGTGTTGAAAGTCATGTTTAGGTTACGCTCAACAAAAACGGATACCCAATCCGTGTTTATAGAGGATGGAACTCCAGTACAAGTACCATTACCCAAGCACGTAGTAATAGCAGGCCCCTGTCCCGTAGCATCGAGGGCGGTGATGTTTGATCCAGGTCCTACACTGTGCCACAGAAAGCTGCCGTCAACAGATTTGGGGCCTGACCAAGTCGCATTGGATACGGCAGCCGCAGCCTCGGATATCTCCATCTGAGTACCAGCACAGTCGAAGGTGGTGCCTACGAGGGTGAAGGGGTCGAACTTGCACGATTCAACATCAGATACTATGCCGTCAAGGACGCCGTCTTGTCCATCGCATGCGGCTATAGCTGCCATGGCAATCTCATGCAACTCGCAAGGTGCTGGGTATTCGCCCATCATGTTCATCACAAGCTGCGGCCAGAAAATGCCGTTGATGAACTGATTCCAATTGATTGCTGGAGCTGAGGAAGCAATACCGTCATAGGCATCCGGATAGCGTTGGGCAAGCATGAGACCCTGACGACCACCCTGCGAGCAGCCGCTGAAGTAGGAAAACTCTGGCTTCCGGCCGTAAAAGCTTTTGACGAGGCTCTTGCCAATTATAGCTTGTTCGTTGAGAGAGGTCGTCATCATGTTCTGCAACAGATAGAGGTTGGCGTTCCCTGGGCTTAGGTAGCCCCATTCTGTGGCAAGCTTTCCCTGCTGCCCAGCGTCGGTCGTGGTAGTTGCGTACCCTTCACCCACGGCACCCGACATTTGAATATTGGAGAGCGCATAACGTCCGGCGACCAATCCACCGCCCCCAACAGCCTGCAGTCGGCCGTTCCACTCAAGGGGAAGCCAAGCCTCGACGGTGACAATGTCGTCTTGGCCGGGATGTGTGTAAGAGACGGTGATGTTGCAGAAATCCACGTTTTCAACTTGGGCTGGCCCATGATGGAAGTTATACTCGCCAGAAACGCTGGTTGTGAAGTTCTTTACCATGGACGCGCCGATGTTGAGAACCTGGGTACCAATGATATCGGGAGCGACCAGATTCTCTGCTGAACAGGCCAAGGAACCGAGGGTGTAGTTGTTGGCCATGGTGTAAAAGAGAGTGGTGGTTTTAATCTAGTGGATGATAAAAAGAATGACAGAAGTGATCGAATGAAAACAGAGACTGCTGATTGATTATGTTGGTAGGAAAAAAAAATTGCATTGGAGTCCGAACCGTAGCTGTATATATAGCATCGAGGCTACGATACATCAATCTCACGAGTGCCATGCTTTTGGATGCTGTCGCCGTATACGTGGTAAAAACAAGCATTGACACGTCGAAATTTGGTTTACTCTACGGAAAACCCAGCATCAATCAAGCACGGCATCACACAGCCATAGCTGATCCGCGGCAACTTCAAGGTGTTTAGCTCCATTCTGGATACGTAGGCCCACTCAAGACGGTTCGTCAAATAATATCATGCAAGGTACGGAGACAAGGTGCGATGCGATGCAAGAGATACGGTTGTTACGATACACTAATCCGAATACGTCGTATACACCTATACTTATCGTATTAGTGCAGTCTAGTCGCGGACCCGACCCGACGGACCTGGATCTATACGGCCACGCTTCGTACTAAAAGTCCTAAAGCCCCGTGGTCATCGCATTCTCGTTCACGGTCTCTTTCACACGTTCTTCTCGCCATGTCGATCGATAACAACGAATCGAGCCTGTCGATTCAGTGTACAAGCAGGGCACCGCGCAGACATGACCAAAATCCCGTGATCCTGTGACCCAACAGCCTTTCGTCGCCGACGCTATCATTGCAAACCCTCCGAGCTTCGCGCATGTTCATTGTGCTCAAGCGCTCATTGTTCCACTGTATCGTATGTCTACCATGCCTTGAAGCAGTACTAAGCACTTTTGCCACCCTCTGGCCAACATTAATGCCAACGATAGTGGTATTTCACCTGCCGTCGCCAACCAGATCTCGCATATGGCTTTTGAATGGATGACCTGGAAAGGGTAAGAATGAAACCTTTGCCCTCCTCAAACCTGCGTCTCAATTGCTGACCTGGTGGAAGACTCGGCGATATCATTAATACATGGAGGCAAAGCCTGGATTTAGAAGACATCCCTTTTTCTGAAGGCACTGGCCTGCTTGAAACACTGCAGATCCTCTCACTTACCGCTGGTCACCGGCACTTATCCCAAGCCTCTCGATTGGTCGGGTTACATAGGTGTGTCACTGTTTCATTTAGTTACGCCCTTTCTTTAAATGCTAACTATACGTCAGATGTGTGTGGCTTTTTCTTCCGCGATATACCACAGTATACCCCCGAACCTGGCCTTGCTGCGTTTTTACGTGACGGACCTCCACCTATATACATTGGCTTTGGGAGCATCGTTATTGACGACGCTGATAAGCTGACAGTCATATTGGTCGATGCCGTAAAAGAGACAGGCGTTCGCGCCATCATCTCTAAAGGATGGAGTCAGTTGGGCGCCAATCAACCAGCTGATAAGGACATCCTCTATCTTGGAGACTGCCCGTATGAATGGCTATTCCAACAAGACACAGCTGTTGTTCATCACGGCGGAGCTGGTACGACCGCATGTGGGCTGCTCAATGGAAAGCCAACGGCAATTGTACCGTTCTTTGGCGAGTGCGCAACCTACGGGTTATATTTCCAATGTGGCAATTGCTAACACATTTTGTCAACCCTTCTGGGGCACCATGGTCCATGCCGCAGGTGCAGGTCCGATGCCGATCCCACAAAAGATGCTTGATAGTCAAAACCTCAGTCAAGCCATCAGGGAATGCTTGACTCCCGGTGCGCTGGCGGCTGCAAGAGGTATGGCAGAGAAGATGCGGCAAGAAAACGGAGTCAACCAGGCCGTTCACTCATTTTACGCCAACCTTCCCCTGGACAAGATGCGTTGCGATATTATACCTGGACAGCCGGCTACTTGGTTTTGCAAACTGGGGTCGCAGCAGCTCAAACTTTCAAAGGCAGCAGCAGGGATCTTAACAGATAGTGGTAGGATCAAATGGGCCGACCTTAAAATGTAAGCCACCAAATCATTGTTATACCATCCAATATCGTACATTCAACTGATTCGGCAATTTAGTTACAAGTCTCATCCTATAGACATACAGCGCCAAAGATGGGATCCCCTGACAGCTGTCATCTCATCAGGGTTCAAGATGTATGCTGGCATGGTGACCTCGGCAGTAGACATTGTTATCAAGCCAGCACAGGTATTGATGGCAGCCAGACCCAATACCGGGGACCCAAAATCGGCTGATAAATCGAATACGCAAGCATTAGAAGACCCGGTATATGGTAGATATGATGGTCTTGAGCTGCCAGAAGGCATTCAGAACAGGAGGAACCATAAAAGCCGCCCAGGCACTGCCGTTGCTGGATCTACTGGTGCTTTTGGCGGCATCTTCAAGGCATTCTCAAAAGGTATCTACCTTGAGATACCGCACGTGCTTGAGGAAGGTATGCGTGTCGCTCCGCGACTATATGGTGGTGAGGTATATGACCCGGATCCCGTGACAGATTGGAAATCAGGGGGTATCGCCGCGGGGAAGAATTTCGGCCATGGACTTCTGGAGGGGGTCGGCGGGCTGGTAATATCACCCGTACGGGGTGCAAAGAAGGAGGGGGCAATAGGTGCAGCCAAGGGTGTGGGTATTGGAGTCCTGAACCTGACCACCAAGGTGACATCGGGAACATTGGGGCTGCTCACGTTTACCAGTCAGGGCGCCTACAAGAGTGTTCGTGCTTCTATGCGGAGGGATACGCGAAGGGCCATCAAGCAGGCAAGGCAGGCCGAAGGTATTGCCATCGTGCGAGAGGGCAAACAGCGCATCGATGCAGCAGCGGTGCTGAGGGTTTTTGATGGAGAGGTGGTGCAAATGTCGGGGAGCAGGCATTGGACGGATTTTGTCGGTTCGAAGAGATGACGCTGTCCCAATCGATGCAGGATTGGTTTTGTTTGATGAGAATAGTTACGATTGTTTCCCAGCTTTTTAGTAGGCGGCTAATGTCGTACAGAGAAAGGAAATGCTATGGAGGTGTTTTCTCTCGATATGTAAATCAGCCTTGTAAAGAGCAGAAGTGATTGTCTTTCTTGAACCAATATAGTACGAGTAAAGAAAATTATTCCATCGAGGACGAATGTCTAAACTCTCGGATTACATTTACTTGGCTAAACGAGATCAAACATATAAACACGCTTAGGTTCTCGTTTAACATGGATTTCGTAGTCGTAGCGTCTCGTTTAACTAGACACTATCCGTACCTCGGTAGGCAATCACCCGAAGTGTGGATATAACCAGTATGTAACTAACTACCTTGCCATGGTTTGCAAGGGTATTTACTGCATGCTCTTATGTATTGTTTAGAGTAGCTAGCGCCTTTCCCTTGTTCATCCCTTCAACTACTCCTGAATGTACGTTGATCATTCCCCAAGAGTTTGCTCTCGTTTATCGGCGTTATGCCTTGTCGAGATGGAGCTTTTCCTGGGGAAGTTGATGCAACCTTTGATCATACCATGACATTACCCCGCGTATAGTTTAAATTGCAAAGTTGTATAAAATAAGATATATAAAACGGAAGAAGCAAGACCGTACAAGGGCCAACAGGAAAACACGACCAACAACAACAGGAAGTAACCGGTGTCTTTCTTTTCTTCAGCCCAAAAACCTGGACCAAAGTCCTCTACGACATAATGCACGTCTCAACGGCGTGGATGAGCCTTACAGGCCTCAGTCTCGTCTCCCACACTTCTGCGACACTCAGCCAGAGGTCAACACCTTGTAAGTACCTGTGCACATGTAATGTTTAATCTATTCTTTTCTATCCGTTCTCGTAAGACCCAGTTAACTGATTATTTTGGTAGCTTGGGAGAATGCTTCCGACCAAGCCCGTCGCTTCGTAGCACAGCTCAACACAACTGAGAAGATCGGCATCGCTACAGGCGGTTATCGCCCGGGTGGGCCTGCTTGCATTGGCTCAATCGGAAAGGTCGAGAGGTTGGGGTTCAAGGGAATCTGTTTTTCTGATGGCCCATCTGGCTTTACCAGGTCTGACGGCGTAAGCGTCTTCTCTTCTGGTCTTACTGCAGCTGCTAGTTGGGATAGGGACCTCATCTACGAACGTGCCGTTGCCCTAGGAGAAGAGTTTAGGGCCAAAGGTTCTCACGTACTTCTCGGGTAAGTCAAGCCATTGAAGCATCCGCCTTGGAGGTTACGTTCAAGGTACCTATGCTAATACAACGGCAGGCCATCTTGTGGCCCTATGGGCCGCAACGTCCTCGGCGGGCGGAACTGGGAGGGTTTCGGCCCCGACCCTTACCTCTCTGGCGTCGCCATGAACGCTTCCGTCTCGGGCATCCAATCTGTTGGTGTACAAGCGTGCTCCAAGCACTTCATCGGCAACGAGCAGGAAACACAGCGCACCAGGACTACCAAGGAGGATGGAACCGTCATCGAAGCTCTGAGCTCCAACATTGACGAACGCACGCTCCATGAACTTTACCTCTGGCCTTTTGCCGACGCCGTCAAAGCCGGAACTGCCAGTGTCATGTGTTCCTACAACCGAGTCAACCAGACCTATGCCTGCGCGAACCCGCACTTGCTCTCGCTGCTGAAGGACGAGCTCGCGTTTCCGGGCTACGTCGTTTCCGACTGGTTAGCGACGCATGGTACAGCCCCCTTCGCCAACGCAGGGCTCGACCTCGAGATGCCAGGATCTGCCAGTAAAGACGATCCCGGCTCGTACTTCGGCGAGCACCTGCTCGACGCAGTCAGCGATAAAAATGTGTCGGAGAGTCGGCTCGATGAAATGGCTGAGAGAGTTATGAGACCATACTTCTTTCTGGGTCAGGATAAGGATTTCCCTGATCCAGATCCTTCTTCCGCTGCTTTCCTCATCATCAACCAGTTCAGTTACAACAACCCTGACTTTCCAGTTGTAACCATCCCTGCACGCGATGTTCGAGACGAGCACCCCAAAGGTATTCGAGAACTAGGTGCTGCTGCCACTGTCATGCTCAAGAATACCAACGGCACCTTGCCTCTGAAAAAGCAAGCCAGAAACGTCGGTATATTCGGAAACGGATCGCCATACCCAGCCGTCGGAGCAGTCTATCTCGGCTTTACGATGTCGCCCATATCCTATGAGATAGGCACTCTCGACCAGGGCGGCGGCTCCGGCACAGTCCGCCATACCGAACTTATCGCCCCGCTAGACGCAATTCGAGAACGAGTGAAGGAAGAAGGTGGTCGAGTACAGATCCTTATGGATCACCAACAAATCATCTATAACAATTTCAGGTCCATTTACCCAATCCCGGATGTCTGTCTGGTCTTTCTAAAGGCATTTGCGACAGAAACTCAAGACAGACAGTCGCTGGACCTCGATTGGAATGCCACCACGGTCGTCGAGAACACAGCCGCCCTGTGTTCCAATACTGTTGTTATCATCCATGGTCCAGGGCCAGTCTTGATGCCCTGGGCCGACAACGAGAACGTGACTGCTATTCTTTCAGCCCACTACCCCGGCGAAGAGATCGGCAACTCCATCGTGGATGTTCTCTGGGGTGATACGGAGCCCGCGGGCCGTCTGCCATATACTATTGCCAGGAACCTAAGTGATTACGGCGCTCCTATTTACAACCTGACTGAGCCAGCTGCCAATCCTAATGCTTGGTCTGTTGATTACACAAAAGGTCAACTTATCGACTACCGGCACTTTGACGCCATGAACATTGAGCCTCAGTATGAGTTCGGTTTCGGCTTGTCATACACCACCTTTGACATGTCAGCAAAACTCAGCATTGATATAACCACCGGCATTGAAGCTCAAGTGAATGAATCCAAGGGCAAGGCGCCCGGAGGATGGGTTGATCTCTGGGAGCAAGCAGCTACGGTATCTGTCAAGGTGCACAACACTGGTGACAGGGACGGTCACGCAGTGCCTCAGCTATATGTATCGTTCCCACAGGACACAACACCACCTGGTACCCCAGTGCAGGTTCTGAGAGGTTTTGAAAAGGTCCACCTCAAGGCTGGGGAGAGTAAGAATGTTATTTTCCCTCTCCAGAGAAGGGATCTCAGTTTCTGGGATGAAGCTACCCGTCAGTGGGTTATCCCTGAGGGGAGCTTCACTTTTGCCGGTGGATTCAGCTCTCGTGACCTCCGAGCTAGGACTGAGATATCTGTATTGGGGTAAAGCCATGCCGGGCCTAGTTACAATACTGTGGGACAAGAAAGGGAATCTGGGCAAGATCTTACTGAGCTAGACTAGTTAGGTAATATATAGTTAAGTTCAATCTGCTAATCAGGTTCCGGGTAATTTAACTTTGTTCTTTTCTCATCGATAAACCGCTCTTTTTTTGTTTGAATGCTAGCATCATAGTTGAAAGATAAAGTCTCATATAATAGCATAGGTAGTGATCTTAATTAATTGGATTTATTAATATGGTCTATAAGCGAGAGCTGTTAAATCCTCACCTCAGTCGTTTCCTTCATCTTCCGATGTTCTGAGCCATACAACTGGAAAGAGGAAGTTACTTGTCATATTATGTACCCTCATGGGTTCTATAGGAGTGAAGAGTCCTCTCCTGTCCATGTAGGATGATAATATCGGCGGATGTATTGGCGCTTTTGTAAATTACGCGCGAATTCACCCAGGAGTCCGTACCGTGGTGGCAAATCTCTCGCCCCAGATTCTTACCTCGAATTTGGCGCCCCTTGTAGGCATCGTGGAAATTAGCAACAGGATTGACCAACTGGAAGCAGGGACCGAGACCATTGAGCTGCGTAAACAATCAGAAGCACTGCCAGATTCTTCAAGATTACCAATTACTACGTCCTTTGACGCTTTGCAGCAAATGCAGAGAGTGCTTGATTTTGCAAACTACAATACTCAAAACTCAAGCAGCGAAACCCAGGCCGCCACAGCCTGGCCGGTTATTATTTCAGACAACTATATTGACGCGTTATATCTGCACCATCCTGAGGCGCTGGCAGTCTTAGCTTTCTTCCTTTCCATTTGTATGAAGATCGATGGTATTGGGTCTTCCAACCTTGCGCGGGATCACTTACTAAAGTACTAGCCAACCATATTGGACCGTTTTGGAAACAATGTTTGAGTTGCCCGCGGTCAAGACTCATTGGTCAATTTCTTTATGCTAGACCCTCTTGTAGCATACTTAAGCTTAATCCATCTTACTAATATTAATGTTTAAACTATTCCCCCAACACAGTCGAGGGTCACATTAAAACAAAAGGAGCAGTAGGTTTTAGATATGATATCGTTTCATTCTGTTATAGATATATACACATTATTCTCATGTAATTCCGCGTTCTCATCATCCGAGATCATATCGCCATGACCTCCAAAACATTCAGGTATAATTAAAATAAAAACTTTCCTCCACATCAAACAAATAACAAGACTGTAGTATGATGACTAGCTTAGACGTGGTCGTCGTGCTCAGTCTTGGGGACGACCTTCATGTCACCAGCACCCATGGTGTGGGCAAAGGTCTCATGGGGTCGCCACTTGGCAGAGGTTCGGGGAGTGGTCTCCTCCATCATCTTGTCAACCTGCTCGAGAGACAGACCCTTGGTCTCAGGAACGAGGAAGTAAGTGTAGATGAAGGCGCAGGTGCAGAGACCACCCCAGATGAAGAAGACGGAGGACTTGAGGTTTCCTCGGTTCTCGCCAACCATGTAGGGGGTGATGACAGCAATGATGGTGTTCCAGAGCCAGTTGGAGGCGGTGGAGAGACCAACACCACGAGATCGGATAGGGATGGGGAAGATCTCGCCAATGACGATCCAGGCACCAGGGCCCCAGGTGGAGGCGAACCAGAAGATGAAGATGGCGATAAAGGCAATCTGGGCGTTGACAGCGCTGATGTTGTTGGCGATCATGCGGTCGGGCTCAGCAGCAGTGGGAGAAGAGTGGGTGTGGTTGAAACCGACAGTGACACCGATGATGGCAACGAGGAACTGGCAGACAAGCATACCAAAGGCACCGACAAGGAGGATAGATCGTCGACCGAATCGCTCAACAGTCCAGAAAGACAGGGGAGTGGAGCAGACGTTGACGAGGGTGAAGACGAGAGAGATGAGGAAGACGTTGTCGATGGCACCGGTGGACTGGAGGAAGGGAGTAGAGTAGTAGAAGATGAAGTTGACACCGGTCCACTGCTGCATCATCTGCATGGAAGTACCAAGGATAGTTCGGCGGAGGTTAGACTTGCCATCCCAGAGGCTACCCTTGAAGCAGTTGGCCCAAGAGCCGAACCAGGTGGTGGAGGGGATGATTTGGCGCTCGTACTCCTCGTTGGCGACGATCTCGGCAATCTCAGACTGGACGTACTTGGAGTCCTTGGGCTGACCACGGACACGGGACAGAGCATCAACAGCCTTTTCGATTTGACCGCGCTTGACAAAGTATCGAGGGGAGTCGGGGAGGAAGAAAAGACCAACAGCCAGGATGACAGCCCAGGGGAACTGGATACCGATGGGGATCTGGTAAGACTGCATGCCGTCGATGTTCTCGGTTCCGTAGACGATGCAGGCGGCGAGGAGCAGACCAATGGTGATGCAGAATTGGTAACCGGCAACGAGAGCACCACGGACACTCTTGGGGCACTAGAGAAGGAAGCTGTTAGTATGGGGAACTAAATGAAAGCGATTTGAGTAGTGAGTATGCAACTTACAATCTCGGACATGTAGAGAATGACAATAGCAGACTCGAAACCGACACCAAGACCAGCAATGAGACGACCGACGACGATACAGGCAAGAGCGTCACCGTGACCAGTGATCATCTGGATAACAACACCGATAGAGTAGATAATGCAGCCAATAATGACAGTCCACTTGCGACCAATGCGGTCGGCAAGATCACCAGCGATCAGGGCACCGAAGAAGGTACCGCAGGAGAGAATAGAGACGATGAGGGACTGGTGGCTCTCGGAGAGCTTGTCAGCACCCGCGCCCTCGACCTGTTCAATAAAGTACTTGGAGCCGTTGACACCGTTGATGTAACCGGAATCATAACCGAAGAAGATGCCACCGAAAGAGGCGAAGGCGCACAGAAGGTAGGCCTTCCAGGTGACAGGAGCCTCGATGTGCTCGACATTCTCAGCAGTCTGGAGGGCGACAGAGCCGTGTCGCTCGTCGTTGTGGGTGTCTGCAACGCCCATTTTGAAGAGTGGTTGTTGTTGTTGTTTTGTTTCTGGTTGTTTTAGTTCTGGCCAGGCAGAAGACGAGTGGGGGGAGGAGGTAGTTGAAGTAGTTGTTGTTGTGAGGGTGAATCACAAGAGAGGAAGGAGGGGGAGGAGGAGGGGGAAAGTAGAAGAGAGAATTGGTTGTGATGTGATGGAACGAAACAGTTGTACGAGGGGGGGCAGACGAGGTCTATTTAATCTCTGACGAGAAAAGAAGAAATGTCGAGTCCCAGAGTCTGATCGTGTGTGAGCGTACAGGTCCAGGTCCAGGTCCAGGTTCAAGGTCCGTCTAGTAAGGTCTAGTCTGATTCTGGTCTGTCTATTACCGATGGCATGAGGAGGAGGAGCATGGGGCAGGCATGGCATGGTATGGGGCAAGGTTCGGGAGCTGCAGCCAAAAGCATGGCGCATCTCTCTCTCGCGCGACAGCTGCTTGACGGGTGTCGACCAACACAGAATTAGGTATTAAAAAAAACGCTAAAGCTAAACTCAACTAAGCCAAGATGAACTCAAGTGGTACACTGCAAGATTTGATTCGACGGCCACGGTCACCAATTGCCTACTCTGGTACACCCTCTCTGGCCGTTCACGAGCAATTCCAGATGCAGCTCCTCCAAAGACGCTCCCGAAAGCTGTCGCCGTCACTGTCTCTCTGCCTCGGAGCATGCAAAAAAAGTTGTTAGTGCTAGGCCCGTTTTTTTAGCCCCTAGCAATAAGTCCCCGGGGGCCCATGGGGCACGGTAAATGGGGTAGCAGGGGGTGATCAAGGTACCTTGGGGGAAGGCCATGGGACCTACCAGGCACGCCCCCTGGCTTAAAGTCGGGCAAGCACTTTAGAAAGTGCGGAGGCGGCCGTACGAGAAGAAGAAGAAAAGGTTCAGCTCCAGGTTCCAGGGGTGTGAAGATAATAAAACATGGCAAAATGGCGATGGCGATGGAGACATGTAGACAAATGCGACGGTCATTACCGTTGAATAGCATTCCCATTGATGGCAGGCCAAAGCTGAATAGCAACAATACAGAAAAACTACTACTGTTATTATTAGAATTATTCACTGCATGCCACGGTATTGACACAGCAACAGAAATAAAAACATTTGTGCAACAAAGATCATATACCGTCTCGCCATTCCCAAACAATGAATCACCATCCATCCAATAAAGGGATGACTCCTTCAATTCAAGATTCATCCTTTCTGTGATTTCAAATTTCTAATAATTAATTAAAAGGAAGAGAAAAAACTTGCACTTGCACGCGCCCAGCCTAGAATCTCTTACATCTGGGGAAAATCGCGTCCAGATCCATCTATTGGGAAAGGCGTGGCCCCTCCAGCTCCTTTTTTGCTACGAAGTAAGGCCGAAGCAAATAAATGACCTGGAGCCTAGTACATTCTCATTAGTGGACGTGGAAGGCGTTGGCCCATAACGGTCTGAGCCGGGGGGGGAAGAGAGTGGAGGTGGGGGGGAGGAAACAGCCCAGAACGGGACATGTTCCAGAGAAGCGCCGCGAGTATGGCCGGCCGTTTATTTCCTTTTGCTACTTCTCTTTCGGAGACTGTGCACGGGACTTGGTTGTGTGATTCTATCAAGAGTTCTAGAGCCAAATTGATCGTGTTTTCGAGTCAAGGTTCTGGTCTGACGGTGGACGGACGGATACGGGAACGAACCCAAGCTGACGGTATGGAGAATTATTGTACTAATTAGTCAATGAATGAATGAGTGAATCTTGGAACATCACTGGTAAAGTTCCAACTATCTAGATTGGCAACGTGTGCGTTGTTGTTGTGCTGATCCATGGTAGCATTCAGTAAGAATGCCATGCCAATTTCAGTAAGCATACAATTCATCCCGCATTTTAACCACAAGTCTCAAAAGAAAATGCTGCTTTCAGCCAGTCACGAGCAATTCCTTCACTCCAACTTTTTTTTGGCCGACGCGGGGAAATAAAGACCAGCAAGACAAGACAAAAAGACGTGGAGTGAGTGGTTAGAGAACAGAACCAAAAAAAACAGAGAGAGAATGGACCCCTTTGCTGGGTCCTACTAATGGCACATTCTCGGTGATACTTTATGACGGTAGCGCTACGCCCCTGCTCAGCATCCATGGACATGGGGGCCCCATGGGTTGTAATTGACCGAGTTCACCACCGGCACCCGCAACCTAACGAACAGAACGAAGCTCAAAAAAAAAAAAAACTCTGGAGACTTGTGGTCTTTGGGGTAATAGTTTCTTCCTCATTGACCTCTCTTTTGTCCTTGCCCTCCGGGGAAACTAGGAGACCCGGTTGTTCATCATCACCTGTCAAACTTCCCCCCTCGGCGCCTCTGTCAACACCACACACTTGGTCGGCCCCCTCCCCCAGAATATACCAAACAGAGTCTCTCCGAGTCAACCACCGAGGAATGGATGTTTCTTGTTCTGCACAAGCCTGTCCCATTCCCCCAGAATCTCTCTCTTACTCCGGATTTTCCAACAACGCGGGGGAATAGAGAGAAAGGCCGAGTTGGATTTATTTGACCGAGAACGAAGATGAACATATGTCACTGATGATTGAACTCCTTCCAATTATGGTTATATCGATGATATCGCGATGTAGGTAGTCCATCCAGTCTACTGTACCATAACTAGTCAGTACTTGAGCCAACAGGCAAATACGACTGACTGTAATGTACCATAAGCCACCGTCGTCACAAGAAAGCCGCGAATCGCATCGCATTTCCTTGCCATGCATAATTTCCGGGCCGAAACGTCAGGGCCTGGCAATTGAGTCCCAGCCCAAAAGCCAAGGCCCCGCGTCGTTACACACCACACTCATTACTACTACTACTTGTTTTCCCAACAACGCACTGCAATGCAGTTGAATTGAATCCTTTTTTGCTACACGCGATTACCGGGAATAGGTCTAGCCTCTGGGCGCATGCACTTACCTTGCGGATACTCGGGTACTTACAGAATTTCTTGGTAAAACGCCGTTTCCGTAGCTTAGCCGCCTGGTTCAGTTCAGTAAACGGGGAACCTTTTTCAACGTCGTGGCAGAAATTGAGAAACCAACAGTCAGAAAAACGGATACCAACTTGGTAACTAATTACGTGAAGGATATTCCTTCGTGTTCAGCACGGGAGATTAGTAGAAACAGCAGACAAAAAGTAGAGCGTTTTGGAAAAAAAGGAAAGGGGGGAAGCATTTGTCGCACAGAAACTAACCAACTATAACACATATCCTCTTGTACGTGTGACTCTAGACTCATGTGCAGAGTCAGACTACTATCTCTTTCTACCTGTGGCCTCTAAAAAAATACGATTATCGTTGACCACGCTTTTTACTCAGATCAGCAGAGTTGCAACTGTCACAGATCGGAAATCGCCTTCTCATCCCTTTTCTCGCCACTGGTGCACGTCCTGAACCAAGGCCTCGGAATCGATCCATAATATCAGATAGTCTGGAAGACTCCGGAGTGGCCATGGTCACGAGGACGATGATGACCCAAAAAAGAACAGACCAGACCATATATCCATTTTTTTCCCTCTCTTTTCTGTACGGATATTCGCTACTGTATTTGAGATAGAGTAATGGTCAAAGTTGTCAAGCCATGACCAAGCAAAGCAGATATGGGTCCTTCAGCCTCTGCTTAGCCGAACTGTAGCCAGATTCTTTTACAGTGGTCTGTCTATCCCCCCCCCCCCCCGTGGTTCCCTTTCCCTT